>OY757313.1:8925145-9372183 GCA_963583905.1 Stenurella melanura | reverse complement strand
CACCCTAAATGAAAATGTATGTAGTCACGTTTGAAATAACTTCTGTGTGGGGCGGTCCCCATCATTTATGTATTATACCAAGGGTCTGCCGTGGGCCGTAAGGGCACTACGGCGCGTCAGTTTATAAAATTTAATGCAAATTTAGAAATTGTGCGAAATGCAGAAAATGGTCACATGTCAGTTTTGGGGACCTACAAACCAAGAAAAACCAATTTTCTGCCAATTTGGTTTTGCCGGGGATTTTTGGCAGAATCAGGTCTTTCTAATAATAATGATGATAACTGCATTATGATTATTATCGTCATATGCCTTGTCTTAATTAATAATAGAGTGACCGCCCTGTATAACCAAAGAGGTTCTATGTAAATATATTTACCAATTTTTCGTCTTGCCAGACGTACTATGATTCATGCATTATTTTACTTAATCCTCGCTTATTGTATAGCATATCTGATAACATCATGTCGTCTGTCGCGGCTGCCTGTTAGGCGTACGGTATTTTTCAAGCTCTTTCCTACCAGTCCAACGTATTGCAGGATATCCTTTCACCTCCTGCTATGAGTTATTTCTAGTCTAGACTGTCATCTCTCCGGTTGATGTGTCCAAGAAAATAAAAAACAAACCAAACTTTTGTATTTAGCATAAAATACCTCGTACAGTATACATTCTTAGAATCTTCGACAGAACTATTTTCGTGACTTACTAACGTCACTTCAATTTTTTAGAACCATGTCCTAGTAGCACCCTGGAAATTCTTCCCATTTTATTGTTATAGGTTATTCAGTGCCAGTTTGAAATTCATAAAAAAAGGACCGACCAAGGAATAGTTCGTAATCATAACATACAACCAGCGATGCCATAAGCGCCGACCGACAATTTTTAGAACCACTTTTTAATTATTGTAAATATAGTTCTAATACTTTGTTAATTGATAGGCATGATGTATATTATTTATTTATAATATATGTTAGTTGAATGAACAACTCCATAAATGATTCAATAAAAATAAATAAATATTATTTAACCTACGGTTATACTACCGGCAATTTTTTGAATAAACCATCAAGCATTGGGTTTGTAATGGTGACCCAGGTAAACAATCGACTACTTTCGTTTGAGGTAAGCGCATGGCATATCTGGGGAACTATATTTGTATACGGATATTGTTTCCAATATTCAAGTACGCGATCTTGGGTGTTATTCTATCACAAATGGGCTTTTAATAAGTGGTAATCACTTATTCTTGTAGCAACACTTTAGACTGAATTTCAACTTAATAGAAATACTATGCGGTCTGAACCAAAAGAAACGTACAAAATTCATATCTCTGGTATGTGTCATTTTTCAAGGAAAAATCCTCGAACAGGTCGATTTTGTTTTGTAAATGCATTTTGTCACTATACCAAAATTTATGACTTCATTAGTTTTTGAGTTATGACGCCATTATACATTTTTTTTAATGGAAACAGACATTTTTGTTTACTGTTTTTGGTGGTATATTCCTTTAGCTTTCTGGCGTAATTAAAAAAAATTATATTACCTGAGCCATTCTTTTGAAAAATTACATTTTATGTAAAAATAGCTTGCCTTTCGCAACTTCACGAGTAATGTTCCACTTTCTTATGGACTGATAAATCTTGTTGCCTACATTTTTGTTTTAACTAGCATGAAAACATTTGACAAAAACAAAACAAAGAAAATGATTTAAAAAAAACAATCACCTTAACAACAGAGAGATACTACAGGCCTTTTTGTGTAAAGGATAACTATTTTATTCCTTACACGTGTGGAACCTCAGTGTTGTGACACTTCTGAGACAGTGTAAAACTAGTGAATGCAATGCCACGTTTAAGTGAAAGAGAACGCCTAGAACTTTGATGATGTTGGATATGGTGATAGGCTGAGAACTCATCAGGAAGCATGTGATGTTTCAATGCTAAGTATCACGAAAAGCAAATTTCTAGATCCATTGTAAGTAGATTGGTGGCTAGATATGATGAATCTGGCAGTGTAGCTGACCTCCCTCGATCTGGTCGCCCTCGCACAAGCAACAAAACCAAATTAAATATTCTTCTAGAAAGTGAGGAAAACCACCATCTTTCGACAAGGCAGCTGGCTTTAAATCATAACGTGAGTCAAACTTCTGTTGTACGTCTATTTAAAAAAAGAAAAATCATACAAAGTGCAATTAATTCACGAATTGAATGAGGATGATCCAGAACGGCGTTAACAGTTTTGTGAACAGTTGATGACCTTGTGCGATGAAAACCCAAATTTTTTAAACGTCTGGGGCAGGTATGATTGGTGATCGTTTATTTGGACCTTTTTCCTTTGAAGAAAATCTTACGGCCGCAAGATATTTACAGTTCTTGCGAGTTGAGTTAGTGCCAGCCTTAGCAGTTATGTTTTCGAACAATGAAGATGAAGATATTTCTGCTGAAAACGTCTGGTTTCAGCAAGACGGGGCCCCACCTAACTTTGGGATACTTTTACTGGAAGGTGGATAGGTCGTCGAGGTCCGATTGAGTGACCCCCGCGTTCACCGGATTTAAAGTCCTTAGACTTTTTTCTTTAGGATTACTTAGAGTCAAGGGTATATTTTAACAGACCGGATACCATAGAAGAATTGAAAGACAGAATTGGCTTGGAGGAGAGACGAATTGCCCATGAGATGATTCAGAACATCGTGCAAAGTGTCTACACCCGTGTTGGCCAATGCCAAATGCTGTGAGGGTCGCAATTTGAGCAGTGAAGATGATTTTTCTCTCACAATTACTTATGTAAAGTATCAATCAATACATTTTTTTTTCCAAAAGAGTGGCTTAGGTAATATCAATTTTTTTCATATCACCAGAAAGCTAAAGGAATATACCACCAAAAACAGTAAACAAAAATGTCTGTTTCCATTCAAAAAAAAATTATGATGACATAAATTTTGGTATAGTGACAAAAGATAACATTTACAAAACTAAAATTGACATGTTCGAGGATTTTTTTGACAAATGACACATACCAAAGATATGAATTTTGTGCGTTTCTTAGGTTTACACTGTATAACCTATTTATATAGAATGTATGCGACTAAATAATCACCCTTATAAATTGAAAATTAATTTGACAATGTTGCTCATGATCATGATTTAAATGCGATAATAATGTATGATCAATTTGTTTCAATAGCCATTCTTGACGCTGAGTAATCGATTTGAGTACTGGAGCAGATGTTTAACTAAATATTCAATATTTAATACAATTCATTAGTTAAACTTACATTGCCATTTCACGTCGGTGGCAACGAGGCGGAAATAAAATTACAGCCAATATTATCTCAAGAATTATACATTCCAAAGGCGTTTTTCCGCCACTGTTTTTATTTTCAATAAATTCTTATTAAAAATGCGTCCGCCGAGTAAAGTATTCATCACATCGAAAGCTAAACTCAATTTTCGAACTTAGGAATAGAGAACATTTCTTTTGCTCAAGTAACTCGGTCTAAAATGTAATCAAAATAATGCATATTCATGAGTGATGAGAAATGAGTGGAATGTAACTATCTCGTTGCGTACAAACAGAATAATTAGCGGAGCCCGTACAAGAACGATTTTAGTTTTGTTGATTTTCCACTATATTTTTTCTTTCAAATGCATAAGACATGAGGCGGCAACTTTATTATGTATACACAAATTAAGTTTAGTGAGTTATCCGTTTATAGAAGCTGCACTGAATTGTCTTCTTTTGCGGCTAGTGGGCTCGTCATTTTTGTGTGGGGCAAGCGAAGGATGGGAAGTCGACACTGAATGCATATGGACAATGGTGTCTAGTAATAATGTTAAATTTATTTTCCACCCCTATAAATAACCAAATAGAGTACTCATGGTACGTTAAAGAATTTTTTAAATTTATTAGTTGTCAAAATAGTACTATTCTCTGATACTTAGTCCTAATTATGATGCTCATAGAGTAACTTTGGAGTCCGTATAAAGAAAATTAGAGTTTTTACATCTGAGTTATATTCTAATATACAGGGAGAGAGGAAAAGGTGTTACTGTATGTGTGTTTAATGTATAGTCGTTGAAACGTCTTACAATAGAGCAGTAGCAGCTAACGTTACATGGCCGCCACAGCTACTTGGTGGACAATAACCTAGCATTTGTGTCCATGTAAAATGATTAGAGTTTTTAAAGAGTTTTTAAACATTTTTCTTGTGTGAAATTTATTGTTAGTGTTCTTTCGTGATTTGCTAAACTGACTTTTATCTAATGCTTTATTTATATATTCAAATAGGCGTGTCATCTTGTTCACATGTTAAAAGTTACTTCTTTTCCACATGGTAAATGAACTTTAGTGAATTTAATATAATTTTATTTATATTCTACATTTTAGGAGTCCCTTGGTTACACTTCTAAGCTGGAATATATTAATGGAGTTAACCTATATGATTTAAAAGTGGGAAATTCAAACTACGTCCTTAAATGATGTAACAGCATTGAATTAATGAACCATTGTAACCCGTCCTGGAAATAAAATTGATAATATCTAAAGACTATTATTATTCATACTTACCTTTATAATTATGTATGTGTATAATTTTAAACATTCAACTATGGTAGACGATGCATTTAAAATTTTTATAAACATCATTTAACGAACTTTATTTTACTCCTGTTAAAAGTGTGTTATTTTTTAAGTTGTTGCGTTTTAGCTCACAGAAGGCACGTGTACACGGGTTTAGTTGCTAGCGCAAGTAACCAAAGCAAGTATCTTCTTCCTACTCGCCTTATGTGAACAGGCATTCCAGTAGTTAGTAGTGTGCTTGACTATAGTAGGAAGCCAGGCAAGTAGTAAAAGGCTTTAAATATACTAAGAAACAAGTACACCCCCTCCATCAGGATTTGTATTGTACTGGATACTAAATCATGCACTAAACTCGTTTGAACAAGCTGTATCATTGCAATGATTATAGCCAACGAATTGTCAAACTTTTCGGGTGACATACGCGTACATATTTTGCATTCTAATAGATCTCCTGTGTGTAACTCCTTCAAAATTAAATCCGAACCGCCTAAATGTTTTCTTTCAATCCATTCCCTTGCCCTTAAGCAGCTCCTCTTCTAAGCTGTCAACACATGCTTGCATTAACACTTTAGAAACATTTTGAATTACTTTTCTGACTTGCTATCTATTAATATTGTCTATAATTATCACAAGAAAAACTATATAACATCAAAATTTTTAGGTGCTAATTTAAAATCTGTGGTAAGACTGAAATAACATTTACTGTAACAAAACTGAAGATAGTCAAGTGACTTGCGTTAGTTACTTGAGCTAGCAACTAAACCCGTCTGCACGAGCGTTTACCTTCACTGATATGTTATTTGTATATATTATCAATATTGAACATTTCTGATTATGATTGCAAAAATCAAATCAGACCATACCAAACTAGGTATATACCAGTGGCGGCTCGTGATATTGTCTGCAGAGGAGGCTTGATATTCTGAAAGACAACTGATGTGCAATATGACTACAATTTGTATATTTCCCCACCACCCCTGAGGTATTACAACGGCGCGTTACATTTTTTTGCCGTGGGTTGTTCGCCAGGATACCGATTCACGACTTGAGAGAATAGAACTAATAAAAGAATAGAATGAAAAGGAAATAGAAAATAAGATGAGATGAAAAAATCATTCTCATGAAATTCTCGTTCCTACGACTCGAGTATCGGTATCCAAAGGAGTCCTACTATCCCACTTGTAATTAAATTATATAACTTTTAATAAAAATAAAAATAGTTTTGGTAAAAAAATTAAAGTGTTTTTCTACAAACAAAAAATTGTATTCATTATCACTGCCAGGCATGTAAAATTATAAGTTTTAATAGAAATTAAAATAGTTTTTAGAAAGAAGTTATATAAAAAAAAATATAACCGCGGAACTCTATATTATGGAGAATTATAAAAAATATTTCCTAAAACATAAATAACACAAATAAATATTTTTTCTAAAATAACAACTACCTATATTAATCTCTGCTTTAAAGCCTGAATATTTTTATAAATGAGTGGTAACCTGCGATTTTTGGAACTAGCAAAATGGTTGATTATTTCATCATAAAATGAATCGCGTTTCCTCAATTCTGACAAAAAAAACGTTTTTTTATTGAAATAAGCGATACACTTGAAAGGCGGTCTTGACTCATTTTGTTTCTAGTAAAAATGTTTTTATGCGTTTAAGTGCTGAAAATGATCATTCTACAGAAGCTTACCGGAATTGTCTCAAAAAATAGTGGCGTTATTCAAAAAGTTCTCTAATTTTGGGTCATAAGTTTTAAAAAAATCTACTAGCTCTTTGAAATTTTCTTTATTGCACGATTCTCGTTTTTCGTCATGTCCTCGGAAAGATTTTTTTTGTGAAGATAACTATATAACGGCATCTATTAACCTCTTATAATATTTCCCTATTCTCACGGACCTTTTCGTTAACATTTTCTATTTCTCTCTTATGTGCAGAATCCAAGAAATTTACAATATTTTGTTTACCAAACATTTCGAATTTAATGCAAGATGAAATGTGCTCCTGGAATTTTTCGTGCCTTTCTAAACCTCGCGACAAATTTTGCAAATTATTAAACCCGGCCCTGCCCCAAATTAAGGATTGATCATTAGTAAATAATAAACATCTCCAACAATATAATTTGTTTCTAACTGTTGATGCCGTTAACCACTCGACTTTTTTATAATTGTTATCACAAAACCCTCTGTTTTGTTTACCACTTTTAAAAACTAACGAAAGCATTGCTGGTGTAGGCCTGGCATTTCTTTTAATTCTTACCTTTTCGTCATAAATAAGAGTAGTAAATCCATTTAATAACAAATAATCCACCACGTCTGGACAACAAGACATGTTATTGGGAATATTTTCACCTAGAGCACTTATTTCTAGCCCGCCTATCAAATGTTTTATGTATTTATACGTCAAGTTGTTCTTAACCGGCTAAACGCAACTGTCAGACGTCAGTTCGTTTTCTTTGTGAATCACCTGACTCTTGAATGACCTGTGCACATGCGCTATAAAGAACTGAGGCTAGCCTCATACTTGGCTATTCCAAGTGTTGCTATTTTACACAGCGCAAAGAAATTCAAGGTCATTCAAGTAAATGCGGTAAAGTTGGAAGCTATTTCGTATTAGCCTCCAGCGAACCGCAGTGTTCATTTAGTAAAAGACCGGCCGACCGGGAAATATGCATACAAAGACTATCCGGACTGTAACGTTATAGGTATGTTTGTGGAAAGGAAATGCAAAAATGTTATATATAAACTGAAAACTAATTAATGAATAATAAACAATAAAAAATATTGAAAATTGAGATATACCTAATAGAAATTTCTTAAGATATTACTTTTGAAGATATGGTGGTTCTTCCAAGGGGAGGCTCAGCCCCCCCCCTGCCTCCCCTGACGAGCCGCCACTGGTATATACCTATAAAGTATTTCGAGCATATTACGTTGCATATTTGATTATAATTAAATGGAAACTGAAACGGTCCCCTATCTTTATATTAGATTTACTATTACTCCTGCATTTTACAATACAAACATCTGACTATTGTTATTGATGTGGTAAACACTTAAACTTATTAGAAACGTTTTAGCCCAATGAAAGTAAGATATAATCAATAAAAAAATTTAATTCTCTAAAAACGTAAATTTCACAATAGGTTCATAAACCCATTAATATATGAATGATACATTGGCATAAATCGATGAATATTGTGACAACTTTTAACCTGGTGGAATAATACTACCCAACCTATATCATTGCTTAGCTGTAACTGAGCCTATATTAATTAAACATTTACTAAATTATGTCGTGATGTTATATATTTACAAAAAAAGTCAAGAACCGAATATAGCCTTTATTTTCACTATTTGATGAGTTCACAAACATGTCAACATACTTGACACCCAATTTTACACATGTAAAAATTTATATCGAACAAAAAGTGTCAAGTCAAGTGTCTGCTCTTATGTCAAATTCCGAAATTTTCCACCAAGTAACTGACTGGCAAAACTGTGACGTCACTGCTAGTGATCTATTGCATTCTTCTTTCTTTCTACTTTAAAATTATTTAAAATTTTTATCAGACTATTCTCTGTTCTCATTTTTTTGGGAACTTCAAGACCCGTATAGTTTTCAAATACAGCAGATCAGAGCCCCACAAAGTTATATTAACTACCATTTCCTTATTGCGTAGTGTTACTGGGGAACATAAACTTGTTGACATATACTAGGTTTTTATTATTCTATTTACTGCAGTTTTATCTACTGCACATTATTTGAAAATTTAATTTAAGCCTCAAATATATTCTCTTTATTGTAGCTATAACCGTTAAGATTTTCTATTATGAGAAATCTTTATACTTCATCGTAATAGAAAAGCGTTCAAATGGACAGGTACATTTTATTCTGTTATAAAATATATTGCAATAATATTGAGAAGAAATTGATATTAACCGCAATAATAACGTCGTACTGCGCTAACGAAGTTAATGAGGATTAAGGTATATCAGGTAACACAGGGACTAGGAAAACTCACAACTTTGTTGTAATTTTAAGATAAATATTGAACGGTGTTTGCAATTCTTTAAGCTACCAGCATCATACATATCAGTAGTTTAGCAGATAGTGGCTCCAACTTTCTTATTTTACGTCAATGTCACATGAAAATCAACGAAACTTCAGCAGTAGAATTTTTCAAATCGTTTCGAAACCAAAGTTTATCACAAATAGAACATGCAGTACCTCACGGATTGCCTCGAAGTCTTTATAAATTGTCTATGAGCATTTTTATGACTATAATGAATATTGAGTTCATTTGCATTCATCATGAGCTGGTTACTAGTCTTTAAAAGTAAATTATAAACGAACAAAAAATAATTCACTTTTAAATATGCATAGAATTATATGCTCCACTACTAGTTAAGCAATAGATAGGTGAAAATCGGTTGTTGTTTCTATCAGTCAATGTCAAACATTTAATTTTAAAAACTTCACATTTGTGGAAATGCCTTGGTTTCTGCATGGAACATCTTATGAGTGGCTTTATATCTTTCTGATGAACTCCAGAATAAATAAATAAACTTATTTGCTGAGTTAGTTTTAGCATTGTCCAGGTATATGGAGAACAGGCATATAAAGAATTCACAACAAATGCGTGTCAAATGTTGTACACTTAGTGCTAAAATTACAATCACATACACTACTTTTACAAATTTACAATAAGACAATATTAAGTTTTATATGTTAAAATAATTAAAAAGTAAATTGCCCAAAATTAATGAATGAAGTTAAGACACAGTAAATAATAAATATGTGTAATAGAAGACTATTATGGTATATCAAATGCTTTATCAAAATATTCTTCGGTACTGTACGGTACCAGAGTGGTGAGTATTTTCTTGATCACTATTTTGTACATGGAGAATGATAATTTCTTTAATTTGCTAGGCAGATGATTGTACATTTTTATAGACATATATAAAAAACTTTTATGGGTTGTTTCTAGTCCATATGGGGGGAGAACTACTTTGTTTTCTAGTCTGATATTTATGTATGGTATTTCGTTTTTGAAATTGCTCTTCATTTTTCTTTATGTAATTTAGATAGTGATATATGTATAAAGCCGGGAACGTTAACATTTTTAAATCAGCAAATAGAGGCCTACGTGATGTATTGTTAGTCATGCCCTAATTGCCATTTTTTGTAATAGAAATATCCTACTCGATTCAGTCAAATTTTCCCATATAAGTACACCATAAGACAATTGTGGTTGAAATAGTCCAATATATGCTATTTTACTTATTTCTATTGGAACATAAAAAGCATTTTACGTAGTAGGAATACTAGGCTTGACAATTTATCATATTGATGTGGTCCTAATTTAAACTTTTGTATAAAATTATACCTAGAAATTTTGTGGGTTAATCATCTATGGAATCTTTTAATGTAAACTGTATGTGTATTGTTTTATCTTTGTTAAGGGATAGTCTATTAGCAGCGAACCAGTCGTCAGCACGTGTTTGAGCCGATGCATTAATTTCATTTTGCTCTATTATATCTGTTCCTGTGTACTATACAGTGGTGTAGCCAGCGTATTGTATGCTATTTACGCCGTTCATATAATTTGAAAAATCATTCACATATATAAGAAACAGGAGTGGACCTAGGATGGAGCCCTGCGGCACTCCTGCACTTATTAACATAGTTGACGACCTCTCACCATTATAATCCACCACTTGCACTCTATTTCGAAGATAGCATAGTATAAAATCAAGTGCGAAAAACCTTTCAAACGCTAAGCATTACCAAGAGACAGAATGGTGGATAATTAAAACTAATCCTTTATGAAAATGTAATCCATTAAAATGAAACATTAAAAAAATAACAAGGTATGTAAATAAATTCAGTTTGGGGCTTTTCTGGACTCTAGCACAACCAGATGTATGTTGTCAGAGAAATCCAGAGTTTTGTTTTTAGTAGATTTTAATTCTTTATTGAATAGACAGGTTTTTGTTCTCATTTTAAGTAAATCTTCATGGCCGTAAGGGGTTGTGTAGACACTGGATTACTCTGCATGACCGCAGGGGACTATGTGTTACAATGAGAATTATCAAATAAAAAATAGACAAATTCATTTTAGAATTTTAATTGCTAGCGTAACCGGAATTTAGGTTATCGAAATAATGTAAGAATTGGAAATTCATTTTAAAGATAGTTTTTCTTTTTAGTTCCCATAGTCTTTTTGCTGTTTGCCAAACCTATAAAGAATATGTTTTATTAAGTATTTTAGTGTTTAGAGACAAAGCTTTTGAAATCGACTGTGTCAAAAAAAGTTTTGTTTTTAGTAGATTTTAATTCTTTGTTGAATAGACATGTTTTTATTCTCATTTTAACTTTATTTTCATGGCCGTAAGGGGTTATGTAGATACTAGATTACTCTGCATGACCGTAGGGGACTATGTGTTACAATGAGAATTATCAAATAAGAAATAGACAAATTCATTTTAGAATTTTAATTGCTAGCATAACCAGAATCCAGGTTATCGAAAGAATGTAAAAATTGGAATTTAATTTTACAGATAGTTTTTCTGTTTAGTTCCCATATTTTTTTTGCTGTTTGCCAAACCTGTAAAGAATATGTTTTATTAAATATTTTGGTGTTTAAAGACAAGGCTTTTGAAATCGACTGTGTTAAAATAAAAGATTTTTGTACGTTATTGAAGTATTCGTGATACATATATAATTTGACGTTAACAGCTTTAATCTCAGCTCAACTTTTTATTACCTTGCGTAAAGAAATGATATGCAGCAGATTTTGTTTCGTCCGTAAAGAAAAGCTTTGATAATAATCTATTAGAACCTGTGATAAATTATATTAAATGAGAATTTTATCATTAATCATGGGAATATAACACCACGAGACAAGGGAGATTAACCAGCGAAAATAAACAATCTGTATATTATGGTTAGTATTTATATTTACACGAATTTCCAAAATCAAATAGGTTTTTCGTGCTGTTATGCCACAACGTGATTAATTATGGTTATGAGGGCGTTAAGATTGAAGCTTAGCAAATAATCAAATTTTAATCGCTTTGCTCGATCCTCTTTGTTCCAGTCAGCCAGATACGTTTATTATTTGAAGATAGAATCGAGCAAATATTTGTTGCTAATTTGTCTCACCAAATTATTTGTCTACTTGCTAATAATTGTACTTAGGGTGTTAGTGGGGTCGATCCGGGACGCAAAATCATCGGAGGTGACAACGTTTTTTTTTTAACTTTTTTTTTGTGATGTTATAAAGTCGGACCTGCCGAAACTTGTGACTAGTGTGGGCGACTCATAGATGGTGGAGGGGAAATCAGTTTTTCGGACGTAACTCGCTTAGTTTGATTCGGATCGAAAAATTGTATGGGGTAAAAATAAAGGGTTCGCAAATGTGTATAAACTGAATTTTTATTCGTCGAAATCGGTCCAGCGGTTCTCAAAAGATTGCAATTTGAAGGTCCGGTTTTGTATACGAATTTTTCGCTGCAGCGAGAACGTACCGACAGCCGTTTTCGCGTTTCTTTGCGGGGAAAACGCGACTAAGCAACTTGCTATTTTTCCCCAGTAGATAGGCGGGTCCAAGGTCCAAATAAGTCGCTAGGTCGATTTAGAGGGGTTGGGGAGGAAAACAAAATCAAATTAAAAATGCTGTAATTTCCGTAATTTTGGCCACATATCGTCCAACAAACGCGAAATTTTATCGATCCACCAGTGGCGTCTCTACGAACATGTCCTCTGATATTTTTTACCAAGAAAGTGGTACGCCACTGACATTTTTTCACGTGGATATTTTACCTGATTTGCCTGATCAATTCTGCATGAAAACGGTCTCTTGCGTTTTTCTCATCAGACGCACAGTTCTTGATTGAAACAATTAAATTCAAATTGAAACTAACTACACAGGCACACACGGGGCGTAAACACTTAAAAACGTACGGCGTGCATAAATTAATTGTTATAAAGGCATAAAATGTATGAAAAACCAATGGATTTGTGTGAGAAATGAAAACTAGTTAGTTTAATATAGTACCTTGATGTTGTCACGAGATTCTTTTCAAAAAATTAATTAATAAACAATTGACATTCGTAAAAGCAAAATGGTCTATATCTCCGGTTCTAGTTAACGGATCGATGGGGCTATCTAGGCTCAAAATTTTCCTTTTTTTATTATCTTTCATTTTCCGATAATTGCACTTCGATACGACGTTCCTGAGCCTAGATATTTAATTTGTTTACTAAGCATTTTTTTTGAAAACGGTGGCGGGAGGGTAAAAAAAAGAAAAGATGGGCGAGACCGCACAGAAATGGTAGTTTTTATCAATATTTATCCATTGTCGGTGGTGGAGAGTGCAAAAAAAGCCATGGAAAGTCGCAAATCCTTAATAAATAAATTAGCTTATTTGTTTAAACAATTACAAAATACGCGAGATATCGACACACAAAAGAAACTGTAAATTCTATGAACAAAATGCAACATTTTGACTACAACAAAATATCCGTATGTCCTTTCGTTGAGCAGGAAAAAAATTGTTAATTTAGGTCCCTTACTTTGTTTATAACAATTGAACGATCAAAGAAAAAAGGTTGATACAAGTCTCACACGACGTGTATTGATAAAATATTCATTTTTTTATATCAGAATTTTTTTTTATCTGGTGCACCGTTTTCGTCAAAAAGCCAAAAAAACATTAAAAAAATGAGAATTTTCGCTAAAAACCGTTATTTTTAACAACGAAGCCTGTGTTCTATAATTTTTACTTCCCTCGCATACCGAAGGGAAGTATTGTATTCGAGAAAAAATCACCCTCCGAGATTTTTTCGGATTCTGACGTTTCAGAACACGTAGATTACGAAAATATAGGTTTTTCAATTCCGTCAGTCTGTCTGTCTGTTGATGCATTTACTAAAAAACTACTTGACGGAGAGCAGTCAAATTTGGTAGGTAGTTGACGCTACCGTCAGCGAAGAAATGGTAGAAATTTCACTGGAAAATATACAGGGTGGACCGTCTAAACGGAATAAATAATGAAAAATATTTTTTTCTGCTCAAATTTAAAATTTCCACGTTTCATGACGCGCTAAACCTATTTCAGCAAAAAAAAAAATTGGAATTTTTTTCACCATCATTTTTGAACAAATTTTTACCAAGATGAAAACATATTTTTTTGCTCAAATTTAAAATTTCTACGTTTCATGACACGCTTAACCTATTTCAGGAAAAAAAAATTTGAAAATTTTTTTCACCAATATTTTTGAAAAATTTTTTACCATTAAAATGAAATGATTTTTTTTTCTTTCTTCAAATTTAAAATTTTCACGTTTCATGGCATTCTAAGCCTGATTCAAAAAAAAAAAAATTTGAAATTTTTTTTTACCATTTTTGAAAATTTGTGTACCACTAAAATAGATGGAATTTTTTTTTATTTCCTCAAATTTCAAATTTCCACGTTTCGTAGCGTTCTAAATCTATTTAAAAGAAAAATTAGAATTTTTTTTTCTATTTTTAAAAAATTTTACCACCAAGATAGAATTTTTTTTTCTTTGTTCAGATTTTAACTATCCACCTTTCCATGGCATTCTAAAACTATTCAAACAAATTTAAAAATGTTTTTGAAACATTTTTAAAAAAATTTGAAAACATTTTTAATCCATTTATGTATCACTACTATAGAACAGATGAAAAACAATTTTTTTCTCAAATTTAAAATTTCCACATTTCATGATATTCCAAACCAATTTCGGAAAAAAAAATTTTACGAGTTTGGAAAAAAATTTAACACTAGAATGCTCAAATTTAAAAGTTCCACGTTTCATGACATTCTAAACCTAGGTATTTCAGAAAAAAAAAATTTGAAAATTTTTTTCACCAACATTTTTCAAAAAGTTTTTACCACTAAGATAGATCGATTTTTTTTTATTTGCTCAAATTTAAAATTTTCACGTTTCATAGCATTCTAAACCTATTTTAAAAAATATGTAATTTTTAATTTTTAAACTTTTTTTAGCACTACTATAGAATAGAAGGAAACTTTCCTTTTTGCTCAAATTTAAAATTTCTACGTTTGACATTTTAAACCTATTTCAGAAGAGAAAAATTTTGAAAATTATTTTACCATCTTTTGAAAAATTGTAAAAAAATGAAATTTTTTAACCACCACTATACTTCCACTCCATTACGTGAATATTGGATTGAAAATGTGACAGATGGCAATAATATCTGGCATATGCACCTATTATACCTTTATTGAAAAATATACAGGGTGGTCATCCCAAGAAATATTTCAGTCATGGTGGACATTTGTAAAGGCATTTGCGCAAGCCTGCCATATGTGGCACCTGCTATTTAGTATTGAGCTTTTGCTGTTGGATGAGCAATCTGTATATTTTTTTGACCAAAACTTATCAAGTTTTCTTTGTAATAATAGCAATAACTATATTCCGATTATTATTCTCAATGTCATTTCGTAATTATTAATTTTTTAGAATGACTGCCATGCACAAATAACGAGGGAAGTTCTGTGTAAATACCTTTACCGATTTTTTTAAAATCACCGTCGGGTTCAGTGCAATTTTTCTTGTAAGAATAGTCAATAAAATTGCTGTTTTAAATTTCTGACCAAAATCGATGATTTTGACTTTACGGCGACCGACCTATATATTAAAACCCGGAGTTTCGGAGATATTTGACATTTTATAAGAAATTTGATAGGTGCAACCGTTTGCAATAACCGTCATAACTTTCTTCGTGTAGGGGATCCTTATTTGCTCATTGGCACGTAGAAAGAACACAAGATGAACTAGTCTCTACATAAATTAATTTCATAATGGTATACTAGTGTTCTATTTTCACGTTACATTTTGTCAAATTCAAACCTCAAAAACTTTTTTATTTCAAATGGAACACCAAATCAATTTACATCAAATTATGTAAAATCAAGTTTCTATTTTTGTAGTATAGGCATTGTAGGGATTAAAGTTACAACTTTTTGAAATATTGGATTTTTGATATGTGCTTCGCTTGTATCTCGAGAATGGTTGAAAAAAGTGCTTGAAACAAAAATTGTAGATTATTCTACAATCTACTAAGCCTTACATGACGTAGGAAACAGGATAGTGCCCGGGCCAGCAATGAAATGGACTTCATGATTATAACCCTTTTAAAACCTATTCGGGGGGGTTCTTTTTGACGAGTCTACCACGAATATTCATATCGCCCTATATGGAAGCGGCGCTTTAACCCTTACGCACCCCTCAAACACGTCATTTTTCAGCCTTTAGGGTTTGTGATAAGAACCCGTTTGTTTTTGATTTTAATGAGAAGATTATATACAGGGTGTTTGGTGCATCGTGTGCCAAATTGAAATGGCCGACAGAAAGGGTTATCTGCTATCCTTTTCGGCCCCTTAACACTTCCCATGCCCTGCGGGATTTTTCATATCGACCTTCTATATTTTTAATGAAAAAAATCCCAAATTCTACATTTAAATTCAAATTATAAAAAAAGTATTAGGCGTAGACTGCGAATTTCATTTTTATTTTGATGCGTATTGTTGAAGGGTTCTTTTAAATCCAAAATTACTGACATTAGTCATCTAGTTGTTTTTTTATTCACTCGCAAAGTTTCGGAATAGGTAAAATTTAAATTTAAACTTAGACTTTAGATGGCTATAAAAAAAAACTCAGAGCAACCGGGATCTTCCAACTCCCTCAAAAATTCTCTAGTCTATCCTCTTGCTAATGATGTGCCACATGTCATAAAAATCTTTTAATAACTTCGTGAATTCGCTAAATTAATAAATCGGGTCGCATAAGGCTAATATTAAAAATTTCGAATGAAAATTGATATTTGCTTAAATTATGCATGGCAAACAGGTAAAATCTGTTATCTCACTCTTGCGAAGTAAAATATATCTTCTATCTCTTTCTGTTCATTGGTTTTCTTGAAATAAAGAAACAGTTACACTTTTATCATTTATTAAAACAATTTAAAAATCTTGCTCAAAGTATTGGTCTCTGTTGCGAATGCAGGCCTGACATCTGCTTCGTATTTCGACAGTTGTTGTATGAAGTCGTATTTCCTCCCTAATTGTACCGAAAGCCGTTTCTATGCGTTGGACAAGAGGACAAGTTCCTCCCTAGTGGCAACCTCCGTCATGTACGCGAGCTCTTTGGCACGTCCCCAGACATAAAAATCCAACGGAGTTAGGTCTGGGGAACGTGGAGGCCACTGAATAGGACCATCCCGCCCAATCCACGCATTTGGGAACACATTGTCTAGATATTGTCTTACAATCAATCGCCAGTGCGCGGGACAACCGTCATTTTGAAAAACTATAGGCGTATGCGTAGATTGGGCGGGATGGCCCTATTCAATCGCCTCCTCGTTCCCCAGACCTAACTCCATTGGATTTTATGTCCGAGGTCGTGCCAAAGAGCTCGTGTACGCGACGGAGGTTGCGACTAGGGAGGAACTTGTCCTCTTGTCCAACTCATAGAAACGGCTTTCGGTACAATTAGGGAGGAAATACGACTTCATACAACAACTGTCGAAATACGAAGCAGATGTCGGGCCTGCATTCGCAACAGAGACCAATACTTTGAGCAAGATTTTTATTTTTTTTTAATAAATGATAAAAATGTAACTGTTGTTTTATTTCAAGAAAACCAATGAACAGAAAGAGATAGAAGATAGATTTTACTTCGCAAGAGTGAGATAACAGATTTTACCTGTTTCCCATGCATAATTTAAACAAAAATAATTTTTTATTCGGAATTTTGAATATTAGCTTTATGTGACCCGATTCATTAATTTAGCGAATTCACGAAGTTATTAAAAGATTTTTATGACATGTGGCACATCACTAGCAAGAGGATAGACTAGAGAATTTTTGAGGGAGTTGGAAGATCCCGGTTGCTCTGAGTTTTTTTTTATAGCCATGTGAAGTCTAAGTTTAAATTTAAATTTTACCTATTCCGAAAGTTTGCGAGTGAATAAAAAAACAACTAGATGACTAATGCCAGTAATTTTGGATTTAAAAGAACCCTTCAACAATACACATCAAAATAAAAACGAAATTCGCAGTCTACGCCTAATACTTTTTTTATAATTTGAATTCAAATGTAGAATTTGGGATTTTTTTCATTAAAAAGATAAAAGGTCGATATGAAAAATCCCGCAGGGCATGGGAAGTATTAAGGGGTCTGAAAGGATAGCAGATAATCCTTTCTGTCGGCCATTTCCATTTGGCACACGATGCACCAAACACCCTGTATAAAAACCCCTATACGGAAGCTATTGTCCGACAAAAAAAGTGACGCGTTCGCCCAGTCCGACACCCGAAACATGTCAATTTTGAGCCTTATGGTTTCGTGACTATAACCTGTCGGACAAAGACACCACGTGATTCATTAACACTTTCTTAAATCATTTATATCTATGTCCGACAAAAATATGGACGGTCCGACAAGAAAAATGCAAAAAAGATGTTTTATTAGTGGTACTTTTTTTCAGAATAATTATAGACTAGGAAGCATCTGTTTTCAGTTGGCTGTTATGAAGGGCACGTAATTTTTTTGTGAAAAATCCTTAAGAATAACATAAAGAACAGTAACTGAGGAATTCGCAGCCTGAAAAAGTTTAGCTAAATTTTTGGTGATTAATTTTGTGTAAAATTCCGAAAAAAATGACTTTTTGACTATTGTTTTCTAGTTTTAGTGAAAAGTTCAAAAGAGATAAAAGTTTTGTAATTAAATTTTACATAAGATCTTACTATCTCACTCTTTACTGAACAAGTGCAAAATAATAACTGTTTTCTACCCTTCAATAAATACTTTAAATACCCTTCAATAAGTACTGTAAAAACGAAATTACGACCACGTGAAATAATATGGAGCCAAACTAATGTATATAATATACTAATGAAACGGAGCACCTGATGCCCTTCCTTCTTTTTTTACTCCCTTTCCTTCATTTGTACATGCGCTGTAGAACGACTTTCTTGGAAGAAAGATCACCGCAGAACACGGAGTACTATTAGTATACTACTCCGTGCCGCGGAAATTTAAATTCCCATGAAGAAGCTATATTGTAATTATTTTATTAGTATAGAAAAAATAAATTACGGGTACAAGTATATAGCTCGAAAAGTACTTATTATCAAATAGTTGAATTTGTTAAAGAAATATAAAGAGATAATTATTTGATTAATGAATATTAATTCATCTAAATTATTCTAAATTATGACATTACTTCTTTGATTTCTACCTTTAGAAACATGCTAGTACAATTTTTCGCATAGAAAGTTGTTTATTCGTTGCTCATTTATCAAATTTAAATGAAAACTGAGCATTAATTACTAAGATATGTTTAATTAAACATGAAAAAATCTCGATTTTTCCCCCCATTAAATTCCATTTAAGACCGTGTCAAAGACGTAAAAATAGACATACTTATAACTCAAATCAAACACACGCTTGGGCTACAAAAATTGAACTGAGTACTTTTAGGACATTGATTAATCAATTCTCATAATTTGAATAAAGACTGATCGTTAATTTAGAACCTCCTATGATCTTACAGTAAATATTATAATAATAAAGCGCATTAAAAAACATTTTTGCATAAAAAAATGTATTTTTTCCAGTTTTTCTAGATTTTGCGTCACTTTTTTTGTCGGACAGGTTTACCATGGTGTTTTACATACAATTTTTAAAAATTGTGCCAAAAATGGTAAGGGTTATAGTCACGAAACCATAAAGCTCAAAATTGACATGTTTCGGGTGTCGGACTGGGCGAACGCGTCATTTTTTTTGTCGGACAAGTTTACCACGATGTTTTACATTCAATTTTTAAACTTTGCGCCAAAAATGGTAAGGGTTATAGTCACGAAACCATAAGGCTCAAAATTGACACGTTTCGGGTGTCGGACTGGGCGAACGCGTCACTTTTTTTGTCGGATAATAGCTTCCGTATAGGGGTTTTTATATATAATCTTCTCATTAAAATAAAAAACAAACGGGTTCTTATCACAAACCCTAAAGGCTGAAAAATGACGTGTTTGAAGGGTGCGTAAGGGTTAAAGCGCCGCTTCCATATAGGGCGATATGAATATTCGTGGTAGACTCGTCAAAAGGAACCCCCCCCGAATAGGTTTTAAAAGGGTTATAATCATGAAGTCCATTTCATTGCTGGCCCAGGCACTAGGATAATTGCGAAAAAAGTGTTCACGACCTTTGACCTTGAATATCTCGCGACGCAGACACGAGATTATATGAGACTTTTCTATCAGTCAGAATTCCAAAACAAAGGCTTATACAAATTTACCGCTTATTCCCTCCCAATCCGAGGTTTGTTCCTTATTTTACCTTATTTTCCTGGAGTAATAGTATTTCGGTAGTAACGCCACATATAAAACCCATATGCGACACTGAAAAGGACAGAGATATTTTGTGCAACACTAGCAGAGATATATCCAGGTTAAAGAGCCGAGACTCATACGCATAAACAGTTTAGCTGCAATAAAAGATTGAATTTTCGTAAGACGTACGTACAAATTTCACTATTATTTTAAAGTAAGCGTTACAAATGATACAAATAGGTAATGTAAGGAATTATGCGATGTAGGTAAATGTATTTGTATGATGCAGATATTATAATTATACGACTAAAATCCTCTATTACCTACTTCAGTCAGGTACTAAAATTCCGATTCGGATTATCCGAATCATCCCGAGCGTATTTAATTTTGACGTGTCAAATCCAAAGTAAAAGTCCGAGGTCATCGGCGGCATTTCTGCTAGATCAAAGGAGTGTCGCATATGGGATTTATATGTGGTAATGCACCAATGCATTGGACTATAAACAACTCATGCATTTCAAGTTGTTTGTATGTGTTATTAAGATATATGAATTAAAGCCACTATGTTGAAAACCTAGAACATGAATAAATACAACATCATTAACTTCCTCGGAGCAGCTTATTCCAACACAGTTAATGGCCTTTTCCACTTATCGATTTGAATAGCCCTTGGTCCTTACAAAACCAAATAATTTCCAAGCGTTCACTTCAAATTTGGAACAAGCAATTAGGCTCCATCCATACCGAATAGTTGCATGCTTCTGCAAAGTTCGCCCGCCAAATGATTGATAGCCGTCTTATTGAAGATTTCCAAATTGACTATTGAATAAGTTTGTGCACGCTTTGTAGAGTCGCCCTTTCGGGTCATTTACTTTGCAGCCTCGTGCCCGCGGTCTGACCCAAGCTCGCTCCGACTAATTGTGTTTCCGCACAACCCGTCCCCCCGATGCATTACTATAATCTTGTTGACAAATTACAAACGGCAGTTTGGTAAGTAATATTCAAACAAATGATGAAACTATTGTTAGTAGTCACCTAAATACCGTGATATCACGAATTATCTTGGTCAATGATGGCCATGTAATTAGAAACTTAGCTTATAGCTTAGCTTTTGTAATGATTATGTCAAAGTTTTTCAAGTTATGTCCCACACTGACCAGTATCTGCGATAGTGTGCACGTGTTTTTTTTTATTTTAGATTTAAAACAAGCTAATAGCCCCGGAGGCAGCGACACATTTTTCGCGTTAATATCTATAAAACTAGATTTTTTCCAAAGAAAGTTTAGATAGTATCTATAATAAAGGTGAAAGTCTACCAAACTCTTAGTGGTGCATAAATGAGTAAAAAATTAAACATGTTGCAAAAAATAGATGGACGAAAATTTTGTTTTTCGAATTGTCACTAATTGCCAAAAAATGACGATTCGCCTTCGCTCCTGCCGGCCCTAATTTTCGATGTTCACCTCGCGATTCACGTTGTACGGTCACTGCTGACCTTCTGCTCGCCATCGAGATATAGAACGGGTCTCCGATCGCCGTATTTGTTCAGTTGTTAAATTTGAAAAACTGACTTCCGGTCGTGCTAATCGACGACTAATTTTAAGTAGTTTCCCCGCCAAGGGATACTTTTTTTTTCGTTGTCAATTTTTGGCAGATATTTTTGATTCTATAATTGCTATTCGCTCCGTTCTATTGCATTTTTCGGAGAAGTTTTGCATTTTCCGCTGCGGAATATTAATCTGCATTATTTCGATTAAAAATCACATTATACCTCCGCTGCAAAGATAGACGTTGCAAAAACGGCAGTACGTAGTCAAATCACGACAATTATATTCGTCAGTATTAATGAACATTTTATAACAAAACTCTAATAACCAAATACTAAAATTAATGAAATATATGCTCTTCCTTATTAGTCCCAAAATATTTCTCAATAGACCATATATTATTCAAAATTAGAGTAAGCACATTTTAAAGTATAACAGAAATTACATTGTTTTTCAACCGTTTTACATTTAAATATGCACTTATAATTAGGTATTGTAGTTATAGGTAGGTCCTAAATATACCGTTTCTTCACAGTGAGTACCCATTTATATGCAAACTGAATAAATGGATCCAAATTTTTATATGTTCTAATTTCATTATTCGTCATATGGTGCCGGCAAGACCACCAAATAATTTATGACTATACATTTAAAAATGTTTGAGATATCATCCAAGGATGCAGTTTGAAACTTCCACTTTTAAACCATATCGATTAACTCCATTAATATATTCCAGCCTAGAAATGTAATCAGGCGACTCCTAAAATGTAGAGTATAGACAAATCAACATCTTACTAGCTAAAATTAACTTACCATGTCGAAAATTGATAACGTTTGACGGGTACGCAAGATAACACCACGCGCGCTGCTTGAAAACCACAAAAAAAAATTAAATTAAAGTCAGTTTTCAATTTACTTGGCATCTATTTAGAAAAATAAAGTTTTCGCTTGCTACATTTACCCCTGCAAATTGTTACATTTTATCGACATAGCCTTAGAAGAGGTAATTTTTTCAGTGCTTGTTAAAATTTAATGTTCATATTAAATCATTTTATTAAAAAATGTAAGGATGGCAAAAATAATTGTTTTAATTATTTCACAACCAAAAGTGATAACTTTCGATTCTATTAAGCGACAAGCCCCTCAACATTTTTGTTAAGGTAACATTTCTTTAACCTTCAAAACATTGTTCTCCTTTAATAAGCGCCGTAGAGCGGACCGGCAACTCCACTAATCTTGTTGACAAATTACAAACGGTAGTTCCATAATGAAAGCCCGAAACTACTCATCTGGTGCCATAAATATTTATGAAGTGTGTGCGGTAATAAAGACTTCGGTTATTATCGTTTCATACGTTGCTTTCCACCTTCAAACGCTTGGGCAGGTGACGTGACTCTCGAAGCTGTCTATGCAAATGCGGTGGCTCGACCTACGGGGTCCATATGTCGGAATTAGAGCTTTAGGATTATTCGCCAGTTAAAATGCAAAATGCTTTACAGCCACTTATGATGCAGAATTTGATTCTCTTAAAAAACCGATACTAAATAATCTACGTAATAATACAGTCAATAATAATCTTATGTAAAGGTTTGGATTAAAGGTTTTAAATGCATTATAATTACACATCAAAGAGACACCCCGATTCTTAGATTGTCGGATCAGTTACTTCAACAAGAAAACTGTCATCCAAATATATTATGTGATAATGTAATTGTTCTATTAGCAATATTATAATGCTCCAATATCAGAACATAGTATTGACAATTATAGACATACACATTTTTTTAAATCAACATGACTTAACAGACCCGTGCAGTTATCTTCTCTTCCATCTACAAGTGCAACAGCTCAACAGCATATCTATCGGGTCTACTTCCAGATCCAAACTTGGTTAGAAAAAGATTTACAACCTGAGGAATGGGGGTGGATTTTGCAGAACGAGATTCTACAACCGACAACAACGATTTTGCCACTAGCACCAGAAGAACTGTTGAGTACAATCTTCTGCAATCGCAAGAAAGGCTGTGGCGCGAATTGTGGATGTAGTAAAGTGGGGTTGCAATGCTCCATAGTTTGTCACAAGTGTAACGGACCAGCATGTCTCAACGCTCCATCAGTATCAAATGATTTGGATGGAGAAAGTGAATATTTCTCTGAAATACTCGAAGTTGTAGTCATATATGACGGACACCTTGATAATGATGTGGAAATTGAATATGATCAGCCAGTCAAAAAAGATTACGACGAAGAAGAGGACTCTTGACCCATATATCTGATGATGATATTTAAAAGATCATGTAAAAAAAAATCGGTAAATGTATTTACACAGAACTTCCCTCTTTATTTGTGCATGACGGTCACTCTAAAAAATTATTAATTACGAAATGACATTGAGAATAATAATCGGAATATAGCTATTATTACAAAGAAAACATAACAACTGTTGGTCAAAAAAGTATACAGATTGGTCATCCGACAGCAAAAATTCAACACTAAATAACAGATGCCAAATATCGAAGGCTTGCGCAAATACCTTTACAAAAGTCCACTATGGTTGAATTATTTCTTGGGGTGACCACCCTGTACATTTTTCAAGAAAAGTGTAATAGGTGCATATGCCAAATATTTTTGCCATCTGTCACATTTTTAATTCCACGTTCACGTAGTGGAGTGGAAGTATAATTGTGGTTAAAAAAATTCTTTTTTTTTGAAATTTTTCAAAATGTTGCTAAAAAAATTTTCCAAATTTTTTGCTTCTGAAATAGTCCTAGAATTTTAAAGAGCAAAAAGGGATGTTTCCTCTTATTCTGTAGTAGTGGTAAAAGAACATTACAAATTTTTTTTATTTCATATTTTTTTAAAATAGATTTAGAATGCCATGAAACGTTTTAAATTTGAGCAAAATAATTTTTTTCCATCTATTCTAGTGGTTAAAAAATTTTGCAAAATGGTAAAAAGATGTTCAATTTTTTTTTTCTGAAATAGGTTTAGAATGTCAGGAAATGAGGATATTTTAAATTTGAGGCCAACAAATTTTTGCATCTATTTTATAATGGTAAAAAAATTTTTTTTCAAGCAAATTTTTTTTTGAAATAGAATGAAATGTGAAAATTTTAAATTTGTGCAAAAAAATTGTTTCCATCTATTCTAGTGGTAAAAAATGTTTCAAAATGGGAAAAAGTGTTTCAATTTTTTTTTTTTTCGAAATAGCCTTAAAATGTGGACATTTTTTCATCTATTCTATAGGGTGATAAAAAAGATTAAGAATTCTTTAAAAAAAAATTCAAAATATTTTTTTGAAATAGGTTTAGAAATGTTAAATTTGAACAAAGAAAAAAAATTTTCTATCTATTTTAGTGGCAAAAAATTTTTCAAAAATGTTGGTAAAAAAAATTTTCAATTTTTTTTTTCTGAAATAAGTTTAGAATGTCATGTAACGTAGAAATTTTAAATTTGAGCAATTTTTTCTGAAATGGGTTTAGAATGTCATGAAACGTGAAAATGTTAAATTTGAGCAAAAAAAAAAATGTTTCCATCTATTCTAGTGGTAAAATATTTTTCCAAAATGGTAAAATAATGTTGCAATTTTTTTTCCGGAATAGCTTTGGAATGTCATGAAATGTGGAAATTTTAAATTTAAAGAAAATAAATTCGTCTATTTAATAGTAGTAATAGATTAAAAATATTTTCAAACAAATTTTTAAATTTGTTTTTGTTGAAATAGGTTTAGAATGCCATGGAAGCGTGGAAATTTTAAATTTGAACAAAGAAAAAAATGTTTCCATCTATTTTAGTGGTAAAGTATTTTTTTTAAAATGGTAAAAAAAAATTTCAAAAAATTTCAAAAATTTTGTTTTTTTGAAATAGGTGTAGAACGCCATGAAACGTGGAAATTTTAAATTTGATAAAGAAAAACATTTTTTTCATTATTTGTTCCCTTTAGTCGGTCCACCCAGTATATTTTCCAGTGAAAATTTAACCATTTCTACACTGACAGTAGCGTCAAATACCTACCAAATTTGACTGCTCTCCGTCAAGTAGTTTTTTTAGTTAATGCACCAACAGACAGACAGACTGACGGAATTAAAAACCTATATTTTCGTAATCTACGTGATCTGAATCGTCAAAATCCGAAAAAATGTCGGAGGGTGATTTTTTTCTCGAATACAATACTTCCCTTCGCTATGCGAGGAGAGTAAAACGAATATTCTGTTTTGTATAAGAGAGATGCAGGTGAATATTGAAACCTTTGATAAAATTCGTCAAAGCTTAAACCGAAACGCAAGGAGAAATACGTTCATGCCTTGACTGAAGCCATGAAAACTAGACACTTGCTATAGCATAAATATTTAGCTCGTTTGTTAATATTCACAACATATCAAAGGACCTACTCCGGACCTGACAACACTGCTCTAAAAACACACATATCTTTTACTTATGAAGAATAATTAAAATGCGTCCCTTTACTGCTGTATGGGACACGTTGTGCATGCAGATTTTAGATCGATGTCTTAGATCCCCACACCATATCCACGCAAGCCAGGCCCTAACCTTTTCCCGCCCTTGCAAGGCAAGGCATATAATCTCTGCGTCTCACGCAACTTTTTTCGCTAACTTAATATTATTTTCTAATCAATTTCACATCATTTTGACGCAGATAAATTAACGCGTCATATTTCATAGGTGTCAAAATTTTTTCTGAATCAAGTCGTGTTGTGTTGTGTTATCATCAAGTTATGCGAGGAAAATATACATTATAAAAGCGCCAACTCGATGATCCTGTCTTTCCTATCGCGTCTTAGCGGAATGAAAAATAGAAAAAATCATCAACAAAAGAAAGTTGGCGCGTGTAGGTAAAAATGCGAAATAAAAAATATTTAAATTTGTTTTATCAGAACGCTATTATGCTAAAAGTCTGCAGCAGCCAGGGTCTGCGGCCGAAGGTAAAACGCAAAAACTTTATCGGTTCATTAGATAACGGGACCACAAAAAATGGCACAAGAAACGGTGAAAGTCATTTGTTATGAACAAGGCTGATTTGAATATATAATAAATCGGGATGCAAGTTCTCAAACATAGATATAAGGAGAAGGCAATTCAAAACGTGATTAAAGTAAAATAAAAAGTGTCAATATAAAGTCAATTCAAGATTTCCACAAACATATTTAGCATCGCCAGCCCCGATGAACTATAACCTAATAACGAATAAAGCGGACCATTTTGCAAGGGCATCGACCTATCTGTTTATTGTTACATATCTAATTAGCCCTAAGTTAGTGATATCGCTTAGTTAATTAATGCTAAAAGCTTGCTGGACAAAATTACATCTTTCAGTTCTTTTGTTTCTGAGATGAGCCATATGTTCCTTAAATCTTGTTATAACTGGACGTTGAGCTTGTCCAGCATACTTCAAAATACAATTCTTGCTATTAATTTCATAAATACTGGACCTTTGGTTATATTTAGTTGTATCCTCTGGGATGCCTAAATCACCAATTTACCATCTGTCAAAATGGTTAATAGAGGAGTTCTAAAATTTACCTATGGCACAACCTAGTTGTTCAGTAATTAATTCCAATGATTTCATCAATACAATTAACAAGATGTATTTGCAAGAAGGTAACATTTTTATCTCGTTTGATAATTGTTCATTTATTATTCTCAAAAGTACCAATCTTACAAATCTTGGAGCATCTTAGGAATTTACTACAGAAAATTTGCTGCTCTTTTTTTAATAATGCGTTGTTCGAGAAAAATAAATTTGCTGTAGTGGGAAATGCCTTGTCACTTGTTGCCTATCTATTCATGGGTAGGTTCGAGGCGGAGATAAAGGAAACATTCGAGTATCTCCCTAAGGTAAGGTTGAGATATGTGAATCTTCTTTAACAGCGTTCGATACAAAGGTTTGCAGATGTATACTTCGGAGGATACGGCTAAGAGCAATGAATGCCATGTAGGTTTCGTTGACAAATTAATTAGCAATTCTGTATGAACCCCGTTTTACCCATGATTTAACCAGGTTTTTCAAAAACTTAGATATAACAGTTGTTTATTCATCAGGAAATAAATTGCAACAACTTTCAGGCCATCCAAAGGATAACATTGAATCAATCTAAAATTCAGGATTTACGAAATTAAGGATTGTGACTTGAAATATGTTGGACAGAAGAAACATCCAGTTGGAGCAAGATTCAAGTAACATATAGACCATCTCTCTTCGTTGACGGTTGACGATTCGTTGACACTTGACAAAGTTTAGGAAAGGATGGCGGAATTAATTGAATTCGTTCAGCTGTGACATTTTAATATGAATATAGCCAGATTTTGAATTGTACTCTCCCGGTGATATCAACGTAGTTAGCGAAAACCGTGTCTAGTGTCACAATTCGACTGTTGTGTTCAAGTGTTTTGATATTTGTCGAAACTACTTCATACACAACGTCACTCAGATAGCCCCAGCCCTTCATGATTATGACGAGACAAAAACATTGAACTGGCATCATAGACAAAAAAACGTATAAAAATCCATTTCGTAACACGCCGATTTTAACAAAGCAATCAAAAAGAAAATATGTTGACTATGTAACTAAGCATTCGCAGTCGGCCACGTCCGTTTTCAATTTCTACGTCCGAAATATCAAAAAGATTATTAGATTGTTTAAATTTATATACAATGTTGTCATAAAATCCATTAAAAATTATTTTATGACACATCACAATCTATTTACTGCAACAAAGCGTTTGAATTCAATATGATGCAGTGACGCGAATACCATTATTAATTAATTAAAACAGTCAAACAGTTTATGACGTACAATCATTAAAACATATTTAGTTAATTCAGTGATTGTCATTCTATACAAGTATGAGTCGAACAAATTTTTGGGATGGCATACTAATTGATACTTGATTATTACATATCGCTTATAGCTAAAATATATAAGATTGCATTTGTGCCCTGGCCAGATATTCAACCATAACATATACAAATGTTTGTTTGAATTATCTCTAACAATTACTTTAAAATATGTGAAGTATTTTCTAAAATATGGTGCAGAAACTAAAATTAGTATACCTTGTATATTTAAATAATGTCGGTGGTAAAACCTATATTTAATTAAAAAGGGTGATAGACCATATCCTGCAAATTATCGTCCTTAATTGTAACTTTGGTAAGGTATTTGAAAAAATATTAAAATTGAGGCTAAAAGGATATGTACACAATTGCAATATCATATCTGGTATTCGATATGGTTTTCAGGATGGCATATCAACATGCGTAGGTATTGAAGGTGTAAACAGTGACTATCAGAAATGCGGTGTTCCTCAAAGTACCGTCCTTGGACCCGTATTTTTTTTATGTATTACAGCTTATTTTCTATAAAAACTATTGGTTATTTAATTTGCTTTGCTGACGACACAGTAATTTATGTTTGAAATGATTCCTGGATGTACCTAACTACCTAAATATAAAAGCAGGAAATGATTTTGGTAAAATTGAAAATGACTAAAACCACAAACTATTCCATTTTTTAAAAATTTCTTTACATATTATATATCACTAGGCATCTAATTACGATGTATTAAATGTCAACGGCAAAATCTTAACATTTCATATGCGACAACCATCTCCAAATAGTTTAGTTGCAGCAAGAAATGCCTTTAGGCTGTTAATTGAAAAACTGTTGTTAATCGTACTAAGTATCTATATTATATGGCCATTTCTTTAAATTTTTGCATCCACTCTCAAGTATCTTAAAGATACTCCTGGGCTTCTTCTTTATTGGTAAATTGGAATCTTATAAATAGTTACACTTTTAGAATCTGTGCACGATCTATTATATATTGATATCAATGTAATTATGACACTAATGAATGTAAATAGTAGTATATTATTATGCCATTATTCACGAAGATGATGTTTGATCCCACGAGCCGTATTCGAGTGGCGCAAATCCTCTGAGTGAATAATGGTCATACTCGCGAATGTAATACTGTACTTCATCTACACCTATTAAAAAAATAAATTAGACTGAAATTTGATAACATTAATCGGTACCTACTCGTGAGAAGTGCATACGTTGAAACACGTAAACAAACAACATGGCGATATACTTGGTTGTCAACGAGTTGACTGTTAGTTTGCAGCAAGAGTTAATCGCGGACGATTTAAAATATCATTGAACCAACGATACAGTGATTTTTGATTGACCGGATGCAGTGAATTATGGGTACGATTTTTCACCAAAAAATGCAAATAATTGTCATATAATTAAACAGGTGTAGAAAAAATTGTTATTGTTGTTATATTATTGCTTGAAGACACATAGTTCTTAAAAGGTGATGCAGTATATTCGGCGATCCTGTGATGAAACATGGACTCATAAGTGAAGAGAGATAAAGGGACGGACGCTTTAACAAGCATCAGCCGTATAAATCGTCCAGCAATGAGAAATTTATATTTTATGTAGATATCCTCGAGTTGGTCGCAGGACTGACAAAAACAAATGGAGAATCGTGACGTTTCTGGTCACTAATGATTGACTTTCACACAGATTCAACATCCCTAATATATTCCTGTAATAAATACTAAAAATGAAACAACGGAGAATATGACAAATTTCCCGAAACTTCTCGAAGTCATAATACTATGAAATTGAAGGAAGCTCCACTAGTTGGTCGGGCTTGCAATTTGTAATTCACCGCTAGGTGCGGCATATGGCCCGGTGAGAATCTGTTGATTTGCATCCGGTTGTACTTTATGAAAATAAGAATTCATAGATGAGCTTGACAATAATATTTCGTTTATTAAATATTCTGCCCTCTAGAAACATACTTTTCAAATAATAATATTGTTGTTCTACCATTTGTCTCCATAATATTTCCCTGCCTGTGTATTTAACCGTAGCAATTATGGTGGTTAAAAAATCATTAGCGAAATGTTCGAAATAAATTTCCTTTTCATTAATATACGTCAGTCTATATATAGCAATATTATTTCTAAGCAAGGAAAATACGAATCCGCTAAATGTAGTTTCTGCCTAATAAGTATTTCACCCCAGCAATCATTAGACGAACTGCTCTCTGGTAATATACTTACATAAGCCTGACAGACAATTTAAGAATGACAAATCGTAAAAATGGTAGCAAGACACATTCTTATTGCGTGCACGACGTATATATATTACCTACATATGTATACGTCGCCGCACACCATAAGCACTGCAAAATAAGGTAAATTACTCTTTACAAGCAGAAGCGATTAGCGATTTCTATTTTTCATGGACTGCTTTAAAAACGTTGTATAATACATACTTTGATATAGTAACATATTATTAGTCCAAGCAACGTGGAATAAAATTGGTTTCAGCTGGAGAAAGACCAACAAAACGTTGAGGTATGCATAATTTTGTAACAGCAAAATTATGGAGTATCCCCAGGAGTATACAGGGTGTCCCAATAAAAACTCCCAGGCCGGATATATTCTAAACGAATAGAGATATTTTAATTGAATATTATTGTTTTTTTAATATATCAGTCATATGGCGCTGTGCTCTAAAGAAATATTTCGATGGGAGAAACTTTGAAATGAGGTTTATGTGAAAGAAAATGCATTTCTAAGCAGATTATGTTCTAAAAAGAAAATACCATAAAGCTAACCGTTTTCCAGATATTTGAGTCCAAATGTTGGCATTTGCCAATATTGAATAATTGTAATCTCTTCAACATTTCAGTCCTTCAAGTGGGACAATCTGTATTTAATTTACAGATTTTAGAAGAAAATATTTAAAGAATTTTTCATATCTTATGAATTAAATATATTTGAAATAACCCTTGGGAAAAAAACTAAAAATATTATTTATCATATAATTCAAACATTTAAGCAATAAAAAAACAATTACGAACATAAAGCAATTTTTATGAACTAATGAAATTAAAATAACTGTTTTAATTGGTGTTCAATATTATTGCCATTTTCATTAACACACATCGTAAACCTATTAATTAGTTCAGATCTACAAAATTTAATAAGGTATGCCGATTAATGGCGGCAACACTAGCATAAATTTTATTATAAAGATCTGCCATGTCTTCTATTGGTTCTTTGTACACTTCACTTTTTAAAAATCCCCACAAATAAAAGTGTAATGGAATAATGTCAGGAGATCGAGCGGGCCATCTAAGTACTCCATTGGTACCAGTCCATCTTCATGGGTATGTTTGATTTAAATTATTAACAACGTTCTGATGATTATGTGGACCTGCTCCATCCTGATGAAACCATGTAAAATCCAACTGAGCGGGCAAATTCCTTAATAATACTTGTAAATCATTTTGCAAAAATTGTAAATATCTTTCACCTATTAAATTCTCATGGTAGAGGTATGGGCCAACAATGTAACCATTAACGATACCACACCAAACATTTACTCCAAAACGATTCTGGGATCTGGTATGTCTCATCCACCTAGGATTCTCTTGAGACCAGTAACGACAATTATGTGTTGTGATTACTCCATTGTTGTGGAATCGACTTTCATCACTCCACATAATTGTATCTAAAAGATTTGGATTTTGTTCTAAGAGAATTGAAAATTGCGCCAAAAAATCTAATCTCCGCTCATTGTCCCCTGGAATCAAATGATGAACTAAATGAACTTATATGGAAAATATTTGTTTATTTTAAGAATTCTGTGGCAGGTGGAACGTGCAATATTTGTTTCTTGCGTACTGACATGTTTGGGTTATTTTCTACTTGATGTAATACCAATGCAATATTTTCATCAGTTGCAGTTCTTTTTCTTCTTGTTGTTTTTGGTTTCTTAAAACCTTCATAATTTTTAAAATTAGAACACAAACTTACAGAGGTTTTCCGATCTGGTAATGGTCTGTCAGGAAAACGTATTTCATATAAACTTCAGCTCTTGAAGCATTCATGACATTCCCCATAAATTGAAATCATGTTTAATTTATCTTCATTTGTATGAGAAACCATATTTTATAATAAATATTCACAAAGAAAACAATAATTAGGTACAATAATACAGTTCTATTGACACACCAATAAACAAAATGTGATTGAGATTGAGAAATGTCAAAACTACTATTCCAAAGGTAACTTTAGTTGTATTCAATTTATAAGGTATAATGGTCATTATACTCACTAGATATCAAATATTTTTAATTATAATCTAACCTAATAACAAAGCAATTATATGAAAATTCTTTAAATATTTTCTTTCAAAATTTGTAAATTAAATACAGATTGTCCCACTTAAAGGACTGAAATGTTGAAGAGATTACCATTATTCAATATTGGCAAATGCCAACATTTGGACTCAAATATCTCGAATACGGTTAGTTTTATGGTATTTTTTTAAACATAATCTGCTTAGAAATGCATTTTCCTTCACATAAACCCCATTCCAAAGTTTCTCCCATCGAAATATTTTTTTAGAGCACAGCGCCATCTATATACTGATATATTAAAAAACCAATTATATTCAGTAATGAAGCTCTCTTTATGCTCTACAAATTGGCTTTTACAGAATTAAAATATCTCTATTCGTTTAGAATATATCCGGCCTGCGAGTTTTTATTGGGACACCCTGTATATCAGAGTTTTGGACTTCCAAAGCCTATTGCGTTTTTTCATAAAGAATTTAGTTTTTTGAACAGCATTTCTCTATGTAAAAGGGTGAATATCCCTGGTTTTAGAGGTTCGATTGAGACGAAAAAAAAAAAAAACAAATTCTTTGTAATTAAAATTTCAATAAATCTGTATTGGTGTTCGGTCATTTGACAACGTACATAACATAGAAAATTGAATAAACTGGCTGAAAGGCGTTTTTTTTTCTTCATTTTAACGCCCAGGGACGTTAAGAGTTCCGATCGGCTTCAAACTAGCTATAAATATACCTTTTGTTGAAAACAAAGTACTCTGAAATTTTGGCGACCAAATATTCAACCATGTGGGCGCAAATTAATTTGTTATCTGAAATTTATATTGCTCGCCATTTTATGCCATTAAGTCCAAAATGGATAATTTTTTTCTCAAAATGTAGATCCCGATGCCAGCTTTCAGTTGACATTAAAATATTTTTTTAAAGTAATTTTCTGACATTTATTTATGAACCAAATAACAACAAATGGCCGAAAAACCATTTTGCAAACATTTTTGAGAACATTTAAAAAAAAATTATCAGAAAAGAAAGAAAACTGTGAGAACTTTATCGTTTAAAAAAAGTAAATTTTCGTTTATGGATGAAGAAATCCATTTATTTTTATTTGGTTTATAAGTTGATGCCAAAGAAGTGACCAAAACGGCTTTATTTTTTTTTAACGTCAACGTAAAGCTGGCATCGAAATCTACATTTTGAAAAAAAAAAAGATCACTTTTGGACTTGATGGAATAAAACGGAAAATTGTTTATAAAAAAGAACGCAATAGGCTTAGGAAGTCCAAAACTCAGATATATACTCCTGATGATACCCCAGCATGTATGAAATCACAATTCTGCTGTTACAAAACTACTGTTATGCATTGCACTCCCTCTAGGAACTGGAGACTGATACGCCCATGATTTAATATCTAGAATTAAGTGCCCATGGTTAGTCAACCAGTAATACGTTTTCTGGAAGCCTGGAGATGGATGTATAGTTCTATATTGTTCGGTAATTGTAAAGATTATTTTAGTCAGTAAAAGTGTATTTTAGTTTAATAAAAAGTATTGTGTAGTTTTCAAAAGTTATTAAATAATGTGTTAGTGTTAATCCCTTGTATAAATTATTTAGTACCCACGGATTTTTGTACAGTGTGTTTCGTGAAGAGTGGAAATACGTGGCAATATGCATATCAATGTCATTTTTTACTCCACTATTTGTGCAGTTTCCACGAACGTCAAAACACTTGAATACTGCTGCACTCTGGAACAATGACACTAGACGTGAATTTTGCCAACCGCCTTGGCACCATCAGAAGATAATTAAAACTTTTAATCGTCTCTCATCTTTTGGCATTATTAATGAGAGTGACAGTCATGAAATATAGTGGCCTTCCTGTGACAAGTGGGATCATAGCCTTGATATTGGCAACATAATTTTTTACTTCGTATTTACATGAGATTAAATATTCGATTTCATTATTGAAATTTGTTGGTAAAATTTGTCCAAATGTTCAAATCAATAGCTACACATCGTATGCTTTTCCTCCGCCGGAACCTCGAAACTTCATGACGTGTCTCTGCTTTCGTGAATTTCCTATCCATAAAGTTTAATTGCATTGTCATAAAACATAATAATTCACTACAAACTTTTATTCAAAGAAGCCAAATCAGATAATAACGACAAAGTTTAGTATCACGAGACGTGAAAGTTTAAAATAGACATCCATTATCTACCTACCTGAAGATATATTTGAAAATAATAACAACACCTGTGGAAAATAATTATAGAATCGTTTATCATGCAGTGAGTGTTGGTATCACGAACCCCAGAAAGTGAAAATATATGCGTTAGGGAGAGTCAATTATATGCCTTTTACGCAGGAGCGCAACAGGACCCTTTATATATACAGGGTGTTTTTAAAAAGTATGTCAATCACTTAACCACGGACTCAGCATGTCAAAAGAAGTTGATTCAGCCTAATTTACCTCTATCCAAAATCGCACCCCTATGAATATACAGCCCTCTAAAGTTGGGATTAAAAATATTTATTTTTTTAATATTGTGCAAATGGCTGTAGATATCTCTTTCAATTTCGGAACACTGAAATGTATGTCAAAGGGTAATAGTTTAAAGTAAAAACTGTTTAAAATCAAATTTTCTAAAAGGCCGATTTGGGGGTAAACTACCCTTCCCTCCTACCGCCTCTTTTAGTGGTACGCCTATGACTTTTTTGATATATCGCATTTTATATAAAATTTAATTATAAAACTTTTTTTTATCTTGTTTTTTTTTCGTTTAGATAACCATTTTCAAATGAATCTGGAAATATTAAAACCATTACCACGCCTTTGTAGAATAACACAAATAATGTTTAAAATTAATGTAGATGATGATCAAAGGCACATGTGAAAATTTAATAGGTAGTTGACACCTGTCATTTTTGTCAAACTGCTTTAATAGATATCAGTTATTAATTGTTAACAATGGCATTTAATATGAGTTATTCTAATACCGAAATGGTGGATATGATTAGAATATTAGGCGAATGTAATGGAAATGGTTCTAGTGCAGCTAGGCGTTATGTGGAAAAGTTTCCAAACCGTCGGCATCCTGATAGACGTACATTTTTTGCAGTCGATCGTCGTGCAAGGGAAACTGGAAGTCTATCAAATGATCGTGCTGGGAAGTGTGGCAGACCTAGGACTGTGCTAGTTCCAGAGGTCGAAGAGGAAATTTTAGATATTGTATCAGAACGGCCTGAAAGCAGTGTGCGTAAAATAGCTTCTCAGGTAGGAGTATTGTATTATTCAGTATGGAGAACATTAAAAGAACAATTACTAGTTCCATTTCATGTACAGACTGTTCAGGCATTGGAACCTCAAGATTACGGTTCTCGAATGGAATTTTGTAACTGGCTTCTCAGAAAAAATGGAAGAAATGTAAGTTTTGTAAACACCATTTTGTCAACTGATGAGGTCTCATTTCATAGAAATGGTATTACAAATCATCATAATTATCACATTTGGTCTGAACAAAATCCCAATGCAAAGATAGAAACGCATTTTCAGCGTAATTTTTCTGTTAATGTTTGGGCAGGTATTGTTGATAACCATCTAATTGGACCTGTTTTCTTTCCACGTCGTTTAAATGGAGCTGACTACCTAGATTTTCTGGAAAATGAATTGCCTGAGCAATTAGATATTGTTAATCTTAATATTAGAGAAAACATGTGGTATTTACAAGATGGTGCTCCACCCCATTATAGCCTGCAAGTCAGGCAATGTTTATCAAGGCGTTCCAGGACGTTGGATAGGTCGAGGAGCTGATGCCCCAGTCAGTTGACCTGCTCGGTCCCCTGATTTAAACCCAATTGACTTCTGTCTTTGGGGAGCTATGAAGGAAAAAGTTTATTCTGTTCCAATAGAGAGCGTTGAACATCTCCGACAAAGAATTCAACAATCAGCCGAGGAATTTAGAAACATTCCTGCCGTGCTTCAGAATGTGAGATTTTCGCTTCTAAAAAGGGCAAGGTATTGTGTACGACAAAATGGAAATCATTTTGAGCACATTCTGAAATAAAATTTTAATGTTCGATATTTTTTTATTTTATTTTTAATTTATTTCATTATTTGTTGTTTTACTTCTAATATTATTTTAATTTACTTTGTTGCTTTAATGATTGATGTTTTAGTTTCTGTGATTTTTATTTAATAAAAAAACCTATTTGAACATTTTTTTAATTTTACAATTTATGATAGCAATGCACATCTTTTATTATAATACCAGTAACTTCAAATGCCAAAATTACACAGAAGACCTTTTTTATTTCATATGTTCCACTTTTCATAATGGTTTTAGTATTTCCAGATTCATTTGAAAATGGTTATCTAAATGAAAAAAAACAAGATAAAGAAAAGATTTATAATTAAACTTTATATAAAATGCCCTATATCAAAAAAGTCATAGGCGTACCACTAAAAGAGGGGGTAGGAGGGAAGGGTAGTTTACCCCCAAATCGGCCTTTTAGAAAATTTGATTTTATACAGTTTTTACTTTAAACTATTACCCTTTGACATACATTTCAGTGTTCCGAAATTGAAAAATATATCTGCAGCCATTTGCACAATATTAAAAAAATAAATATTTTTAATCCCAACTTTAGAGGGCTGTATATTCATAGGGGTGCGATTTTGGATAGAGGTAAATTAGGCTGAATCAACTTCTTTTGACATGCTGAGTCCGTGGTTAAGTGATTGACATACTTTTTACAAACACCCTGTATTATGATAGGTGTGAAAAATTCATTAGGACTTAATGTGAAGTGGTTACTCAAAAGCTGCACTAAAATGCTTTTTAACTGATTACTATGTTGTTCGCAATAATACACAGCGATCTATTGGTTATATCATAATCTTTGACAGAAGAAGGTGATGTAATTAAAAAAATATATGAAACTTAATACTGACTGCAATATTTTTGTGATTTGGTAGTTATGGAGAATTTTTATATAGAGTATCCCGGAATGGGCTTGTTCCATGATATTCTTTTTATATGGTTTTTATACTTTTTCATATAGTAATCGATATTCTCATTATGCACTTGAAATTTCGTATTATTTACTTTTTCCGTTCTCGAGATATAAGAAGTTGAAATTAGTAATAGTTGCAAAAACCGAGCGCTCATTTGTGACGTCACTATACGCAAGTGACGTAAGAAAAGTGGCTTTCTGGTACCTTTCAAATTTAACCTGAAAATTCGAAAACCATGGAATTTTCAAACGCAAAGGAGAAGCTCGGCGATGAATCCTAATCGTAAATTGCAGTGTCAAAATCGAAAATTTCGATTTATGAAATAAAAAAAAATGCCGCACAAGCCCATTGAGTTCCTGGATGGGAACCTGTGATTCCTGAGTTCATATTGGACCCATATAACTCAACTTACCTTAGTCCAAAAATACATCACTAAAGGAAGCACATTCTCTTAAAGCTTTTCCAATAATTTCCGTTCTATTGAAGATAAAATTTTCAGAAGTCGATGGAAGCTGTATCACTATAGGTACTCTATGTGAACTTGATAACAACCAAACATCATTTGTTTCCAATTTTTTTGTAAAATCTATAAAATTGCGGAATACTTGAACACTTTTATAGGCATTGAAAGGGCTGCAAAAAAGGTACTCTTAAAAACGTTTATATTAACAATCAAAATAAAAGAAATTATCGCTTTTTTTCCTCCATTTATATACAGGGTGTCGCAATAAAAACTCACAGGCCAGATATATTCTAAACGAATAGAGATATTTTAATTATGTAAACCAATTTGTAGAGCATAAAGAGAGCTTCATTTTTGAATATAATTGTTTTTTAATATATCAGTATATAGATGGCGCTCTGCTATAAAGAAATATTTGGATGGGAGAAACTTTGAAATGGGGTTTATGTGAAATAAAATGCATTTCTAAGCAGATTATGTTAAAAAAAAATACCATAAAACTAACCGTTTTCGAGATATTTGAGTCCAAATGTTGGTATTTGCCAATATTGAATAATTGTAATCTCTTCAACATGTCTGTCCTTTAAGTGGGACAATCTGCATTTAATTTACAAATTTTAAAAGAAAATGTTTCAAGAAGTTTTCATATCTTAGGAATTAAATATATTTGAAGTAACCCTTGGAAAAAAAACTAAAAATATTGTTTATCATATAATTCAAACATTTAAGCAACAAAAACACAATTATGAACATTAAACAATTTTTACGAACTAATGAAATTAAAATAACAATTTTAATAGGTGTTCAAAATTATTGCCATTTTCATTAACTCACATCGTAAACCTATTAATTAGTTCAGATCTACAAACTTTTAATAATGTATGCCGATTAATGGCGGCAACACTAGCATAAACTTTATTATAAAGATCTGCTATGTCTTCTATTGGTTCTTTGTACACTTCACTTTTAAAAATCCCCATATAAATAAAAGTCTAATGGAGTAATGTCAGGAGATCGAGTGGGCCATCTAGATACTCCATTGGTACCAATCCATCTTCCTGGGTATGTTTGATATAAATAATTAACAACATTGTGATGATTATGTAGGTTTGCTCCATCCTGATGAAACCACATAATATCCAACTGAGCGGGCAAATTCCTTAATAGTACTTGGAAATCATTTTGCAAAAATTGTAAATATCTTTCACCTGTTAAATTCTCATGGTAGAGGTATGGGCCAACAATGTAACCATTAACGATACCACACCAAACATTTGCTCCAAAACGATTCTGGGATCTGGTATGTCTCATCCACCTAGGATTCTCTTGAGACCAGTAACGACAATTATGTGTTGTGATTACTCCATTGTTGTGGAATCGACTTTCATCACTCCACATAATTGTATCTAAAAGATTTGGATTCTAAGAGAATTGAAAATTTCGCCAAAAAATCTAATCTCCGCTCATTGTCCCCTGGAACCAAATGAACTTTATATGGAAAAAATTTGTTTGTTTTAAGAATTCTGTGGTAGGTGGAGCGTGCAATATTTGTTTTTTCCGTCAACTTGCGTACTGACACGTTTGTGTTATTTTCTACTTGATGTAATACCAATGCAATATTTTCATCAGTTGCAGTTGTTTTTCTTCTAGTTGTTTTTGGTTCATAATTTTTCAAATTAGAACACAACCTTACAAAAGTTTTCCGATCTTGTAAAGGTCTGCCAGGAAAACGTATTTCATATAAACTTACAGCTCTTGAAGCATTGTTACGACATTCCCCATAAATTAAAATCATGTTTAATTTATCTTCATTTGTATAAGAAACCATATGTAATAATAAATATTTACAAAGAAAACAATAATTAGGTACAAAAATACAGTTCTATTGACACACCAATAAACATAATGTGATTGAAATTGAGAAATGTCAAAACTCTTATTCCAAAAGTAACTTTAATTGTATTTAATTTATAAGGTATGAGGGTTACTATACTCACTAGAAATCAAATATTTTTAATTATAATCTAACCTAATAACAAAGCAATTATATGAAAAATTCTTTAAATAATTTGTACTAAAATTTGTTATTAAATACAGATTGTCCCACTTGTCCGAAAGGACTGAAATGTTGAAGAGATTACAATTATTCAATATTGACAAATGCCAACATTTGGACTCAAATATATCGAAAACGGTTAGTTTTATTGTATTTTTTTACAACATAATCTGCTTAGAAATGCATTTTCTCTCACATAAACCCCATTCCAAAGTTTCTCCCACCGAAATGTTTCTTTAGAGCACAGAGCCATCTATATACTGATATATTAAAAAAACAATTATATTCAACAATGAAGCTCTCTTTATGCTCTACAAATTGGCTTTTACAGAATTAAAATATCTCTATTGGTTTAGAATATATCCGGCCTGGGAGTTTTTATTGGGACACCCTGTATAACATTTATTTACAATTCTAGAACAAGATGTAATAAGAGAAAAATACAGTTTATTCTGTACATCACAGGTGATTGTGAAACAGAAAACCTGTCGCGTTTGAGAAACAAAAGATATTTGGTTGTTATCAAGCTTACATAGAGTACTTTTAGAGATGCAGGTGCCATGACAATTTGAAAATTTTATCTTCAATATAACGGAAATTATTGGAAACATTTTTTTCTGTCTCACTTTAAGAGAATGTACTTCCTCAGGTATGCATTTTTGGAGTAAGGTAAGTTGGATTATACGGGTTATATGAACTCAGGAAGCACAGATTCCCGTCCGGGAACTCAATTCTGGTACACCCTGTATATATCTGCATCTAAGCTGCACCACGATACATTTAGATTTTTGCTTTGGAAATTATTTCAAACTGTTTGAAAATTTGAGAGGTTGTTCTCAAAATTGTAGAAATGAAAAATTTGGTCTTTTTCGTAAAACGATAAGATAAAAGAAGAGGAAATTTTACATTAAAAATATATTTCTAATTTTTTTTTCATGACGTGAAGACTATCGGAGCAACCCCGCAAGTTCTTTCGTTAAATAAGTCAATCCGTGGGCACACAATAATTATCACATTGTATACAGTATGATAATTGGTAATTGTCAATTCTGAAATGATTATTTAGATTTAGAGTTAACTTATTATTTATTAATTATATTGTTATTGTTTCAGGTAAGCACGAAGATATATTGTTTCCTTGCGGTGCATAATGGGTAAGCACGACGAATATGTTTGACGTTTCCGGCCCTAAAGGGTAATGTAAAATGCATACTAATTATTAATATTCGACAACCTCATGTAAAGTTAAAGGAAGCCATGATGTTAACCTGTCAGATATAAAACCATATATATCTTATTGTTGTATCTGCATATGAGCACAAGTATTACATTAGTAATAGTACTGAGGTGCTCTATAAGATATTTTTATCGTTTTAATCGTTATCGTTTAATATTTTCAGATTTTTTGTTTCAATAGTTTGGAAATTAGAGGAAGGGGGGCGTGTCCCAAAACATATCTTGTTGCATTCTTGCAACAACACCCCATTCGATGGGGTAAGTGTAAATTGTTTTGAGTTTACTTTTCACTGTATAGGAGGAGGTACAAACACTTTTTTTCCAAAATTCTTTATTTCTGGTTTTGGGTCAGGTCACGTCTGTTTACCAAATTTCATCTCAATAGATATGAAAATGAGAGAATGTGTGGGCTGTGACATACACATCGACGGGCGGACATACCGAAACTGTAAAGATTCCTACCAAACCCTAAAAATTTTGAAAATTCCTAAGATGTAACAAAACAACTCTTTATGGAATTATACTTTTACACGCGTTGGGAGAAAAAGAGCGAAGCGAAGCGCTTCTCCACCTGCTCTCTTGGAAGGTAAATCGATTAAAACTTAAATGTGCACTTAGTTCCCATTTTTTTTCATGGCAGTTTCAAATAGACGTGCTGGTAGTACTGAATCGTGTCCCAGTGGCAAAGTTGCTCGATTTTTTATTTTATGTTTTCACACGAAAATACTAATTAATAAAAGTAAATTAGTGATTCAAATCTGTGGGTAAAGAAGCTTTCGCTTTGAAAATCGATTAAGTTGAAACCGCTGGATAATCAGGAAAAGCAAACGCCCAAAACACCTTGAAGAGAGCGTAAATCAACTACACACATGTACCTTGAAAAGCTAAACCACCAAGTACTTGTACCATATGTACGAAAACACCGTGTAATGGCTAGAGTTAAACCGTCACAAGGCGATTTACGGCTTCATTTGAATTAATCAGAAACTGTATATCATTGTGGAACGAAGGTTATATAAATTTCTTCTAAGCATTGTATATATTACCCGTAATTTATTAAACTCAGATATGGTAAAAATGTGAGCCTCCGTCCAGTGTTTTAATGTAGAACTGTGCACGAACCCGCTAATTTATATGTAACGTTGTATGTACTCGAAAATGTATGAATGCGCCGAGGAACAATGCTATCTATAACAAAAGCAATCTAGTAAAATACACTGGGGTGTACGGCGGCGAGCACATATTTCCGAGGGCCTCTTTAAAAAGCATAGTGTATTGTTATAACATTAGAATTCCCACCTGGGTTGTTGCAAACATTATTAATGCTTAGAGAATCTGTAACATTTAAGGTACCTATGTATTACATTTTCCTCTTAGTTATTGGCTCTTCAGCCCTTTTCCAACTCGACATAAAATGTCCTTTATAAATTCCCACACAATTGGTTGTCGTCAAGAATTCCCAAGCCTTTTACAATACTTGTGACTTTTGTGGGAGCTTTTGAAGATTTAACCTTTAAGGGTAAATAACTAAATAGCAGGACGCATTGGGGAAAATTATGGGTACTTTTGGTGTTATCTTGACCGATACTACATGCTTCTGAAGCATTGTCCTGTAATACTTTGTATGTATTATTATCATTTGTTCATTACTTTCAATTGAGATTGATATCAAGATTACCCTAGCAAACAAATTGTTCTCAACTGGGCTGACAGGTTCTCAAAATTGATATATGTTTATGCATATAATCCAGTCGGTAAAGTATACACCAGAAGCTCACAAAAAATGTTATCTGAGATTTTCCTTCCGTAACTGTTAGTGCCAGGATTAAACATCACAAAACCACAAAAATCAGTTCTCGGAGTGCTGCGCAACCCCTCAAAAAACTACCCCTTCGGTGAAAAAAACTTTATTTTACTAATAACTCGTTAACCGTTGAAGATATAAAAAAATTGCTCATCATAAAAAAGAAAGCTTGACTAATTACCTAAAAAAAGTCCTCTTGTAATTTTCTTGTATATGCCATGGTTTTCGAGAAAATCGATATTGACAAAAATTGCAAAATTTGTATTTTTAATGCACGTGGCCTATAGGAAAAATTGAATTGCTCGAAAACCAAACAAGCTAGGAAGAAAAATAAAAATGGGTTTTAAAGGGGATATAAAATACTCTCTTGTGTTGCCATTTTTGAGGGCTATTGATATTTATTAATATATAAAAATAACAATAAAATATAGTTATCTCTTGATTTTTTGTGCATCTAACTATTCACAGGCCCATAAAAAATAACTGACTATAATATAAGTTATAAATGCATTATCTTTTAGTTCAAGGTAATACTTTAATGCACAACAAGTTAGGAATAAAAATGTTCACATTTACAAATTTAACAGCATGTTAAAGTTAGCCAAAAAAAATCCAAAAAAGGCTGCATATTCAATTTTTTGATGATATTTTTTTAATACAATTTTTTAATTAATAAATTATTAGAAACAATAGTATTATGATATATAAACTCAAAAAAAAAAGTTTGAGTACAACATACACCAGATAACATGATATCCACGAATTGCGTTAAATTCTTAGGTGTTTATCTGGATAGTAAATTAACTTGGGAAAAACATGTACATCCCATATGTGGCAAAATGTCCAAAAATATTTACTTATTGCGTAATCTTGTGAATTGTGTCTCACAGACGACTTTAATAACTGCATATTTCGGTTTAATACACTCGGTACTAATCTACGCGATTTTGGCTTGGGGTCACTCCCCACATGCCGCAACTGCTTTCGCGGTCCAAAGAAAAGCAGTAAGGGTGATTGCGGGGTTCAGTTGGAGGGAGGAGTGCAAGGAATATTTTAAAAAACTCAAAATTCCAACGTTATATAGCATCTACATTTTGCAATGCCTTCTACATGTAAAAGAAAATGAATCAAAATACCTATCACGTGCCCAGCTACATTCTCATTCACCCGAATCAACAGGAACTTACACCACGAATTTTTGCGCTCATCGAAAACACGCAATGGCACAGCGTTCTATGCAATAAAGTTTTTCAACGCATTACCGTGCAATATCAGGGAACTAGATTGTAAACGTTTTAAAACGGTCGTTAAGTCATTTTTAATCGAAAATGCATTTTTCTACTTTCATCTTTAAAATGGCGTTTATCGTATACGTTTCCATGACGCTAAATAATCCTTTAAACACGCTTTCGACAAACCGTGACTTCGTGCATTTTAGTCACAGGCTGAACTTAGCAACGAGATATTAGTCACGGCTGAGGTTAATTCTAGATATTTTAATGGCAAAAATCAAGTTAGTTTTCCGTAATTCTTGTCATCAATCTGTCAAAATAAATCGACGCGTTGTGACAAGAGACAAGTAATTTTGTTTTACTGTTACCATGTTATTGATACGTTAATAAATGAAATATTAAAATAACTTCCAAATTTTTTATTTAGATATTTGCTGTCGTAGAAAAAGTATAGTATGCAACACGTTTTATAAACTTGTTAGTCACTCATTTTATTAAACACTCGCTCCGCTACGCGTCGCTCGCGATTTTTAAAACTCGTGACTAAAATGACGTTTATAAAACTTGTTACATAATATACTATTTTTTCATTGAACGAATATTTTGCAGCTGATTTCTCCAATTTATGTAAGTAACTTAAATATATGTATGTTTGTTGAAAATTTACCTGTTCGTTGTTTATATCCTCTTACTGTATAATTTTTTTTACTACTCTTTGTACATTTACTCTCCTTAACACCTCGTATTTTTTACTTGTGTAAATAATTTTTGTACAATGCATCAATAAATACTTACTTACTTACTTACTTACTAAACAGATATCTAGCAAGTTAACTCCATGAATCTTAATTGTAAAAATATTGTGAACATATCTTTTTGACAAAAAAAGACTCAAAAAGAAAAATAAAAAAATTAAGAGAATGCCTCAGCTAACTTTAAATAATATGTTAAGCATATTTACTTTTAATTTAGGTGTATGCATTATAATTTATTTCATGTTAGTCATAGATATATTTTAATAAGAATGAATGTTCTGTTTATTTGCTCTTTTTATTATTTTATGGACCCTATAATTTACACACTTATATTTTATACATTTATTATCTAGCGTGCATAACATTTCACTTATAATTTATATAGTACTTACCTGTAATATACATACTTTAATACGAGTTTAAACTTTCTACGCTTTGCTATATTTTATATATTCTTTTATTACTTATAAGAGATAAAAACTCATACGACTGTTTTCAATATGTTGGATACTCGAATTTTATTTATTGGTAGTCAATCAATTTTATTTGAATGATACTCATTAGTGGTAATATAAACAAAATTGAAATGATGAGAAAAAGAACATTTGAGCCGTAAAAACACCGATAAATTGACTAAACAATTATATAGAGATATAACTAAATTGAAGTATTTATTCCAAGCAATCAAGAATTGAGATACCTAAGCAACTATCGGATGTTAATTCCCTTGGTGATTATTTGATTAACTCCTCGCAGACAAGCGGTGTACCAGATGTTGCTACTGTAAATAACTTATCCAACAACATATTACCTACTAGTTTGGATTTACTTTGGTTGATAAAGATACGGTTTGTAAGGTATTAAATATAATGGGTATTGATGAAATTAATCTAAAGATGCTACTCTACTGCTGTGTGTACATTATAAAATATATACCACATTTTAAACTTCATCAAAAAGAACGTATGGGTAGGAGCTGGTGTGGAATTACCTGACATATTGGTATCATCTACAGACATGCCTTAGAGCATGGCAAACAACAAAAGTGGTGGACACCTAATTTATAAATCAAATTAACAATTTAAAAATGCTGCTTAATATTTTCTAATCATCGCTTTAAAGTAGACACCCTGCAGGTTGAAAATGTCTGCATCTGTAACTCCGCTAGCCCGGATTTATGCCAATTTTTTGTAATTCTAAGTGATAATTACTATATAATACTCAGACGCCATGGCACTGGTCTCTTTTGATGATGTTGTTAGCAGCCCTCTTCTTCCTATTAAGTACTGTAGTTTTACTAACTACTTTAAGGTGTTCAACAGAATTATTCATCAATGTATGATTGGAGTCCCTCAAGGGCCAGTTTGTGGACCATTGTTGTTTTCCATATACATATCACCATTTAAATACAAATGCTCAAATATTGCAGCTACCATGAATGTGATGTAATTAGAGCTTATAATATAATAAATGATAATTTGCGAAACAACTCAGGATACTCATTAAAGTGCTGCTTATTTATCAACCCTTTAAAATTTAAAAATTGTTTTTGTCAGAATCCGTTCAACCCAGATGTGTGAAGTTGGTAAAATCCAAGTAGATAATGACATTCTTGTACTGACAAATGTTTCTACAAATCTGGAGATCTTTGCATGAGCTATAATCTGCGTTGCAGTAGCCACGTAAAACATTTATTAAAAGCTGCATATTCGAATTTACGATTAATTTATATCAACCGTAAGATTCTGTGGTTTGGCACTCTCACATTTACAATACTGTGGCGTATTTTGTGGCCATGTTTAACTAAATATGATAGCATTTGTAACGAGTACATAATTCTTGTACTCATTCATTCATGTACATTTGAAAAACATCTTAAGGTGGCCATATCCTAGAAAGAGACATCCGATAGGGAAATGTTAATTATTTTTGGTTTTACATTTTTTCTTAGTACGTATATTTAAAAAACTATAACTACCTAAGTAGAACCTTAACAAGAGTTACTATGAATTTTCACTAAATAATTCCAATCGTTTCCAAAACAGTTAGACTTAAAACTACGAAATTAGAAGACTAATCTTTAAATTTAAATCTAACTATTTTGCAAACCACCGAAATTATTGAGTGAAAATTCATAGTAATGTTCTTGTTACAGTTCTACTTAGGTAGTCTTATAGTTTTTTAAATATGCTTACTAGGAAAAATAGATGTGGCCAGAAATAAGAAATATTTTAGTATCAGATGTCCCTTTCTAGGAAATAAGCGTATGTTATTCAATAGTGAGTTAAACATTAATATGAATGTATAAATAATATGCTAAGCTGTAATGGTTGTAAAAAAATAATGTCTCCTTATTTAATAAGATGCATGAATATAATTCTTTGAATTTGTTAATTGTTAACATATATTGTTATTCCAGTTTTCTAAATTTATTCAGTAAAAGTATATAAGTTGTGACAGTTTTGGGAGAAATTCCCATGTATTTTTTAATGGAGGTTCATTTTTCAAAATTTCGATTTGGGGCAATGAGAACAGTATGGATTCAAATTTTTGGGAATTCGCTCTTTTGGGAAATGTTTGTTATTGCAGTAATTCAAATATAAAGGAAATTATTCTTTTTAATGTTTCAAAAAGTTTTATTAAAACTCTACACGTGCTTCGGCTTATTAGGCCTTTATCAAGAGTACAATATATTACTTGTAATATAATATATAATATAATACACGTGTTTCGGCTTATTAGGCCTTTATCAAGAGTACAAGATAATATCCTGTACTCTTGATAAAAGCCTAATAAGCCGAAACACGTGTAGAGTTTTAAAAATTCTTTTTGAAACATTAAGAAGCATAATTTCCTTTATATTTAAATTATTGAAGAATGTTTGACAAGGAACCAACCGTAGAATCAACCCAAAGTATATATTGCAGTGTTGAAGCGAAAGAAACTTTGTTACAGATAGGTTGGTTATTATAATAGTTGTAATGAGAAATCCAAGAATGCTGTAGGGTAATGTTTATACCCTGACTTTGTATGTCTTTTATTGATTACAACTATTATAAACCTAACAAAAATATCAGTAACAAAATTTCTTTTGGTTCACCAGATTGCACTTCTATACAATATGTGATTTCCCGAAAGTCCTTACCGATATCATTCTCACTGTCTCGAATCAAAATTCTGCAAAATGAATCTCCATAAGAAAATACATGTGATTTTGTTCCAAAACTGTCATAACATATCTACTAGTAATTTAGTTATAATAAACAATAAATAGTAAAAATAGTAAACTATTTATTGCCCAATAGATTACAAAAAATCCAATTACAGAACAAAATTAATGCTCAAGATAAAGTTATTTTATATTCACCTAAATCATATTAAAATACATCAAATTAATAAAAATAAACTAAAAAAGACGATACGATACAACAATTAAAGAAATAATTTAAATGAAATTGATGTGATCTGTGATAACAATCTGTGTTATATCATGTCAAGACCGTTACATATTATATATATGTGCTATGAAAAATGTGTGTAAACATACACTTATATTTCTGATAGCTCCATTATGATTGAAGGCGTTGAGGTTATGTAAAATTTTTTCTTCATATATTATATTAATAATTTTGAATTGTTAATATTTGTGTTTAACGTATAATTCAAATAAATGAGCATTATTACTATACTCCGTTCGCCCAAGAGATTCAGCTAAGCCACTCCCCACAAATGTGCGCTAAATTTGAATATAATATTTCTATTGGTTGAATTTTTAAAACCCATATTACAACCATGTCGAAAACGCTAATATATGAGGTATTTGTTCTCCGAGACAAATCGTTTTCAGCCTCAAATCTGATGTATGGCTTTTAGAAATAACTGTTGTTATTTGCTGTTATTCCTATTCATCTAATAAAATAGTGTTTTTCAATACTGTGGTGCATATTTGTGTATATCAAGGTACGCAATAAGAACGATTTATAATATTGATTAAATGTCAGAACCACCTTTTCTTCTTTAGGTTAAAAATTTATTCTTGTCGAATTAATTATGAATCAAGCTCAAGCCCTTTCTCCGCCGAAAAAACGGAAAAGCAAACATTTTTCGGTTAAAGAGAAAGAAAATATTGTGAATATCTTTAAGGCTTCTGCTGCAGAGAACCCAGACAAGTATAGTAGGTAACATTTTGTTTTATTATTTACACTTAATTTACACAATCAGTATTGTTAAAAGTGTATTTGTTGAATAACTACTGCTCCTCTTTGGTTCTCACTTGTAATAATATAGAAGAATATATACAATCTATTATACCATTCAATAATTTTTGAATTTTGCCGCTTTTATAAATTTGTAGCGTGTGAAGCTGGTTGTTGCCCTCAATGGTCTAATCAACATGGGGTGTGGCCTTACTGCATCTCTTGGGCGAACGAAATATAGTCTCGCTACTGTATCATTAGGCAGTTTTCAGGTCTAGTAATACTCCCAAGAACAATTTTAAAAACCTGAAATTAACTTCTGCAGTATTTTTTTTGTAAATATTTGTTTGTTCATTAAAACTATTCTATCACATAACTCATAAACTAGCAAATCCTGCAACAGAAGTAAAATTGAAGTACAACGATGGCTGGTATTTCAGTGACGTATCCAGCATATCCTTATAGCCAAAGCATAAAGTGAATAGAGACTCGTGCATCTACATATTTTACATAACACGGTGTTCATGCATATCTGCGGAAAGTACCCTCTTTGATATTCCTGCGGTGGATGATGACACTTATAACACTTGAATTTATAAACTGCTCCGATGCCGTATAACTTTGTACAGTTTTATTAAAGGCTTGAACATTTAACAAGGTATTTTCAATTTTCCCAAGTTTGGCCAGAACTCGTTTCGTGTACAGATGAATTTCAAGTACGTATGAGTATTTCAATTTAATTTTTTAATATCTCATGACTAGTATTTTAATCAACAACTACCTAAATACGTTCGTAGGGGCTAAGTACCAAAAAGGCCATTCTACCAGATTTGTACTTTTTTTTTTGTATTTATATTTTGTGTGTAAATTAAATATTCCCTGAAACAGATTTCTATTATGTTTTGACTTAGATTGTATTTAACACGGTTTTTGGTATATTTTTATAATCAGTGTGTCATACTCAACTTAAGGGGGCGTTGGCGTTTTTAGGAAATTACCTGGCGCTCGTTACAACATTTAGGCAAAATTTAAATCGATAAAAATAAACGATCTTTACCTCTGAGGGTCTCGTGATGGAGCTAGCCGACCTTAAAATTTCAGAACTTATTATAATTTTTAGTCGAATTTCATATTATAGTATTTAATTTCAACTTAACTTGTAACAATCAGACGTGACTTTCTATTATTTATAATGCACTAGTATTTAAGCTGAATAGAAAAATCCCATATCTTTGATAAGTACCTACATGATGTGAACGACAAGATTCGTGATTTCAAGTATAAGCAAGCTAACCATTTTACTCTTCGCGGATTTACTACAGCTGTTATAGAATTGTTGCACATTCTATAGGATACTCTTCGCAGTTTTTTTTGTAAATGATATTAGTTTCATACATTTTTTGTTTAATTACAAAACAATTTTTTTTCCATTTAAAACATTAATAACTTACTGTCCAAATTTCAATACAATCGGACTTTTCGTTCTTAAGTTATCGTCCTTGCAAGAAACGTGATGGACGGACAGAGAGACGGACGGACGGACGGACGGACGGACAGACGGACAGACATTTTAAAAGTTGTTCAGAATTCGATCACCAACACAGTGATATGAATTTTTTTTCTTTACGAGCTGAAACTTAAAAAAGTTTTAGTTCTAATTAATAATATCTTTAGAAAATTGCTGATTACTTATACCTGAAAATTTATTAAAAAATGAAACAAACAAAATACAAATAACTCTATTTATTCAATGGACATTAGAATTCAGGAGTGAGTGAATAACAAAACACTTTCGTTGTATCAATATACAACAACAATATAGCGGAGTAATTTTTTTAGATTTGAAAAGAGCATTTGAGACGATTGACAGAAAATTTTTATTAGATAAGCTGAGTAAGTATGGTATTAATGGTGTGGTATTGAAATGGTTAGAATGTTACTTAAAAAACAGGAGACAAAGGGTGAAATGTGAACATATGTTCTCAAGTGAGCTAGCTATAGATATGGTGGTGCCTCAGGGGAGCATTCTTGGGCCGTTGCTATTTATACTATACATCAATGATGTCTAAAATCTTTAAATATTGTAAATACCAATAGTGCAATGCAAGTTTTCACGGCTGTTGTCCAATGTCCGTTGTCCGTTGTCCAATGAAGTAGCTTCATTGTAAATACCACTTTTTTGCTGATGACACTATAATCTACATTGATGAGAATGATCCTAGAGAGTTAGTGGATAAAATAAACTGCGATGTAGAACTGGTCTCTAAATGCATGGAAATAAATAAATTAAATAGATCTTATTCAGCTTGGCTGTAGTATAACTTTTATGTGGATCAAAGCCCATTCTGGATTGGGAAACAATGAAGTGGTAGATTCCCTTGCAAAGGCAGCAATTCATGATTACGATGAAAAATATTATTTGGTGCCACATAGTGACATAATAGCAACCTTGAGGGAAAACATCATCATGGACTGGGATACATATTATAAAACTACCTTTTCTGAGCGTCCAACAAATTACTTTTTATTAAACCCTAACGTTACCTCAAAAAGATGGTATGAAAACAACGAAACAGACAGGAATACATATACTACAATTACCCGTTTACAATTTAACTATGGCAAATTTCCCTCACATCTTTTTAAAATTGGGATTAAAGAAAATGATCTATGTGAATGTGGAAGTCCAGGTGACATAAATCATATCTTTCTAGGTTGCTCAACATACGAACAAGAAATTAATATATTCATACAAAAACTAATGGAGAAAAACCTAGTTAGACCGTTAAATATGAATTATATTTTGAGTACTAAAAACAAGGATGTATATGCGATTCTCATGAATTTTATCAAAAAATGTGGTATTCAGATATAAATATTGGTTAAAAAAAAAAGTGGGGGAGGATTATACTAATGGTATTTGGAAGGTGGTGATAGTAGCAGTATTTTAGGGAAATCTTTTCCTTTGTAGCCATTCTGAACCTTTGTTATTGATACCTATTTATCCGTGGTCTACCTCATGTGTTGTAATTTAAGGAAGTCATCTTGACGGACCCCTTGATGTGAAATGAGTGATCCCTGTCAATATCCCTCTTCGTTTGCCATAAATTTTATATATATATATATATATTTTTTTTTTTTGGGATTGAGTTTACCAGGTTATACAAATTTAATATTTTATTAAATAATTCGATATTTGTTAGAGTCTCTTGGCTAAAGGAATATATCCAAAGCCATTTAAAAAAAAAAAAATAAATAAATTAAAATTAAATATTACAAAAACAATAGGTATGCTCATAAGTAATCAGCAGAAATCCAGATTATTCAGAGATATAAATTTACCAATCAAGATCCAAGAGGTAAACTTGTCATTGGTCTCAGAAATCAAATATCTAGGAGTTATTGTTGATTGCAACTTGAATTTTAAGAACCATGCGGACTATACAGGGTGATTCACGTAGGCCATTCATTAGAAGTTTTTCAACTTGCAGTTGGATCAGAAACTTAAAATTTGGTGTGCAGCCATAATCGATCATGCCCGTTCTATCTAAAATATTTTTAGTCCTCCAACTATACAGGATGTGCCAAAAATTGGTACCAACTTTCTTATTTTAAATGGAAACCTATATTTTTCTTTACATGGATCGATTGGTCTTCTAATTCTGAGTTTAGAGAACCTAAGTTATGTTAACTTATCTATTACAATTTTTGACATATTGTAGCATTTGAAAAATCTACATTAATAATTTCAGTTTCAATACAGTAAATTAACCCATTAATTCGTTTGTTTGATAGGCAACCACTCGTACTTCAAGGGGCATAGTGGGTTGCATATCTGAAATTCTTAACAGGGAAAGAAAGCGTGCTTTCTTTTGTGTATAATATTTTAAGTTAGAGGTGTTACTCACGTATTCTTGTTGTTGGGACATTACACAATGATGTAATTCAGTCTTTAAATCACAAGCCCTTTGTTGGCGCATTTTTATTGGCTAGAGAAAGAGTTCTCTAGATGCTCAAGTTGGCAACACTGAGAACTCGAGAAGGACATTTTCCAGTTGGGGTTCGTCTTCTCGACAGCGACGAGATTAGCGGAATGGCGGCGGTCCCGGTTTTGTAGTGAAGAATTTGGGTTTTACATCGCTGACACTGAAGAGGGATTTGATTTGATGTACCCAGTGTTTCTTTACCGTCCTGCCAGAAGCATTTTGTAAGTTCCAGGAAGGAATTCTGTTGCTTGTCGTAATCCGATCGCCACGTGTTTCGTGAAGGTTATGTAATACTCTCTATAGGAGGTAAGCTTTTATTTTACTTAGTTGGTGTTTTATTTAGTTCTTATTTATTGTAATTATTACAGAGTGTTTGGTATAAGCATATGTTTGGTGCAAGTATATGTCTGGAGAGGCTTACAATTGGGATGAGCACAGGTTCAGTGCTGTAATTTTGGTTGTGTAAGGGGACCCAGTAGTTGGAGGAGTAATAGGAGGAAGTCCATTACTCAGATGTTTGGTTTTGTGTGGGTTCCGCTGACACTTTGAGAAGTTAGGACTGGCAGAGTCGTTCGTAGCAGCCTCCCGGAGATTCAGGTGGCAATTTGATGCAACACGGAACTGCAGTTGCAGCCAACGTCGAGAGAAATGGTGACAAGTCACACTGCAGTCGTCACAGGAAATGCCAAGGCCTTAACCAGGTTTTTTTGTTCATTTTAGTCAAATATTTTAAAGAAAATATTATAGTTTAATTCAGTGGTTTAGTTCATATATTGAAGCAAGTAATAACACAATCTTGCAACTATAAATCAAGCTCTAAGCTACGTGTATAGAATGATAATATATTTAAGAGTTTTACTGTGAAACACCCATGGTACCGTGAGATGTTAATTCACCAACTATTATGTCACACATATAATATTTAATTCATGGTAAATCTTTAATCTGTGGTTGTAAGTATAACTCATAGTTGTTGTATATTGGTAAATTCGTAGTTGCAAGAAAGTCACAGTCAAAGATCTGAGCTTGAACTCAAATCAAGTTTTTTAACAACGGTATAGAATATTCTTAATACGCATAAACCACAATTAGGTGAAGTTTCTTTTTATTTATTCTTTTTATTGTAGTATATCTCACGTGTGTTGTAATAAATGTCTAATGTCTACATGTTCTTATTATTTGCACTGATACTCCTGATATTTGTTTAAATTTTGAGATTTCATAGAGTAAAGTAAGAGTTTAAATATCACAGATATGTTTTGAGTATTCCATCGCATGGTTGCTAATAACTTAATTTTGTTCCGAGCTGGCAAAATTATTTAAATCTTATTACGTAATGTACAGCCGGTGGCGCCCTCTTGAGTGTCCACACACAATCCTAACCCACGGCCTATGCTCTCCACCAAAATTCGGCTGTCGTTCGCAACGGAATAGCATGTTTTAATATTTAGGTATCAAAATATGTTACACCAAAAGTGGCGCTACAACGTGGAGGCCCGATTGCTACACCAAAAGTGACGCAACAACGTAGAGGCTCGATTGTTACACCTAGAGTAACAGAGTTTCAGATTTTAATAAGAGCCTAGTGTGGACACAAATTTTTTGGTTTTTGTTTAAGTAATTTAGTAGTAATTAATTTAATTTTAATCAAATATCAGGAACGTGTGTAGACATTAACATTTCTATTTTATTTCATGCAGGAATACGATTCCTATTGATAAAGTTTTTGTGAGATGTACAATAAAACACTGGCATTTCTTTAGACTCCGGCGATTGATTTGCGACGTTGCCACTTTTAAAAAATAGACTACATTTTCCGGAGAAGTACAGGTCACGAAATTAAAACTGCATATGGTTAGATAATATTTCAGATTTTGAGAGGAATTATTAAATCAATATACAGGGTGGAAAAGAATATTTCCAAAATTTGTGATTGAATTTATTGATGATAATTCTTGCTGCAGTTTTAAATTTTGTGTCTGCTGCATTTAATAGCAATTGTATATTTTACTATACAGGGTGTAGTAAGTAAGTAAGTGTTGGGACTTAAGAGTTTTTGGAACATTTTGCTATTTTAAGCAGCGGACTTGTGTGTTTGTTTACTACCTGCATTTGTGATTGTTATTGCTCTTTACATTAACGTTTAATTTAGTTAGAAATTTGCATTTTTAAAATTTTTTTGATCATGGAAGATACTTTTAAATCTAATCATTTGTTGCTTGAGGAGTTGGAATATGAATTGAACATCAGAAATGTTTATTCCAACAGAAATCAACAGGATAAGAGGAAAATTTTAAATAGATTGTTGGAAAAAGAACGTGATAGGCCGGGTCGTCTTATCAATTTAGATACTTATAAACTTGATTTTAATGCTGAGCAGCTAGCTGTAAATGCTACATTAGATTCGATCAAAAGTTTAATTGCTGATTTCGAGGGCACTTCCTCTGATTCATTGTTTAAAAGAATAAAGTCTCGTATTGCTCATGTTACCGGTCGTGTTCAACGCATTATTGTAGAAGGTGATGACGCGGAAACCGCAAATACTTTTAGAAATGAATCCTATGCAACGTGTATAGAATTAGAGGCCGATTTACATGAACGAGTAACAGCTATGGTTCCGAATGATGACTTGAATCAAACTGTGCACAGTCAGGTTGTTCACGTGCCCACTCCGATAGTGACGTGCGCGAGCAGAACTATTCCAATTTCTCAGTGGGGAGTAAAATTTAATGGGGATCCTAAGAGTGTTTATTCTTTCATTGAGCGTGTTAATGAGTTAGCGCAGGCGCGTAAAGTTGATGATCAAGAATTATTTAATGCCGCTGTAGAACTTTTTGTGGGAGATGCTTTTGTTTGGTATCGCAGCATTAAGACTAGTGTAGATAGTTGGGCCTCTTTAGTTTCTTTAATAAAGAAAGACTTTTTACCACCCAACGCGGAAGATGAAATTTGGGAACAAATTAAAAGTCGTAAGCAAAAGAAGCATGAAAAGGTAACCATTTTCTTTGCACAAATGGAAAATTTATATAGTCGACTTAGTCATGTTCCTAGTGAAGTCACAAGAGTTAAGCACATTCGGAATAATTTGTTACCGGAATATTTAGGTCAGTTAGCTTTATGTGAGGCAGATACGGTTGCTAAATTGTTTAGTTTATGTAAAAAATTAGAGGATGCTGCTTACGTAATATCTAGACGTAGTTATGTGCCGCAAGTTTCTAACTTATCAGTTGAAGAGTCACATTCAACTAGTCAATGTTGCTGTTCGTGTCATAGTAAAGAAAATGTAGAGAGTAATAATCACCTTGGTCATGTAGGGAGTACAACTCCTAATGTTGATCTGGTAAGTACTAAGGTAGATCAGGTAGTCGCAAGTACTTCAGGAAAGGGGAATAGTGTCAATAATCCCAGTACTTCAGCACAGGCTCGGAGTAGAAAAATTTGTTGGAATTGTGGTAAGTCGAACCACACTTTCTCGTCTTGCAAAGCTAGAAGGAAAATATTTTGTTTTCGTTGTGGTACGCCTAATGTTAGGTTAGCTGATTGCAAGAAGTGTTCCAAAAAACCAGTAAGGGAGGTGTGTTCTGGCCGCCGCACTGTTCCCAGTGAGTTGGCCAAACGAAAAGTTTCGTATTTTAGTAAAAGAGAGTGGCAGTCTTGGCTCTCATATGTTAAGAGATTTTATAAGTTTTCGGGTAAGACAGACTTGCATGAGCAAGCTGCGCCATTGCTTGTTAAGAAAGGTGCTGATAACAGGCCTTACGTTTCTGTAAAATTGTATGGTAGGGACATAGTGGCTCTGCTTGATTCGGGAGCAAATGCTTCTATTATTGGTTCAGGTGGCCTTGAGTTATTGAGACAATTGAACTTAGAGATTAATCCGTCTCATACTCAAAGCGTGTTTGTTGCGAATGGGAGTCAGCAAACAGTAACAGGTTTAGTTGATTTGCCCATATGTATAGGAAATGTCTGTCAAGTTCTGAAAGCTTTAGTAGTGCCTTCCTTGCCTCAGTCTTTTATTTTTGGTAGCGACTTTGCTAGACAGTTTCAAATCAAGATTGATTTTAAGAGTTCTTGTGATGTAGTTGTTCCTGATGCACAGTCTCGCATTCCTCCGGTCGAACCGGAAGTTCTTTTGTTAGAAATTTCTTTGGAAAATTTGGATGATTGGTATCTATCTATGCGTGAGAATATTTCTTCTTTTCCAAAGCGTTATCCTCAATGGAAAGTAGTAAATGGTTTAGTCTATAAGCTCATTCCATCTCGTGTATCGGTGCAGACAAATCTTACGGAGTGGAAGTTACTTGTTCCGAATGGACAAAGGCAGCAAATCATGAGTTCATGCCATGATCCTGCGGTTTGTGCACATTTTGGGTTCTTCAAGACATTGGCTCGTCTGCAAGAACATTATTACTGGCCAAAAATGCGCCAGGACGTCATGAAGTATGTTCGAAAGTGTCAAGTTTGTGCTTCTCAGAAGATTGCAAACACGGCTAGAATGGGACTTATGGGTGGCGAGAAATCTGCAAGTTATCCTTGGCAGATAGTGTCTGTTGACATCATGGGCCCATTCCCACGATCTTCGAAGGGAAACACTCATTTACTTGTGGTAGGTGACTGGTTCACGAAGTACACATTAGTTTGTCCTATGCGTAAGGCTACCGCTCAAAATGTGGTTAAGTTTATGGAGAATGAAGTTTTTCTTGTCTTTGGTGTACCTCAGTTCATTTTGTGTGATAATGGAAAACAGTTTGCAGGCTCTGAGTTTAAGAAACTGGCAAAAGAGTATCAGGTACAAAAGATTTGGTTCAGTGCACGTTATTCTCCGCAGTGCAATTTTGTTGAGCGCAACAATAAGACAGTTGGTACTGCCATTAGGTGCTACATAAAAGAGCACAAGAATTGGGACAAGGAAATTCATAAGATAAGGCAGGCTATTAACACTGCAAAGCATGAGGTGACAGGGTTCACCCCGTCCTTTTTGAATTTTGGTAGACATGTTCCTATTTCGGGAAATTATTCTGGAGAAGTAGTCTCCACTGACGATGTTGAGATATCGCCAGGTGATAGGCAAGGCTATGCTTCAGAGTTGAAGTGTCTTGCAGATGTTTTTAAGGAAGTTCGTAAAAGACTTCATGTTGCGTATCAGCGCAATAGTAGAGTTTACAATCTCCGGAAGAGAGACGTTTCGTTTAAGGAAGGCGACCTTGTTTGGCGCAAAAATAAAGTTCTCTCTGATGCGGCGATTGGGTTTTCTAGGAAGTTAGCTCCTAAGTATGTACTGTGTACGGTACGTAAGAAAGTTTCACGAGTAGTGTATGCCCTCACCAATGTTGATGGAACCGACGCTGGTGAATGGCACGTTAAGGACCTAAAGGCTCACTTTGGTTCGAATTCTGAAATTTCGGTGGGCTAAGATGTCTCACATCAGGCTTCAAATTGGGAGTTTGAGTTTTAATTTGTGTTTTGTAGATAGATCTTTTGATTATGAAATCATTTTGATTTGTATTGTTGTGTAGTGTTCATCTGATCAGTTTGTTATAGTTCCGATAGTGTGACCAGTCTCGTGATTTTGAGTTTCCCTTGGATAAGACTTTCCCGATTATGACTTTTACCGATTATGACTTTCACTGATTTTGACTCCTTATGGACGTGTGGTACACGCAGTTACCAAAGTATCCAAGCAATTCATGTCATGTGAGCTTTCTGTTGTAACACCTGTGGTCACTGGCAGATGTAACGTTAAAAAGAAAAGAATCTCTTTTTGAGTTTTAAGTTTTTTTGGTTAAGATTTTTTCTTTTTTATTTTTGGAAGGGGGTGGTGTAGCATTTGAAAAATCTACATTAATAATTTCAGTTTCAATACAGTAAATTAACCCATTAATTCGTTTGTTTGATAGGCAACCACTCGTACTTCAAGGGGCATAGTGGGTTGCATATCTGAAATTCTTAACAGGGAAAGAAAGCGTGCTTTCTTTTGTGTATAATATTTTAAGTTAGAGGTGTTACTCACGTATTCTTGTTGTTGGGACATTACACAATGATGTAATTCAGTCTTTAAATCACAAGCCCTTTGTTGGCGCATTTTTATTGGCTAGAGAAAGAGTTCTCTAGATGCTCAAGTTGGCAACACTGAGAACTCGAGAAGGACATTTTCCAGTTGGGGTTCGTCTTCTCGACAGCGACGAGATTAGCGGAATGGCGGCGGTCCCGGTTTTGTAGTGAAGAATTTGGGTTTTACATCGCTGACACTGAAGAGGGATTTGATTTGATGTACCCAGTGTTTCTTTACCGTCCTGCCAGAAGCATTTTGTAAGTTCCAGGAAGGAATTCTGTTGCTTGTCGTAATCCGATCGCCACGTGTTTCGTGAAGGTTATGTAATACTCTCTATAGGAGGTAAGCTTTTATTTTACTTAGTTGGTGTTTTATTTAGTTCTTATTTATTGTAATTATTACAGAGTGTTTGGTATAAGCATATGTTTGGTGCAAGTATATGTCTGGAGAGGCTTACAATTGGGATGAGCACAGGTTCAGTGCTGTAATTTTGGTTGTGTAAGGGGACCCAGTAGTTGGAGGAGTAATAGGAGGAAGTCCATTACTCAGATGTTTGGTTTTGTGTGGGTTCCGCTGACACTTTGAGAAGTTAGGACTGGCAGAGTCGTTCGTAGCAGCCTCCCGGAGATTCAGGTGGCAATTTGATGCAACACGGAACTGCAGTTGCAGCCAACGTCGAGAGAAATGGTGACAAGTCACACTGCAGTCGTCACAGGAAATGCCAAGGCCTTAACCAGGTTTTTTTGTTCATTTTAGTCAAATATTTTAAAGAAAATATTATAGTTTAATTCAGTGGTTTAGTTCATATATTGAAGCAAGTAATAACACAATCTTGCAACTATAAATCAAGCTCTAAGCTACGTGTATAGAATGATAATATATTTAAGAGTTTTACTGTGAAACACCCATGGTACCGTGAGATGTTAATTCACCAACTATTATGTCACACATATAATATTTAATTCATGGTAAATCTTTAATCTGTGGTTGTAAGTATAACTCATAGTTGTTGTATATTGGTAAATTCGTAGTTGCAAGAAAGTCACAGTCAAAGATCTGAGCTTGAACTCAAATCAAGTTTTTTAACAACGGTATAGAATATTCTTAATACGCATAAACCACAATTAGGTGAAGTTTCTTTTTATTTATTCTTTTTATTGTAGTATATCTCACGTGTGTTGTAATAAATGTCTAATGTCTACATGTTCTTATTATTTGCACTGATACTCCTGATATTTGTTTAAATTTTGAGATTTCATAGAGTAAAGTAAGAGTTTAAATATCACAGATATGTTTTGAGTATTCCATCGCATGGTTGCTAATAACTTAATTTTGTTCCGAGCTGGCAAAATTATTTAAATCTTATTACGTAATGTACAGCCGGTGGCGCCCTCTTGAGTGTCCACACACAATCCTAACCCACGGCCTATGCTCTCCACCAAAATTCGGCTGTCGTTCGCAACGGAATAGCATGTTTTAATATTTAGGTATCAAAATATGTTACAATATGTCCAATTTTTTGAAAAAAATTGCCGCTGTAGTAGTTTACGAACAAATTTGTATCTCGCAAACCTTTCAAAATTATGAAACCAAATTTGTGAAGCGGTTAGCTGGAAGTCCAGGCTAACTTTTGATGTCCCATCGGTGGTCCCATTTTGTACCATATGGGCGCAGTCGATTTTCAAATGTCGCAATCAAAAATTGTCAAAAAGTCAATTTTTTCAAATGGCACCTACTATTTTTTTTCACACCATTCGAAAGAAAATTGAATTTTAGGGTGAGTTACTTAAGCATTCCCTATACCTAACTTCACCCCATATCGAGTTATTCAATAAAAATCAAGAAATACCTTATCTTGCCGAGAGATTCCTTACTTCATCAAGTATGCCATGGAAAGAAAAGACAGTTGTAATAATTTTTAAAGAAAAATATGGATTCTTATTTAATTACACACAACACCAACAAATTATTATTAACGAACAAGTACAATGTTAACGAAATTCTGTCAGTGAAAACAGTGCACACATTGAGCATTTGTATTGAAATAATTATTTTGTTAATCTGTTTATTTGTTGTTATTTTGTTGTTATTATTTATTATTGCAATACGATTTTTGAATAAAAATTAAAATGAAATGATTGTTTCCAAAGCCTACTACCCTTGAGAAAAAAAAAACAATATTTTTTTCAAAAAATGCCAATAACTCAAAAACGACTGTAGATAGACATACACAATGTTAATAAAAGTGGCCTTAAAATTCAATTTTGCATTGATTTCTGGCGTCAGAAATGGTAGGCGCAAAGATGTGCTACGCAATCTGTTGAAAGTAGAATAATAGAATATTTGAACAAAAATATGGTGGTCACATTGAACATTTAGGTCAGAATTTCGTCAACATTGTTCTTGTTCGTTAATAATAATTTGTTGGTGTTGTGTGTAATTAAATAAGAATCCATATTTTTCTTCAAAAATTATTACAACTGTCTTTTGTTTCCATGGCATACTTGATGAAGTAAGGAATCTCTCGGCAAGATAAGGTATTTCTTGATTTTTATTGAATAACTCGATATGGGGTGAAGTTAGGTATAGGGAATGCTTAAGTAACTCACCCTAAAATTCAATTTTCTTTCGAATGGTGTGAAAAAAAATAGTAGGTGCCATTTGAAAAAATTGACTTTTTGACAATTTTTGATTGCGACATTTAAAAATCGACTGCGCCCATATGGTACAAAATGGGACCACCGATGGGACATCAAAAGTTAGCCTGGACTTCCAGCTAACTGCTTCACAAATTTGGCTTCATAATTTTGAAAGGTTTGCGAGATACAAATTTGTTCGTAAACTACTACAGCGGCAATTTTTTTCAAAAAATTGGACATATGTCAAAAATTGTAATAGATAAGTTAACATAACTTAGGTTCTCTAAACTCAGAATTAGAAGACCAATCGAACTATGTAAAGAAAAATATAGGTTTCCATTTAAAATAAGAAAGTTGATACCAATTTTTGGCACACCCTGTATAGTTGGAGGACTGAAAATATTTTAGATAGCACGGGCATGATCGATTATGGCTGCATACCAAATTTCAAGTTTCTAATCCAACTGCAAGTTGAAAAACTTCTAATGAATGGCCTACGTGAATCACCCTGTATATGTAAAAAAATATCTAAAAACGCGTCAGTTGGTACTTATCTATAAATGTAAGAAAAACTGTTTATAACTCTATAATATTACCTCATTTTAACTATTGTAGTACGATACTATATATGGCCAATCAGACCGATCTAGAATGACTACAAGTGTTGCAAAATAGAGCAATGAGGGTTATACTAAAATGCAATATCTATACTAGAATAAACGATATGCTAAATTGTTTAAATTGGATGAATATAGAAAATGTTGTTAAGTATAACGTTTTAGTTTTTATACATAAAATTAATAAAGGCATAGTTCCAGATTATCTAAAAAATATTTTAACTAAATCACGAGATTTGCATAATTACAACACCCGAGGAATTAATAATTTTGTAATAAAAAAAGCTGATAATGCATCTATGCAACGTTTAATCTTCTATAAAGGAGTGGTTGAGTACAACCGTTTGAGTATTGATTTACGTGAAACTAATTTACATACTTTTAAAAGACTATTAAAAGTTGTTCTGTTATGAATTATGTACAATAATATACATATTTCTGTATACATTATATTTTTTAGTTGATTCTGGGTAGTTTTAATAATTATGTATTTTTGTAGTGTTAGCTTTAGGTAGTTTTTAGTTTAATTTTAGTTTTATGCCTATATATGTGGATACTGGGTACTAATGTAAAACAGCAATATAAATTATGTATTTTCATGCATAGCCAAGGGCTAAATAAACGTATTATCTACAAACGATAAATGCCTATACAAAAAATTATAAAATGAAACGCGATGTATATATGCAAACATGGCATATGGCCAGTTCCGCGTGAAATGAATGTTGTACTAGTATAGCAACAAAAAAAAAGGATAACAATTTTTACAACAATAACAAAATCTATAAACTAATTACAAAGAGGAAACCCGACAAGTTAATATTCGAAGTGTTAGTTGTCGAACTAACACATATTTTCACACCAGGAAAGATAGTTACTGGAGAACACGTCAATGTTTAAATTCTACACTCACGACGTTTTAACTTATCAGTTTTTCACGGAAACCCTTGATGAAAAATAACTGTTTCTGACAGGATGCAAGGTCCGGAAATTATGATTCTGGTTACCGAACCGCCAGGTACTACAGGATCAGGACTAACTAAATACATTAGCAGACATTACTCATGGCGTCGGCCATTTAAAATGCAGACAACGAAGAATAAAGTTGATAAAAGTACTTACAGTTTGACTCTTCTGTAAAAGGGTACTACACTACATCACTTTACAGTTTGATCAATATTGTTAACTAGTTCTAGGTATCAATTTACCAAAGCCGGTAGACTGGATGACCAATATTATAAATTTTTTTAAAGTCTCTTAACAAATCTTCGTCTTCAACGAAAGTCCCATCTTGAATGCTCGATTTAACTTACTCAATGCTTTTTCGCGGGATCGTTATGATTGGTTGTTTATAAAAGGAAAATTGATGTACGGTGCAATGGATCTATCTCTAGCGTACACGCAGGGTAGGCTTAAGGTAATTTTAGAACAAAATATTAAACAAAAGCAGTATTCTAGTTAATTTACTCTTATTATCAAGTGGACAAAAAGTAACCCGTTACAGAGCAATATTACCAATTTTAGAAATGTGCCGATCGAATGCAATATACTCTTCGTTTTGTATTTGCGAAGAGTATAATAAAGTACAACATCTATATTTCTGCAGAATCATGTAAGATATGTATAATATACATTTTAGGTGAAAGGTGTGGGTAATTATCAATGTTGTGTCTAACTGCCTTGACGTCATGGCAAGAATTGTCAATTGAATAATTTTTTTTTATTATTATAGCGCGAGCAGATTTGTGGAATCCGCAGCACTCAGGCCTGTCGGATCATTGTGCATTCGCGTCATGTGGGGTCTTCTAGAAGAGACCAGTACTCTCCACAAAGGATAGCAGTCTATTCCATGATTGATCCCGTAATTCCTCCGGCTGTAAGAATTAAATAATTTGGTATTAACCAAAATAAGTGCTGCATTTATCATCGGTATTACGTTCTTAATAAGGAAATCGAAAGAAAAAGAATGGTCTTAAGAAATGTAATTCTATTTTTTGTTTCCTTAACATGCAAGCAAAAATAATGCGGTGTGACAATTTAATTCCTTGGAATAAGTACATATTTGAAAAGTAACTTAAGATATAGGTATATATGAGAAAATGCCGATCGATGGAACAACTCAAGTAAATCCCAATATCTTTTTCATATACTGCCAAAGATTTTACAAACTAAATATAAAATTTCAAGCAAGATTTAATCTCGGGAAGCATTTGGGGTATGAATAACGTTATTAGGGGTGAAACTGTTTCCATCCATATATAAAAGAATCGCGGCGAGGAATCAAATTTCCGCCGGTTATATGGAAATATCGGAGTGGGAAGTGTTGCAAAGTCCTCTGCAAATGCAATAAACACGTAAAAAGTTTGGCGAGTTGCCGTGAAAACGTTGTTTCCACTTTCGACTAAAATTTGTATTGTTCTGAAAGTGCTAACGTTCTTTTCCACTATGAAACTTACAGGCAAATACTATTACAGATTTATTATGTAAATGGAGATCGCATTTAGGACAAGATTTGTTTTAGTGAAGCGAACAACTCGAAGGCAACAAACGCAGTATATATCATGTGTTTCATCGAAAAGTTTGTAAACATTTGATCTTGATAATTTTAGGGGAGTCAGATTAGACAAAAAAGGACCCGAACTTCGGAAAAATTCTCCGATCGATGATTTTTGTTGGAACGTGTTCAGAGCGGTGTGGAGAACAAAGTGTCAAAATGCCACCGCGAGAAATTGTGTGGAAAATTTTTACTTCCCTCGCACGTCGAAGGGAAGTATTGTATTCGAGAAAAAATCACCCTCCGAGATTTTTTCGGATTTTGACGTTTCAGATCACGTAAATTACGAAAATTAGGTTTTTCAATTCCGTCAGTCTGTCTGTCCGTCCATCTGTTTGTCTGTCTGTATGTTGGTGCATTATCTAAAAAAACTACTTGACGGAGAGCAATTAAATTTGGTAGGTAGTTGACGCTACTGTCAGCGAAGAAATGGTTAAACTTTCACTGAAAAATATACAGGGTGGACCGTCTAAAGGGAATATATAGTAATTTTTTTGCTCACATTTAAAATTTACACGTTTTGTGACACGCTAAACATATTTCAGAAAAAAAATTTTTGAACACTTTTTCACCAAAATTTTTGAAATTTTTTTTACCACTAAAATAGATGAAAAAATTTTTTCTTTGTTCAAATTTAAAATGTCCACCAGATGGCAATAATATTTGGCAAATGCACCTATTATACTTTTATTGAAAAATGTACAGGGTGGTCATCCCAAGAAATAATTCAGTCATGGTGGACATTTGTAAAGGTATTTGCGCAAACCTTCCATATTTGGCACCTGTCATTTAGTATTGAACTTTTGTTGTTGGATGAGCACTCTGTATATTTTTTTGACCCAAACTTATCAGGTTTTCTTTGTAATAATATTATTTTCAATGTCATTTCGTAATTATTAATTTTTTAGAGTGACCGCCATGCACAAATAAAGAGGGAAGTTCTGTGTAAATACCTTTACCGATTTTTATTAAACAATTTAGGTGCAAGAATACGATATTTCATGAATAACTTCTTAAATTCAATTTGTAAGAAAAAAACTGACAGCACCATTGAAAACAACAGAAAAGTTACATGTGTTTTTCGAATTAAAGTTGAGCGAATTTGTTAACTAACGCTCCAAGTTTCGCTACGTCGGCCGTCCGTTCACGCTAGAATAGGCTTGCGAGAGCGCACGCGCTGTACATAACTGGCTATAACTTTTGATTGGCAACTGCAAATGATATAAAACCAATTGAACATTAAAAAGTAACATTTTCTCGAAGTAGTACGTGTGTTGCAATACTTTTTTTAGTACTTTGATTATTGCATATATCACTTTAAAGTGAATCATTGCGTGAATTCTCGATTATTTCATAAAATTCGTCGAAATATGAATAATTCATTGAAAAAGAAAAAATAAATACTTGGATAGCATATTTAAATGGACTGTCTAAAATACGTCTTTAGTGAAAAATATTACAAAAATTTATTTCACAAATTCCAGGCCTTCAATGGTTGTAAATTTTCGAAAAGAGCAGTTTTCCGCTATGAGTATCTAACTTTGATTGTTAATATTAAAGTCTTCACAAGAGATATCGGCACTTTATAGGTGATCGAATTAAAGCTGAATATATGTATTATCAGTACCAATGATTTATTTTGCGATATTTGTAAGTTTTCATGCATGTTTTGTTTTAAGAAGGCGATTTTTTAATTTTGCAGCGAATAAACCGGAAAATTCAAGTGTTAACAAATTTAAATAATTTAAAAATATGTATTTTTCTGGCAATCCCACCTTTTGGAGGTGGAAGCTTAGGTATTAAACTCCAAAACTGCACCTCAGTTTTATTCTTACTTTGTTGTTTTTAATGAAATAAACATGAAAATGTTGAAAATTACGCGGTTTTCAGTATAGTGTAGTAACTAGTATTATTGCAATACACGTAATACTTCGAGAAAATGTTACTTTTTAATGTCGAATTGGTTTTATATCATTTGATTTTGCCAATTAAAAGTTGTAGACACTTATGTACGGCGCGTGCGCCTATTCCAACGTGAGCGCACGGCTGACGTAGCGCGACTTGGAGCGTTAGTTAACAAATTACTGCTCGCTCAACTTTATTCGACAAACATTTGTCTTATATGTTTCCTTCGTAAAATTTTCTGTTCTATCCAATGGAGCTGTCAGTTTTTTCATACAAATGTTATTAAAAAATTATTCAAGAACTATCGTATTTTTGCACCTAAATGTTTGATTTTAGATACAATAGTTATATGTAACTTTTCCGGCTCCTTTGCTTGGGCTAGTAAAAAAATTACATTGTTTCAAAAATGATAATAATTTGTACACAATTACAAAAGCTTTAAGAATCTGTTTTGTAATGATCGAGTATTATGTGTTAGGCCTACCTAAGTGTTTCATTAGCATTCCTGCCTTCAGCAGTATACAATTTTTGATATAAAGTGTTTTTTAAGACTCCCCATCTTGAAATCATTACTGTTATTATACTCTTCGCAAATACAGAACGAAGAGTACATTGCATTCAATCGGCACATTTCTAAACCCGGTAACATCGCTGGTACCTGAGAAAAGTTTCAAGTCGATGATTCCATGGTGGGAGTGAGTCAAAATTGGATTACAATATTTGAACTAAACTAACATGTGATGATAAATAAAAAAGCTTGTAAAAATGGCGACAAATCTCCGTGAGAAACAGCAGATTTTGCTAGGGTATTATATGATGAGAACCTTGGCAACGAAAAATGATCATGCAGATGGTAATTTATCCAAAGGCATAGCAGCACAGGCAAATTCCGGATAACGGATTTGTATTATAGGGATATTCAGTTATCTCAAACATATTGTGTTTTAGTGGATTCTAAGAAAATATAACAGTTGTTCAGCTTATTATTGCGCTTCCTTAGCTATTGAATCCAATATTCGTTATTGCAAAAGTTTCCGCTATTGTACAATTCTCATATCAGTGCATCCTTGTTAAAATAAAGCCAATATAGAACATATAGTAATAAACGGAACTTGATTCTAGTAAAACCATAACATGGAAATGGATTAAGTAAATAACCTATTGACTTGTGCTCGGACGAAATTATCTCTCGTTTGGAACAACATCGTGAAACCATCCAATTTTCTTTTAAAATCATTCAATATTTCTACAGCGCCCACAACAGCTTTAAAGTGAGTTGCATACGGGGATATTAAAAATTACGGCAGTTAGTTTCAGCAGGATGTTCTGGTATTGTGGGTTCAAAATGCTTCCTAACAGATCTGTAGTTCTCCAAATTTTACATCCGCATTTTAATTAATAATTTGTGTTGTATGTATTGTCACGGGTCAAATCCCATTTAGGGTTGTTTGACTCATTTATCGAGCAAAAGCGCGACGTCCACAAGTATCCCCCATATTACTCGCACAGACCAATACCGGCGATACCCATGGCTAAAGTTACTTTAACTCGCTTGGCATACGAGCGGGTTTAATTTAATTTTTGAATTAATACTTTGTCAAATAAAACAGTGGGAGAAAACTGAGGTACAAGTTTACTAACAAACAAGTATAAACCAAGGTGTACGTACATTTTTAATCATCATATTCCTTACCGTCATCACCCCTGGGGGGGCACGCCAAGGGAGCGGTCCAACAGCTGCGTGCGCAAGCTGTGCATGTTTCCAAAAACAAAGTTTTTCTGATTCTGAAAAAAGACCACAGAAAAGCTTTTCGAATGCAGCCAGTCCAAAGCCTTCAACCAAGTGATGCTTCAACCAGGTGACTGATGAAACTGCCTTTAACCATAATGGATCGGTTAATTTTAATAATTTAAGAATCTGGGCTCATCAAAATCCTCATATAATTCGCCCTAGGGCATATCAACAGGAGTTTAGCGTTAATGTATGGTGTGATGTTATAAACAGGGCCTTTTGTGGGCCCCATATCCTTCCTCCCCGTTTAAATGGACCATTATTTAATGATTTTTTAAACAACCAATTTTTTCAATATTTCCATTAATTTATGAAATGAATGCTGGTTTCAAATAGATGGAACTCCTGCACATTTTGCTGTTGAGAACCTCTTGTGGGTAAACAATAATTATCCTGAACGGGGATCGGTCGATTAGGTGCAAGAGCCTGGCCACCCCGTTCACCGGATTTAACTTTAACTTAAATTGATTTTTTTGTCTGGGGCTATTTAAAGGACAAAGTCTACGCAATCCCTATAAACACGAGAGAAGAGTTAATAGAAAGAATTATCGAATAATGTGAACATTTGCGGGTTAATCCTGATTTCATTCGTAAAGCTACACACTTTGTACGGCGCAGATGTCAGAAATGTGTTGAAGCTGGTGGAATGCATTTTGAACAATTCTTGTAGTTTGTAATTTACCTTACTTTAATCTAATTCATTGTTGGGTAATAAAAATGTAATCAAATTTTGTTTTATTGTCATTGTTTTTTCTATTCTGCTAAAATTATTCATAAAAACTATTCCCGAATGAAATTCAGATAAGATTTACTCAAAAACTGATAATTTTAGAGAAAAAACACAAGAGACTTTTTTTGTGTAGAAAACTTCAAATTTTTAAGTTCTGCTCATAAATTAATTTAAAAGCGTCACTCAATAAAGTTGGGGCTAAATTATACTTAGACCCCCCAGTTTCACCCGCTCCTGAATGAGTTTCGTACATAGGTGTTAATTTTTTCTTAAAAAGCATAAAAAGTTAAATTCCTGTGTAAATAATTATCACTTGCTTATGTTTAGACGTTTCGAAAATATTCACAAATAAACATTTTCAGGAGAATTAGTTGAGCACCCTGTATCTCGGAAACTAATCACTTTCCGACGACCATGTTTATAGGAACGTTTCTTCTTATTTTGAAGTATTGTATTACTTAGTAAAGTTTGGTCTATGCAATTCGGGACACCCTGTATATTCACCACCAAAATTTCAAAATATTCAGTTATCAGATAAGCGCGATATAAGAGTGTCTTCATCTTAAGTGAGTTACAGTGTACATAAAATAATGTAAGTTTCTAAAAAAATTAGCAGCCTACATTGTATTTAATGTTTTTGAAACGTTGTAAAGACAGACAAAGTTGTGTGGCATCTGAAGTATGCGATAAGGAATTCTATGTGTTAACGATATTATCGGAGAAAGGGACCTTTCGAACTATGAAGTTTTATAAGCGTGGGTACTGGGTATCGATATGCCCTTGAATTTGCCATTCAGCTTGAGAACTTCTATCAAAGGGAAACTTCGCCTTTGTAAGTTTATAATTTTCGTTTACGGGATATCAATATTGAATTACTAATTAATTCTATATATTCATGTTTGGTTGACATTTTTCGACATGTTATCAATTCAGAATATACTTTATTGTCGAAAAGAAAACTGTTTCTCAATATCAAAATAAATGGAACAGGTGGTATATAAACAAGTTAATGAATAAGACAAAAAACCACAAATAACACTAACAACACAATAATTTAAATTTTTTAAATAATAGTGTATTATTCAACGAGCATATAATTGCCATTATATGCGAATAGAATACTATACTTTGTCCACGACTATTAAATATTTAATATTTATTTAATTCAGCTTCTTTTCATTTCTCCTATTTAAGAAAGATTCAGATGTCATCATATATAATTTTTTAGATTTTTCGGGAAAGAAGTTTAATGAGGCGATTTCTGTAGCTTTCTTTATTTTTGGCGGTGCCAAAGAAATCTCGTTTTCATTGTCAGTATCCATTTATCTAATTATATTACTCTTTTTGAATATTTAATATGTAAAATTGTAGTAAATAACGTTGGCGTTGAAATCGCACAAATTTTGACGTTTCAAATCAATTACAGAATTACGCTTTGACACATATTCATGGCTTACTAATAAAATAATACAGTTTGTTGGCACGTAGATAAGTGGTTTCAAAAACAAGGTGGGGATTGTCGCGTGTTGCTAATAGATGATGCTTTGAAAATAACCTACTAATGTAGTTTTTGAGTGTTCATTAAGGTACGTATTCAGCCTAGAAATGTTAGAGAGACAACACTTGGTTGCTGCAATTTTGACATTTTAAATTTTTAGTAAAAAGTCACTAATCTCATTTCTTATAAACAACTGACTGTCCTCATTATTCACTGAAATCAGTGAATAATGAAATCATTATTCATTGCAGGAAATAATGGATAGCGTTATCCTTGAAGAAACATATACATAATGAGTACATTATTTAATAGTCGTGGACAAACATAAATTGTACATTATATCAAATGTATCGTCATGATTCTCTTCAAAAGTATAATAAGGGTTTAGCAATGAGCAGACTGTTAACCGCCTTCTTGCAATTATTATTTGAATTCATGTCTTTAATTACTTCCACGTCTACGTAGTGGAGTGGAAGTATAGTAATTGTAAAAAAAAAAAAAATCGGTAAAGGTATTTACACAGAACTTCCCTCGTTATTTGTGCATGGCAATCACTCTAAAAAATTAATAATTACGAAATGGCATTGAGAATAATAATCGGAATAGAGTTATTGCTATTATTATAAAGAAAACTTGATAAGTTTTGGTCAAAAAAATATACAGATTGCTCATCCAACAGCAAAAGTTCAATACTAAATAGCAGGTGCCACATATGGCAGGCTTGCGCAAATACCTTTGCAAATGTCCACCATGACTGAATTATTTCTTGTACATTTTTCAATAAAAGTATAATAGGTGCATATGCCAGATATTATTGCCATCTGTCACATTTTCAATCCAACATTCACGTAATGGAGTGAAAGTATAGTGGTGGTTAGAAAATTTCATTTTTAAAAAAAATTTTCAAATATTTTTTTTTTTTTTGAATCAGGCTTAGAATGCCATGAAACGTGGAAATTTGAAATTTGAAGAAATAAAAAAAATTATTTCATTTTAGTAGTAAAAATTTTTTCAAAAATATTGGTGAATTTTTTTTTTTTTGAAATAGGTTAAGGGTGTCATGAAACGTAGAAATTTTAAATTTGAGCAAAAAAAAATTTTTTTCATCTTGGTAAAAAATTTTTCAAAAATGTTTGAAAAAAATTTTCAAAATTTTTTTTTTCTGAAATTGGTTTAGCGCGTCATGAAACATGGAAATTTTAAATTTGAGCAAAAAAAATTTTTTTTCACTATTTATTCCGTTTAGACGGTCCACCCTGTATATTTTCCAGTGAAATTTCTACCATTTCTTCGCAGTCAGTAGCGTCAACTACCTACCAAATTTGACTGCTCTCCGTTAAGTAGTTTTTTAGTAAATGCACCAACAGACAGACAGACAGACAGACAGACAGACAGACAGACAGACAGACAGACAGACTGACGGAATTGAAAAACCTATATTTTCGGAATCTACGTGTTCTGAAACGTCAGAATCCGAAAAAATCTCGGAGGGTGATTTTTTCTCGAATACAATACTTCTCTTCAGTATGCGAGGGAAGTAAAATTAAAAATTCTTGCTGAAATAGGATTAGAATGTCATGAAATGTCGAGATGTTTTTGAGTGAAAAACAAATTTCTGACTGTCTGCCGGCACGTCTGTTTGTCGGTGTGTCTGTAACTATTCTTGAGCGTACGTTTTCTCTGGAACGGTTTAAGATATTGAGATTTTGTACACTTATGTATTATAATGAAATCTGAAACTGGATTATTTTTTTAACATATCCGATGAAGGGTTGGGGGGTAAATAGGGGAAATAAGTAAAGCAACCTGGTAAGAGTGCAAAAATTTGGTAAGCCATGGGATATGTTCAACAGACAATCCAGTACGAGATCTCGTTATGATATATATACGTGTACAAAATTTCCAGTCAATATCTTAAACCTTTCCGGAGAAAACGCGCGGACAAAAAAAGTTAGACAGACAGACGGATTTTTTTTCCGCTCAAATTTAAAATCTCAAATGTTTCATGACATTTTAAACCTACTTCAAGAAAGAAAAAAAAAGAAATTTTTTTACAATTACTAACTATACTTCCAATCCGCTACGTGGATGTAGAAGTAATAAACAAATTGCAAATAATTAGTTAAAAAGCAAAAAAGTACGATTTGTAATATACAATATTAAAAATATGTTAAATACATGATTCTAGATCAGCAACATGATGCAACATGAATATAAAGTTATAATAATTACTTTATGTTCTACAAGTGCAATGTCTTTTTTAAAGCTCCGATATATCACTTATATATGTTTCTGAATGATGAGAAACTTTTAATATCTTGTTTTGTTTGGTAGGTGGTTGTGGAGTTTTAATCCTGTGTAGTCAATACATCTAAGATAGGAAGTTCTCCTTGGTTGTGGTGTTTTGAAGTTTTCGTTTATTTTCGCTCTAGTTGGGTAATTATGATTTATTTTATCTGAAAGTTTTGGATGTTTTTCTATGTAATTGATTGCATTTGTTATAAATAATCCTTCAGCATCAAATACATTCGCTTCTGCATAGATCTTTGTTGACGAGCATTTTTGTGGTTTGCCTAAAATAATTTTCAACATTTTGTACAACTTTTAAACAATTTTAGGTGGTTTCGTAAGCACATCCCCATATTTTTTATACCATATGTCAATAGAGATTCTACTAAGTCTTTATACATACTAATTCGCTGTTTTAATTCTAGTATTTGTTTAAGTTGGTAAAATGTATGTAAGTGTCCCCAGTTTACCGATTAGAATATCTATGTGTCCCATTTTAAAAATCGTCTATATATATTCCTAAATATTTAATGGAATAAGAGAGTTCTGTAAATTCTTGGCAGTTGTTACAGCTAGTGGGGTCATTCCAATTATGGTATATTAGTTTCTCAAAGACAGATTATCCTGACGCATTCAAAGCAAGTGTAATAAACTTGATTTATGTTTGATTTACCGTGAGTAAGTTATTATTTAACCAGTTTTTAATTTGCTCTAATCCTAATTCGGATGTTTTCACTTCCTCCCAGTTGGCCTCAGTGAATAATAATGCAGTATCATCGACGATCCTACCAGGGATAGTTAACCGGGGCATATCGTTGATGTAAATTCGGAATAATATTGGTACTATGCCTTTTGGTATTTGCTATGTAATAATATTCTTTTCACTGCTTTCTGATTTTATAGTTACTACTTGTCGATTGGTTAAGTAATCCCAAATAAGCTCGCCACACACACACACCTCTGATTCCGTAATATTCTAATTTATTGAGCAGTGTTTGATGCGACACTATCAAAAGCCTTTGCCAGAGATACTGTCAAAGACTTTTGACCCTTATTTAGAGACAGATATATGTTAGTTTCTAAGTCGTGAAATTGCATTTACTGTAGATAGCCCCTCTCTGAAGCCATATTGAGAGAAGGATATGATTTTATATCTATTTAAGTGGTCCAAAAGTCTTTTCTTTAAACATTTTTCAACAATTTTAGCTATATGTTAGTTATTAATGAAATTGGTCGGTAATTTGAAATATTTGTTACATCGCCTAGCGATCGACGAATTAGTTTTTTTAGGCACTAAAATAATGAATTATGTTGATAGTCGAGTCGCTGTATCGAAATTTTAAAAAAACCCAAAAAAATTTTAATACTTTACCGATTTTTTTGAAATTTTGGAAATATCTTCTTGGGTCCATAAATCGAAAAGTTAAGAGTTTTTTTTGTCGGTCAAACCTCCCACATTTGTTAAATAAACAAATTAAGTTAACAATTGAATAACTTCCTGAATAATTATTCAAAATGGCTGATTTTTTTTTAGGGAGGTTTTGGGGGTCGCTAATTACGAATTTGATATTAAAGAGTTCAAATTCAAAATGGCGGAATCAAAATGGCGCATATGTTATTCATTATTTTGTATATTTTTGTAAATCTGTCATTCTAAAAAATGATAACTCTCAGAGAAACCGAATTTTTTAATATAACAAAATGGTTAATATGACCATGCTTAACGTACGTTTCGAGTGTTATTGGTTTGGAGTCCAAATCAGTTATTGTATTCAAAGTTACTGATAAGTATCTACTTCGCGAGCGTACCGCCATTTTTTTTTGAGTTTCTGAAAATCGGTTTATAATTTTTGAATGAAATAAAATGCAAAGTTAAGCCAACAAACATACCTTTCGACTGTTTTTTGTTTGAAATCGATATCTATAATTGTTTTCAAATGCGACCCCTCACAAGCAACTATAACACCAGCGTGTGGTCGGAAAATCCGTTTTTTTCGAATTTCTGGAAAACGGCTCAGAACTTTTGAATGAAATAAAATGCAAAACGGACCTTTAGACTGTTTCTTATTTGAAGTCGATATCTATAATTGTTTTCAAATGTGACCCCTCACAAGCACCTATCCCACCGGCGTGAGATTGGAAAATTGCTGTTTTTTTTCAAATCTAGAAAACGGTTTCGAATTTTTTAACGAAGTAAAATGCAAAATGAAGCCAATAAACGTACGTTTCGACTGTTTTTTGTTTGGAGCCAATACGTGTAATTGTTTTCAAATGCGACCCCTCATAAGCATTCATCCCACCAGCGTAGAGCTGGAAAACCGCTCCATTTTTTTAAATTTCTGGAAAACGGATTCGATTTTTTGAGTGAAACAAAAAACAATATTTCTAATGAACGCACCTTTGAGTATTATTAGTTTCTAGTCGGTTTTTATCATTTGTTGTTGTTATAGTCTAAAATAACGTTGAGTTCTTTAATTATTTAAGTTCACTTTTCCAACAAAAACATTTTTTTATATATTTTCCAGAATATGTGGTATATGTGAAATTCTATTTTTGGTATTTTTCCTTCTTCAGTTCTTTGGGACTTCCTGCCACATGTATGTTTTCTTTTTAAGCGGTGCTCGGGGAATCTAGAAAATACCACAATTAACCAGTATGTTACTGGTAAATAACCTCTACGCCTGTGACTTTTACGTCAAAGAATCGGTTAAAGGTTGCTTTTTTTAAATAAGCAGCACAAATAAGTATAAAAACTTGAAATTAAATATTTCGCCGACGTTTCGGAAATCTATTCTGTTTCCTTTTTCAAGGCCTTTTTTGAAATATCTTTTTTGCTTTGTATGATAAATACACAGCTCTAAGAATGTTTGTTATATTCAATATCCATAGATACTTACTATTTACATAGAACTGTTGATGTAGTTAACAGTTTTTTTTAGTTTTTATACAATGTTAAGTTTGTGAAGTTCTTCTTTTAACATTGGCAACCAAGTTGTACAGACATCTACGGAACAATTCGACACGCATCTAACCTCATTCAATAATATTATCGCGGATTCTTTAATTTTTCTTTTTTTTGCTATCTGCCTCTTTTGTTAAAATTTTTGCCGAGTCCCAGTTTATTCTGTGTCTATTCTCGCAAGCGTGTTCGCAGATCAGAAGAAACTGGGACTCGGCAAAAATTTTAACAAAAGGGGCAGATAGCAAAAAAAGAAAAACTAAAGAATCCGCGATAATATTATTGAATGAGGATAGATGCGTGTCGAATTGTTCCGTAGATGTCTGTACAACTTGGTTGTCAATGTTAAAAAAAATCGGTAAAGTATTAAACACTTTTTGGTTTTTTTATAAATTTCGATACAGCGACTCGACTATGATTGTACATTTAAAATTTCAAGTTGATCTTAAATATACTGCTGATGATAGGAGGGTGTGTGGGCGAGAGGAGGAACACATTATATATACTAAAGAGTAGTGGTACTAAGTCAGAACCCTGTGGGATCTCTATTCACGCGAAGATCCTTAATCAACAACTGCTTTTTGTTTTTTCTCCAAAGTAGTTTCTAAATTATACCCTAGAATTTTCCAACCCCGTGAGTTTCAAAACTAAATTCTCGAAAGCCTTTAAGTAATCAAACGGCACCAAGACAATTACCGCTGTTATCTGTCACCATGAAAATTATAACTTCGTAAACTTAATTAAATTAACAATCGCTGCGAACTGCTAGTTCATAAAGGTACATTATGATAATACCTTGTATCCATAACATTATAGGTACTACGTACGATAGGCTGTTACGAACACGATAAATAGACGACAACTTGTAATGACTCAAGTGCCGCATATGTTCCGAAGTTATTAATTACTCGACTTCGATATTGTTATCTATGTGATAAAGTTTGTAACCTTCTTCTTGCCGAGTCATCGTATATCAAGAAATTAAGATTATCAATGATGGTGGTGGGGGGCTTTGTTGAACACAACTTACACAACATTATAAATCATGATACAGCTTTAGTATTTATACGCCTTGCTTACTGCGAAGTTTCTGTTAAAAGCTTAACGCAAGTGTGGCGTAAACTTGTGTTTGCCAATCACTTAAAGTTATTAACACAAATAATAAGGCGAGTCGTATCAAGAGGTTCAAAGTAAACGTTTTCACCCCGCGCTGGAAAATTAGCCACAATTGCTGCCTTCAGACTCGTAATAGTAACAAAATTTGAAAAATTTTATCTGCACTGGTTAGCATTTGACGCGTGACTGGGTATTATATTTCACGCCTTGTCCCCTAGATCACATATGTAGACGTATAATTTTTGGCAGAAGTTTACAGATTGATGATCTCCTAGACCATAAACTATATGACATTTTTATTTTTTAGTTTGATAATTGAAAAATGTGTAAACGTTCAGAACTAATGTTGTAACTTTGCTTTAATGAGTTATAAGTCTTAGAAGGTAAAGTGCTATGGTAAACGTGAGTTAAAAAAATCTAAACTAAACTAAAAAAAAAAAAACAGAAAAAATGCAAAAGTCGATATATAAATTTATTATAAGATATTGGTATGCGTTTTCTAAAACATAATAATTTCTAACAAAGAAAGGAGTAAGTATTAAAAAGAAAAAACAAAACTGCAAAAACAAAATTTGTGATCTATTCGGACAAGGCGCTTCATATAACTGTAATAGAACTTCACTTAAGGTAAGTTCGTTTAATTTTATAATTAGCCTTCACATTTATCAATACAATTAGCGACTCTGTGAATGACTATGGCATCCGCAATCAAAAGCTGCACACAATCTTATTGTAAAAAGAAAAAACATTTTGAAAGGATTATACTATAACCTAGTAGTAGTTACCACGGACTTCTATTATGCAAAGTTAGACAAAAATTGCGAAAGTCTTTAATCTTTGTAGACAATATTGGAGGAGGTGAAAAAATCATGTATCCGGTTTTGCAGCCTTTTCCGCCTCCCGGAACATTGTTAAATTAACAAAAAACGTAAATTTCCAAATAACTTCTTGAAAAAAAATCCGATATTTATGCAAATTTTAGAGAAAATTTTAATAATTATTACACGTATTCTATCAAGTTTGCACCCTGCTACGATGACCGGAACATTGAAAATAGTTGTTTTTTAATTTTATAATGAAATATTTTGTGGAAAAAAATTGCGAAAGGTATGCAAATGATTGTTTATGCAACAGAGAAGGGTCACAAACCCGTTTGTAATTTTGCATAACTTTTTTTACCCCGGAAGATTTTTTTCACAATTTTTTCATCTGGCACGGACACGATTTTGACGTTTTAAACAATAAGTGGGGGTCTAAATAATTGCGAAAGTCTTATAATCGGATTGCAAATATTTGTAACACCAAAAAATGATACAATCTGAATTTGCAACCTCGTAAATGTCCCGGAAGTTAATGAAATTAGCTATTTTTTAAATAACGAAGCTAGGCTTGTCTCGAAAAAATTGGAAAATAGGTGCAAATTTCATATAGCGTTCTAATAATGGATATAAATACTCATGTGAATTCACAACCTCGCAAAATATCCGGAATATAATTTATCTATCTTCGCTTTCCTTCTGAGATATTTCGCAATTTCATTAAAATTTCATCAGCATAAAAATAATTCCAGAAAAAAAATTGCAAATTCATTATTGTTTTAATTATGTGGGTACATAGCTTAACATCAAATTGCAATCCATTTATTAATGCGGAACATGATTTAAATTAAAAAAATCTCCTTGAAAGAGGGTGACAATAACATACACTCGCACATACTCAACACACGAAAATACAAAAAACCCACTATCCTGCCTTTCCTCGCCATACCATGCCCCCTAAAACACCCTAAAAAATATTTTTACATATTAAAAAAAAAACTCTAAAAATTATCCCCCGTCTTGTTAATTAATGACCCATTTGCTTTGAGTAGGTTTTTCCTTTTATTTTCTACGTGTTCATAAAGGATTATTTTTGTTCCGTTTTATGTATCAATAAAATAGTCTGTAATCTTGTTATATGTTTTATATGTGCACTTTATATGCACCTAGGCAATAAGTTTGAAATGTAGGATAGCTAAAAATAAAAATAAAGCTTGAAATGGTAAAAATCTTTATGTAAAAACCCTCCTTACTAGCTGAAAAGTACATAGCTCTGCAGCCTGAAGTACATCCCGCGTTCATTTTTAATTAAAATAAAATCTTTGAGTGCAGCTCTGAAATTTTGTGTAGTTATATATTTTAACTGTAGAAAAAAATAAATAAATGCCATGTAATTTTAGGATAAGAAATATCAGCCAAAAAGTTGAAAACAAATTAAAAAAAGTACAGCCGTACAGGATTCGAACGGAGAAATCCGCTGTGAAAGTCGTCGCTTAACGCGATGGGCTACGCTCGGGGTGGACTTGAAATTTGAATTAGTCTCGTCGGAAAATGCAAAACATGACATTTTTAAATGTTCATAACTAAATAAATGCATCAGCAGGAAGGTTTCGTAATGTCGATACCGAAAGATCGAAATTGGCATTTTCACGGCATCGTTAATTGCATGGGCGAAATCGAAAATTCGAGACGACAGAAGTGTACGAAAAATAGCATTACGATATGAGAAGGAAAACTACTTTGTTTTCTACCACTAAAATTTATTGTAACATACACGTTACTGCAGTTTCGGTACTTTAACGTACCATTTTCAAACGTTGATTCAAGTGTATGTTACAATAAATTTTAGTGGTAGAAAACAAAGTAGTTTTCCTTCTCATATCGTCATGATTAACTATCACAAAGTAACGGCTTCCACAATCGATTTTTTAAAAATAGCATTTTTTGACATTTCGCGAATTGGATTTGTTTTTTGTTCCATTAATGTCACTGGTACGTTAATAACCGGAAAACCCGGTAGAATAGGGGGGTTTTAAATATAAAAACAAAATCGCCAAAACTGCACCTTGACCATTGTCAAATTTTAATAATTTGAACCATTTTCTTACAACTTTACCGACTTCTGGCAACGTTTAATCTTCGACCTAGACTTCTGGCAATAATTTTACGCAATGTCTACAATTAAAAACTATAACTACACAAAATTTCATCATTTGCACCAATTTTCCAATTTTTTTGAGTCAAACATAGCTTCACTATTTAAATAATAGATAATTTCATTAACTTCCGGGACATTTAAGAGGTTGCAAATTCAGATTATATCAGTTATTGGTGTTACAAACATTTACAACCCGATTTTATGACTTTCGCAATTATTTAGACCCCTGCTTATTGTTTAAAACGGCAAAATCGTGTCCGTGCCAGATAAAAAAATTGTGAAAAAAATCTTCCGGGGTAAAGAAAGTTATGCAAAATTAAAAATGGGTTTATGGCCCTACTCTGTTACATAAACAATCATTTGCATAACTTTCGCAATTTTTTTCAACGAAATATTTCAATATAAAGTAAAAAAACAACTATCTGCAATGTTCCGGTCATCGTAGCAGGGTGCAAACTTGATAGAATATGTGTAATAATTATTAAAATGTTCTCCAAGGATTGCATAAATATTGTAATTTTTTTCAAAAAGTTATTGAAAATAAACGTTTTTTGTTAATTAAAAAATGTTCCAGGGGGCGGAAAAGGGTGCAAAACCGGATTCATTACCTCCTACAATATTGTCTCAAAGATTAAAGACTTTCGCAATTTTTCATACCTTTTTTGTTTTAATGACTGGCCTATATGCATTCTCGAGATTACTGATATTTCTGGTTTAAAAAAAATAAGGAAAACGCAGCCCCAAAGCGGCCGACTTTAAGCCCAAGAACTTATAAAATTCTATAGATATTAACAAATATTTCATATAAAATTTCAAATTTAGCAGATCTGTAATTATTTTCACTACTAAGTGACGTTAAAAAATAAAAACTGAAGATTTCGGATCCAAAATGGCTTAACTTAAGACCAAAATTATGCAATATTTGACCAATTGGGAAAAAAGGGTGCTAAGGATTTTTTTCTATGAAGAATTTCCTACATTTTTAGTGCCTCATTTTAACCAAGTAAATATGAAATCAATTGTATACATCGTATATAGACTATGGGTCTATATTCACAATGCTTACCGAGTAGTAGCAATATTACACTATTCAATAATTTCAATAAAAGTTAAAGTGAATTATGATCGTGGGCTATACACAAAACAAATAATCGAAACCATATGTACGTGGCATTCGTTTCTGTTGTATAACGGCGAGCGCGACATTGTTTTATTTTTCCCTTGCGCAAAACATCAGTAAATGAACCGAAAACATATCCTATTGAAATTGAAAACCATCGTGTAAATATTGCCATATCCATTGTCTGTAAATATTTCTTTGTTTAAAAATGGAGGCGAAATGAATACGTACAGCCAGATCCGTCTTATCCAAATGGAACTTAATTCACGGGAGGCGGCCAGCAACTTTTGATACAAGAGTGTATACTTCTTCGCCTATCCCAAAGGCAACCAATAATGTTTCCTTTCTGTTTTGAATCGTCCTATTTATGTTTACGTCCTGACGGAGTTTAGCTATTGTTATTCCACCACTCAACCAGGACACATACATACAACAGAGATCAACACAACAACCATTCCCTGCGATATTGCCATTTACCGCAGCTGAGACGCGAACGCAGAAGAGATAATAGCCACCCAACAGCAGTCCAGCCCACTGCTACTGTCTCGGTATTCGAAAACACATTAACGACCACTAAAAATCCATATCCTGGCCAAGATTCGAACCCGGGGCTTAATGACCACAAGCAAAACACCATAGCATTGCATTATGCTACTTTCATTAGAGAAAAGGCATTAACTCTGTCACATCTATACATATTGAAGTATTCTAGAAGTTAAGCAAGATATATCAAAGTGCATATCGTCATTCAACTTATCATGGATATAAATCACAACATGATATCCATAGGCTTCAGCTATATAGGTCAAGTCCATAATATGTAGGAACCATTCTCTAAAATAGATTAAGTAATATCACAAAAATATTTCCAGTAAAAAGAATCCGTTTTCCATTCTAGGACCTATAGATTTGAGAGTATATTTTACTCTGTAGATGAATTTCTTCACTTGCAGCTATTATAGATAAATAAATGACGCTGTAAATACTTGTATGTAATATTGGCAAAGTGCATTTGACTTTTGATGATGATGATGACGATGATGATGATGATGATGATGATGATGATGATGATGATGATGATGATGATGATGATGATGATGATGATGATGATGATGATGATGATGATGATGATGATGATGATGATGATGATGATGATGATGATGATGATGATGATGAATGTGTCATTTCTTGTTTTTTAGATCTCTGGCGATAGATAATAATGTATGCATTAATGTTCAAATGTATGGGCCAGAGCTCAGAGTTGGGGCTTGAATGAAGAGAACCAAGTTAGTATCTGTCTTACAATGACGATTTTCGATGAAAAATCATGAGACATGGTACCCTAGATCGTTTTGCCGTATGATTCGACAATTGAAAATTCCTACATTCGTCCAGATTTCGTCACTGAATCCATTCGTGACCTCGCCGGTAGGCCTCACAGAAGCCTACGAGCATGAAGACTTATCATTAGGACCAAAATATATGTTAATAATGGCTTAGTTTCCCTTATACCATGGTCGTTGGGACTTTACGTCTCAGGTCATTCACCCGCCGCCAATGCAAGATAAAAACAAAACAAAAAACCAAATTTTGAGAACTTGTTGATAATTTGTAGCTTATGGCTCCACTGAAGTCTAACACCGCATATTGAAGACCATAAAAATGGCATATAAATGAAGCATACAAAAACCTCATCAAAATCGGATCAACCATTGAAGAAATATGAAGCCACAGGCAGACGCACACAAATATAGACATACGCGTCCAACCTGTAGTCTTCCTTCCTTTGGTGTCGTGGGTTAATAACCTTCGTTGGCCTTTTTTTTATGGCATTGGACCTAATCCATTAGCCAGTTGCATATATTGAAAGCTAACCTAAACAACGTAGTGAATTAATTGAAGACTAACAACAAGGACGTAAACAGGGATACCCTCTTCTCGCCCAGGCTTCGTTGGCCTTGAATTATTAAATTTATTCTTGATGACAATTTGTCGCTTATGGCTCCATCGAAGTCTATGAAGTATGAAATACCTTATTGGAACTTAAACCGTTGGTGCTGAAACTCTACGTTTTAGATTATTAAGCCAATGACTCGACTTTTACCAGAAATCAACCAAAAGAGTAAGAAGACTCGATTCTAATAAATGAATTGTTGTTGATAATTTCAGGTCATAAATATGATCATAAAAGTGAAATATAAAGTATCGTATTAGACTTTAAACTGTCGTCGATAACATTCTACTTTCTAATCAGCCAAAATGTCAAATTCTAATAAGTCCATTTTTGTTGATAATTTGTAGGTATGGCAGCGGAGTTTAAGATTGTAAAAATTATCGTATAAATTAAGGGCAAATCACTTCTTATTGGCGTCGTTGTGTTTCAGATTATCAACTTACCTCCAATGCAAGGGCGTAAGTTGTAGCTAAATAAAACCGAAATGGTCAGAAATTCAAATTCTAATTTCATGGCTCCTCCGAATGTACCAGCGGATATATAAGGTGATAAAAATAGTCCTATAAGTGAAGTATCGATTACTTCAACTGTCATCGTTGAAACTCCACATTTCATACCATTGATTCACCTCCAATCCAATGACTTGAGTTGCAAGATGGCAGACGACAAAAGATCCAGAAACCTAGATTTTAAAAAGTTTACTCTTGCTGATAATTTTATGGTCAATGCTCCAGTGTAGGAAAACATTTTCAACGTCATAAAAATATTCGAAAAATGATATAGTTAAGTATTAACCTGTCGTTGAAAATCATCCACTTAGCGCCAATGATTTATCACTGGTCAAGTTTATTCTCGCTCATGCCTACACTAAAGTCTGCTAGCGTATATTTAACACTATAGTGAGAAAAAGGTTAACCGTCAAGCTTGCAATGTGGGATATCAGGTTTCGAAGCCCGCTTACTGAGAATTAATTTTAATTACAAAGTTACCCCTAATAAGAGGTTTTTACTGCATTATTAACTGTAGGCATATGTTCAAGAAAATCGATTTTGAAGACATGGGCGTAAACATCATCTAAAATTCGCGGACGACATTGTCATTAGCTGACCGTATTGATGAAGCAAAAGAGATACTAAAGGGACTAGACAGTGCTTCTGAAGCAGTGGGTCTAATCGATTGGAGAAGCGATTAAGAAATGGTTGCATAAATGAAATACAAAATATCTTATTCTGCCTCAAACTGTCGCTGAAATACTTTAAAGATTAACCACCAGCCGTTAGTGGCTTCAGTTGTAGTAAGGTAGATTCAATAAAAACGCCAGAATCCAGATCAAAACAGCAAATTCTGGAGAAGGGTCCCTACTCATCAGCAACCCAGTGTCGCATTTTATGAAACGACGGCCCTGCATTCCGCCGATGTTATTACAAAATATTGTATCGGGCAACAAAGGGGTCTCTCGAATGCTCGAACATTTTCCCAGGTGCATTGTTTATTGTTAAGTCTTCGGGTTTTCTTTGGAAAAATTGCACAATATTAAAAGTAGTACGGTGCACGCTGCGTTTAATGCAGCTCTGACAAAGTTTATGTTAATTGTTCTTAATCTTTATGTGTTCACTCTTCTGCACAGTATTGCCTGTTGTGAAGTTGTCGAGAATTTACTGCAAAAGTAACGGGGAGTAGGCAATGCTAAACTCATTTTGTAAAAAATTATATGAATAAACAATGACATTGTACAATTTTTATACAGCGCTCGCTCTAAGCCTTCCTTTCTTACAAAAGTACCTATGCGGAAGAAAATTAATTAAATTTAAGTTTTGTTTACTGAACACAATTGCATCCAAGAATATATCATGCCAGGAAATTATAAAAACGTTCGTGCAACGTTTCCAGCTTGTAATAGAAAGTATATCTGAAGTAACATTCAAACAATAATTTTAATTTAATGCGATTTATTTGAGGAAAATACTATTTGCTTCTAGTAATTCGTATTTCTGAAGGCAGTCGTCTGGGTGCTCGGTGGCTTTTTGAAAACTTATCGTTATAAGAATTTTGTGCTGTTATCAGTTTAAAAGTAAATGGAAATGAAACCCTAAATCGCCTGTTTGTTTACATTCAAAGATAGCTTAGCATTTCTTCCTTAACGTGAAATCATTTTACAAATTCCTTAACGTCGGTCTCTGAGATCGAGCATCTGCGCAAGGGGAAAACAGGAAATAGAATGGTAGACGAGTTGTTAGGCTTGCATTTACTAAATGCCTCAACATGGAGGAGATTTTACATGCAAAATAAGAAAAGACGAGCTTCGAAAAAATTTCCAGAGGCAAGAGTTGTTTATTTCTTTAAAAGGAATACGCCAGAATTTTTTCGGGCAAAGTTTTTTCAGAATTTTTTGGGGCAAAATGTTTTTGCTCAAAATGCCTTTATTTTGCCCTAAAAACTCTGACGTGCTCCTTGTGAAAGAATAAAAAAAATTTTGGAACATCGAGAATTCAATTTTTCGAAGCTCATTAGCGGCGAAAGGTGCGTGCTGAGAAAAAAGAGGCTGGAACAAAAGATGTAGACAATGATTTGTCTGGGACTTTTTTCGTAGAGAACTGATGTTCTCTACGAAAAAAGTCCCAGAAATATTTTTGTGAGACTTACGATTCTCAAGATATTGCGAAAGAACTGCTTACACTCTCTTTTCCAAGATGGTGGCCAAATGTGGGGCTTTCAATCCCGAAAAACGAGTTTTATACTCACTCTGACCCCTCTACACATCCAAAAAAAATCTTGTTCTGTCCAAAATGTAACATTTCAACGGACTAATATTTCATGGAATATTGTCGCCTTTCGTAGCATTGTAATCCTTTATTCCATTTATTTAGTCATCGTAATGCATTGTGAATAAACGAATGACATTCTTGCGGAGCTTGGGGATATAAGAAACTCGAATGTGCTTTTCTTGAAATGCAAACAGTGAGCATTTCTGGTTTATTTCTCCTCATCGTTCCAACAGTCGTGAGCTTGTGGTCGTTTTGTAAAATATCAGCAACTGGCTGGCTTGTAAGAAAAGTTATTCTTGCTGATGTTTCCTCTGTTGCTAGAAGTCGGTTGGCAAAGCCGGAACAATAAAGAGTTGTTTGAGGTATTCACTTTATATGGTCCTAGATTTGGTTTTCCTACGTATGTCTCGAGGAGTACAATTTGGCATCTACTCGTGCATATATCTTGATACCACACCGATTGGGCTTATTTGGCAATTACACTTTGAATGAACATACCCATGAATGCAGGTATCATATCATCCACCTGTATACATTGTTATGCATTACGCTCCCTAGGGGCGAGTGGCTGATACGCCCATGAGAAATCGCCAAAATTAAGTACCAGTGGTTACGCAACCAGTAATACACGCCTTCTCTGACAGTGTAGACATTTTCTGGAAGCCTGTAGATGGATCCACATTGTTTTAGATGTATATTTTCGAAAAAGTTAGGGTCTATGCTAGATTTTTCTGGATGTATTCTGTTGGATATATAAGGCGCGTTTCACGGCTGGAAAGTTAAGTTTGAATGACAAGTGAGCGGTTAGAAATTCGAAGTATATACAAAGTGAAACTATCTAGTAATAGACATTGTTAAAGGTTATTTTAGTCAGTAAAAGTGTATTTTAGTTGATCAAAAAGTATTGTGAAGTTTCCAGTAAAGTTATTTAATAAAGTGTTTATCTATTGTTATACATTATTTGGAACCCACGAATCCTGAAGAGTGATTTCTTGGAAATACGCGACAATGTATATTTTGGCATCTACGAGTGCATATATCTTGATGCGATGCCGGTTGGGCTTATTTGGCATATACACTGTAAATGAACATATACCCATGAATGCAGGTATCATTGTATCCACTGTTGTTAGTTCAGATATGGAAAAATATTTGGCCAGTTTGAATTAACTATTTCGAACAACTCCCTGATAACTGCTGATCAATCTATTTTATGCCGTTCTTCTTGACTTCTTTTATCATCAAGCCGAAATTCCCAGCAGACATTGTTAGGCGGTATATGTCCAAGGAAGTACCATTGGTTCTTAATAAGTCCATTGCAATTAAGTGCAGTTTTTTTCGTCCCAGCTATAAATAAAAGACTGATCAATGCTTTTATTTCCAAAATAACTGTTGGTCTAGCAGTACTATTTTCACGCTTATATCCTTTCATTGCTATGTAAATATTTGTAGGTATTTTGGGCAATATCTTCCAATGTCTCATCAGTAAAAAAACATTCCCATATTTTGTGGTTGAGTGTAAGAGCAGCGCAGCTGAACTCCGCCGTTTTTTTAAATTTGTAAATTTAAAAAATAAAGTAATTTTTTTTTTTTTTTTTTTTTACAAAAGCCAGTCGCCCTTCTCTCTGTCTCCGATGCCAGAGAGGGTACGCTGGTAGTACCAGAGACCACTCTCTACGCCGTAGAGTCAGTGATGATTATTATTATTATTATATTATTATTATTATTATATTTCCGAAGCACGGGTGAATTGAAGAGTCGCTCGTTTTGGTCCAGGTAAAACTTTGACAATATTGTTCTTATCCGTTTTTTGGATAGGTACATGTTTTTCCCATTTTGTGCCATTTTTAGCTACAAAAGAGGGTATTAGAAGAGATTTTTCTAGTACAACAGTAGGTACTTAAACCTTCTTCACAGTATCGCCCAATTTCTCTTCGCTATCTGTATTTACATCTTGCAATTCAACGTCATCTTCTCCTAAACTTCCATCAGATACTGAATCATGTCATTCTTCCAAAGCTTCATCCATCATTTGCCGCAATTGTTCCTGCTCTTGCTTGTTATTCATTTTGATGATCTGTAGGACCATAAAACAGTATTAAGCTGAAAAAAAAACTATGCTTAAATTTTTTACTGCCTTAAAAAAAAGCTACGATCTCCTTAATAGTGCTGAGGCTTGTGTAATTCCGTGGGATTTTCAAGGAAGGAGTTGGGATGGATAGCCAACCCATGGACCATACAATTACGTACTACCAGGTGTTTTACCAGATTCCATGGCAGACGGCCTACATGAGGTCATATTTTCAAGGGCCGCTGAAAGTGACTAATCTCCTTTTTGCTTTGTTGCTTATGGTTGGTTCTAAGGAAATTTTTCTTTTTTGTTCCTAATAAAATAAGGAACAAAAACGGTTAATATATAATACATTTCCATAGAGCCAACCGCAAACGAGTTACAGAGCAAAAAAGAGGTTAGTACCCTACTTGAAATCGTGACGTCATACGGGCCCTCTGCCACAAAAGGGGACAAAACACCTGATAATACGTAATAATAATAATAATAATAATAAGTTTATTAATTCTATGGGCCAAAAATATACAATTGGATAGAACATGTCAATAAAGAAGGGTATACAATAGTATATGTACACTCATATAAAATAATTTTACATTTACATAACTACATAAATTCTAGTAAAAATATATATAAAAATACGTTACTGATGCGTATTACTATAAAGTTAATATATTCCAGTACCCGGTTAGATATCACAAAAAAAATATAAATATATTCACCTGGAGAAATTACAGTTAGACACATATATATAAAAAAAAAGACAAAAATAATTTAAACGCATTAAAGTACATATCATGTAAAGTTAAAATATTCCTCCAACGAGTAAAAGCTATTCATACATAAAAAATCTTTCAGTTTAGTTTTAAATCGATATATTGTTGTAATTTCTTTAAGGTGCTTAGGCAATTTATTATACAAATAACTTCCAGCACATAATGGCGACTTTTTATACAGCGTAAGGTTATGCTTCTCTATGTATATATTTTGGCGATTTCGTGTCAGATATGCATGAATATCGGAATTAATTCTTAATTTATTTCTGTTATTATGTATGTAACAAAGTAATTTATACAAATAAATAGATGTTAATGTTAATATTTTATTACGTTTAAACGTCTCACGGCATGATTCTGTTTTAGTCATATTAAAAATTGTTCTTATAATACGTTTTTGTAGAACAAACACTCTTTGCACATCTGTACACTGACCCCATACTATGATATTATATGAAACTTTTGAGTAAAAAATTGCATAATAGATGTTAATCAAAGAGCCCTGGTCTAAGTTATTCTTCAATACACTTACACCAAAGCATGACTGTTTTAGTTTGGTACATAGTTTATCAATGTGCTTTGACCAACTGATATTTTCATCTAAAGTGATTCCCAGAAAGCTTGTATCAGAGTTAATTTTTAAGTAATGACCATTAATGGAAATTCTAGCATTATTATCATCTATGTGTCTTAATTTAGTTTTAAAATACATGCATACAGTTTTTTCGTAATTAATAATGAGTCTGTTTTTGTAGCACCATATGTGAAACTCTTGTAATACAAAATTTACTCTATAAAATAGGTCTTCTAAAGTTTTTGCTGATATCACAATAGATGTGTCATCTGCATACATGAAAATTTTTCCATAACTTATATAATCGGGTAATTCATTAACATAGAGAAGAAAAATCAGAGGACCCAACACACTGCCCTGGGGGGTTCCTAGAGAGACTTCATGTACATCTGATAAGCATGCTCCTATTTTAACAAGCATACGTCTATCTTTCAAATACGACATTATTAATTTATTTACATTTCCTCGTATACCAAGTTTTCTAATTTCTCACCAATAAATGAAATATCTAACGTGTCGAATGCACGTAGTTGTACGGTTCATGAGCTATCCATCCCATATAGTCATACTACTGTTTCCTTAAAAATCCCACGGACCAGGAAAGATTTAATTATGCTCCTGCACTATAACATCGGCCTCACACACTGAAACTGTAACTATTCTGGCAATAGTCGTATGACGAACGCCGATTTGTGATCCCGAGTTTAGTATGTACGGGGGATCCCAATTGATGAATCTAGTGTGAAGGGTGGAGTCTTAGTCGGCCGCATTCTACTATGCTTATTTATTAAAATTTAAGAAAGGTTAAGATTGGACGTTTTGTTGCCATTCTTCTAAAAATTACACCTGTTTTACTAAATTTGATTGATTTAATGGCAACTTCGAGGATAGGAATGTCGTAATCGGTGAGAGCAGATGCTAGTAGAGAATCACTTGTAAATTTTGCCTTCAATAAGGCACGATACGCTCGGATAGCGAACTCAAGCAGATCAGGTGTTCCTTAGCTATAAACTGACCTGGATCTTGGCATTAACTGAAAGAAACATTTCGTAATGTTTTACCATCCTCTTACTACGACGTGCTACAATAGTACGGTTTGCAACGATTGTGTTTTTTGTCCTCTTCCATTGTGGTGTATTATTATTTACGAATTGCTTTTACGGTGGATTTATTTAGTGTTGTATTTATTATTTGTTTTCGTACGATTGTGCGTATTTTATTATTTACCGCTATTATGACTTTCTTGAATTTACTTCATAGCAATTCGTTTCTATACAAACAAAAGAACCGCAGTGTTGTCATAGTCATAATTCATAACGATGCATGTGTGGTAAGTAAAATACTATATTTTTGTTTGTATAACATGCAATTTCTAGCCTGATAAAAATACATAAAATAATAAAATGTACAACAATAGTAAACAAGAAGCTGTATTTACTAATATGGAGATTGAACGTGCAATTCGTATAATTATTATATTCCTCGCAAATCCAAAATGAAGAGTATATTGCGCTTGATCGACACATTTCTAAAACCGATAATATTATTCCAGTAAATAAGCCAGAAATTGTGTAAAACTTGGGAAACAGCACTGATTTTAACAATCCATTCTACGTTGTGTTCTTGGAACCATCATCAGGATCATTCGTCACCACTGACATCTTTGCGGACGAACAAAATGTCGGGGTTATGGGGGTTATAAGCCCCAAAAATTAAGCCTTGAACAAAAACTTTAAAAATGAAAATTTCGACCTGATAATATCTACTCTGGGGTTTTCGAAATCAATTTGGGAAATTGAAAAGGGCGGACCGGAAATCGTATTTTTCAGAAAAAATGGGAATGGATATTCTGTCCTTGAAAATCTGAGTATTTTAGAGTGAATTTCTCAGGAAAAACTTGTATTTTTTTTTTCATTATTAGGCTGAAAATTAGTACCTACTCGAGGGTTCTTGAGGATGATCATGAATCCGGTCCAATTTGGCAAATTCAAAATGGAAGACAAGTACAGTCAATTTCTGAGGAACTTGTACTTTTTTGTTCTTGGGCTGATAGTGGGAACTCGGGGGTTTTCGTGGTCCCTGATAACGAATCCGATGTCCAATCAGGGGAAACAGACTTTTCTCTTTTTTGGACTGAAAGTGGGAAAATAGAAAAAAGTGTTTTTCCTGAGAAATTGACTATACTTCTGGTTCGTCATTTGGAATTTTCCCTAATTGGACATCGGATTCGTTATCAGGGACAACGAAGTATAGTCAATTTCTTAGTAAAGACACGCTTTCCTTCTTTTTTCTCTCTTTCAGCCCAAAAAACTAAAAAACGTTCTCCCTGATTGGACATCGGATTCGTTACCAGGGACTACAAAAACTCCCAAGTTTCCTCTTTCAGCCCAAAAAGAGAAAAATACGAGTTTTTCCTGAGAAATATTTCCGGCCCGCCATTTTGAGTAATTGGACATCGGATGACCACGAACACCCACGAGTTCCCACTTTCAGCCCGAAAAGAAGAAAATACGAGTTTTTTCTGAGAAATAGACTCCACTTCCGGGCTGCCATTTTGAATTTACCAAATTAGAGATCGGATTTGTAATCAGCGACCTCGAAAATCCCCAAGTACAGGTTTTCAAGGATAAAAATAAATATCCATATCAATTTTTCTGGAAAATGGTCCGATTTCCGGTCTGCCATTTTAAATTTCCTAAATTGAACCTCTGTGCGGTAGATCTAGCACGCAAAATCATCGGAAGTGACAACGTTTTTTTTTAAATTATTTTGTGTGTGTTTTATCCGTATACAAAACCGTACCTTCAAATTGCAAAATCTTGAGAACCGTTGGATCGATTTCGACGAATCAAAATTCAGTTTACGCACATTTGCGAGCCCTTTATTTTTTATCTTATACAATTTTTCGATCCGAATCAAACTAAGCGAGTTATGTCCGAAGAATTGATTTCCCGTACTAGCCACCACAAGTTTCGGAAGGTCCGACTTATAATACCACAAAAAAAAAATCAAAGAAAAAAGACGTTGTCACTTTGAAATCCAGATCGCCCCAGATTTCCAGCCCGAAATTTTCATTTTTAAATTTTTTTAAATTCTTAATTTTTGGTCTTATAACCACCATAACTTCCCCATTTTGTCCGTCCGCAAAGGCGTTAGAGGTGATGAATGATCTCAAGGGTTCAAGGAACACAAAGCAGAAGGAATTTGGCGTTTCCCAACTTTTACAGATTTATTTTGGCATTTTTTTTCGGCTTGTTTATTGGAGTATATCATTCGCAGAAAAAGAAATTCATGTCACTATGTTGGTGATCGAATTCTGAACAACTTTCAAAATGTCCATCTGTCCGTCTGTCTGTCTATCTATCCGTCTGTTTATCTGTCCGTCTGTCATGTTTCTTGTTAGCACTATAACTGAAGAATGAAAACTGCAATAGTATTAAAATTTGGATAGTGAATTGGTGTTAGCTAGAGGAAGAACCATATAGTTTTTGAACAAAATTGATCAATAAATAAAAAGTTATTAATTATTTCAATTTTTGTTAAAAATCGATTTTATCATGCTTCGTAATTAAACAAAAAACATGTCTAAAACTTTGTTTACAAATAAGACAAGTATTTTATAGAATTTGCAACAATTATAATGATTAGCTTCTTTGCTGTACACTTATGAGAGATCTTTTAGATCGAGGTGATGAGATAAGAGGCACCTCACACTTGTAGAACTTATAATTTAACCTACACTTATGATTAAAATAAAGTGAATTAATATCATTGTAATTTGCTAAGAATGCATTAATAAACCTGTTAAACAATGAGCATCTAACCACGATTTGTTATTATGACGCAAGTCGTTAGCAAACAAGTATAAATAATTGGATTTTCTAGAATGATTTTCTGGTTTGTTACTTCTTTAGGAATGGGTTCCAGGTAAAAACGTTAAGTAATTAAAAATTAATTAAACGGTTAATTTCTTGAATACAAACAACATTATTTCCCATTTTATTTTACCGAATTTTGTCCGGCCTTTTTAAGGTCAAGCTGGCTGTTTTTTAACTTTGAATAACGTCCTTGACGTTGCACGCGATTATCCAATACTCACCTGCTCATAACATTCGGCTGTATTTAATGAAATTAAAGGAACGTTGAGAACTTGCTTGAATTATAATTGAATTTTTCGTATTTAGGTTTTTTTACTATTCTCCAAGGCATTATTATATATTAAAAAAGACACGTATATAATATTAAGAATTCATTGATTTTCAGTCAATAATAAAAAAAATCTTAGAACTACCTATCGGTAGAAATAATAATGATTTGAGAATACTTTGAGGTATTCCTGGTGAAAGTTGACAAATTAACGTGTTCAGCAGTATCAGTCAATGCATCGGCCTCGTAACTTTATTGAAAGCTACCTATGATACAGGACACAAACTGTACGTAACAGCTTAGCAGAACTTTAACCAATACAAATAGGAGTACTCCAAGGATCAGTATTGGGGCCATTGTTATTTTTAATCTGTCTAAATGATCTTCATCCAAGTTGTACTTCCTTACCACTCAACTCGTGTTTTGTATATGACATTTTGTCTGACAATGTAAATGTTAGTGAAGTTATTCCACTATTTAAAAAAAGTTGACAAATTCTTATAATAATTATCGTAGATTAGCATTTTGAGTAAGTCGGAGGTTGTAGAACTTATGTTTTTAGAGGGCCATAAATATTCTATAAATACAAGTATTTCACAGGTACCCATATGACCCATATTATGCTCATTTATTTACCTTGTCTGTGCTAACAATCTCATAATATAAACTTTTTAGTTGTGTAAAATAGTTCTGATACGGTAAGAACTCATCGGAAAACTTGTCGACTTTTAAGGATTCTACAAACCATGATTTCTAGCATTTTTCTGTTATTGTCAATGACAGGTGGCTTCTTATCGGGGCAGAGAAATGCAGCCGTACTGTTCAAAATTTTGAATCATTCTGTGCACTATTGACACAGAAGGTACGGGCTTATTTGCGAATATCTTTGCAAATTATGTTCTCTTTTTCACCTCATCGTATTATATATGTAAGACCATTTAATTCTTTGTTCCTTTCTTCTTGGTGATAAACTTCCATTTTGCTTACAAATGAATTTTAAGTTTTTAGAACTCACCCGCTGTATTTCTCACAGCAAAATAAACAATTATTCTGCATTATGACCAGTTTATTAACGAATCTATTTTATGATGCCAAAATGTACTAAAACTTACTAGCTCGATTTGAAAATTATACTGAAAATCGCACTCAAGCTTCCATAAAGGGTTTTTTCGCGAGTGTTTCTATTATTTATATTCAGCTTTAAAAATAACGTTTTTTTCTTGTGGTGACTTATTGTAATGGGTTGAATATAATATAAATTATTATTATGGTGTTTCTTCGGTTTCCGCGGGTATTGAATGAAGTGTTGTGGTACTTCTGGGTGTTTTCCCGTGTAGTTGATAGGCTCCTGTAGGAGCCACGGTTGTCTAAACGACGTTTTGGCAGAATCTCATCTGCCATCATCAGGTTCTCGCCGAAGGCAGCCTGTTATTACAATCTACTTTACATTAATTTCACTAAAATAGTGTTAATTAATGAAAAAAAGACCATTTCGATTCGAATTGTGCGTTTTGTGATCCTTACATTCGTTAGCGAATAAATTAATTTCCTTAATGCCTCAATACAATAATATTTTTTTACACTAATGCCATTTAACATATGATAAAGCACTTACGACTGTTCAGAGGCACTAGAAACCAGAACCAAATAGAGCTCCCTCTGCTCCAGGTTAAGAGTTATATAGATACTTCAGAGATCGAGTCAACTTCGATCTTCTTGCTTTTCTCTAAGGTGTCGACAAGGATAATGAGAATACGTAAAGCGCCACTTTTTCTTTTTCCTTAATTCAGTGTTTAAGATTTTTAATATATGTTGAAATATTTTACGATACTTTGACCACAGTTCTCCACTGAATTTAGAGAACTCTTCTATTAAAAATCATTGTAAACTGCTAAAAATCTACTAAAAAAGTAAATTTGTGCCAAATGTGGTTATACTACGCCGTATCATATAGGAAAACATGCTGGTATTCGTCATGCATTGGAAATCGTCGTATCTCGAATCGGCTCCTACCAGTGTAGGCGAAAGTCAACTGGACATTTGACTAGTCCAATCTTATCATAGTGTTATGATTCGTTCCTGATACCAAGATGTTCGTTAAGCGCTGTAATTTGCTATCGAAGGGAGGACTATTTTGTGGGTCTCCTACAGTGGAGACGAATCCTTTTAGGTTACTTAAGACAGTTCATAAGTACTCTAGTGATAGCATAAAAAAGTCGTATTCACAGAGTGCAGTTGTTTGTACGATCTATCCTCACTCCTCTGAATGGATATCTTGGACCTCAGTTTACCAGAAAAGGTTCGTGATTTCATAAGATAAAAACAATTTTCTTAGGAAACTTTACAGACATTTCAGGCCCACGTCTAATTGACGCGAGCGTGGTCGCTCCGAAATTCTACATCGAAAATAATTAAATTCGTCGTATTTTAATTATGAGTAAAGTATTTTATAATTTAATTAATTTCGTTTCATTTCGGGAATAGGTACCTGAATTATATGATTTTATTACGCGTTTTCTACTTTAAATCCTTTTGAAGTGCCACCTTTATGGCACTCAATTCTAAATTTATTATCCAATTAAAACAAACTTACAGTCCATATTTGGGAAGGTAATTAACTCAGACATGACTGTTGTGTGCTGGATTTCAATACTTTTTAGATGGATCAACGTCAGTACTAGCGAATGAGTGAGTGGTCGTCGGGTTTATTTCGTTCCCGGTTTAATTTAATGTAATGAAAGAAAGGCGTCACAAATTCTCGCTTAAAAAGCAAAGAGTGTAACGGGGTAAGCGAGGGTCGAATGCCCCTCGGGAAAATTAGACTGATATTTTTATCTTGATATCAGAGGAACTATTTTGTAAGTTATTACACCTTGGCGCGCGCTGGTTTTTCAAACAAATTAAAATTTATTAATCGATTTTTGAAAAAAAAATTATCTTCAGTGGTATAACCATTTTTTATGACATTTTAAGTAGGCCGTTTTTAGAAAACTAATAACTCGAACAATAATGCACGTACTTTAATGAAACTATAGAAGAACATAACCCATGTATAGCTAAACCATCAATACAAGCCAAGATTCAAATTAAAATGTTTAAGAAAATTTTCGCGAGTAACTTTATCTAACCAAATAGTTAGATCTAGTAAGTTACAATAAGTTTCCCCACTATACTAACATTAGTAAGGCCAAATAGCCGCGAAAACGTAGATTCAAAAGTTGGTTACTGTTTATTTCGAAATCTTTATTTTTCAGTATAAGTAAATAAAGAGTTCTATAATGCTATTGTTTTAACAGAATATAATGTTTTAACATTGGAAATGTTTATTATGTTGGTATATGGGGGTTGAGTTACCAGTTTTCGTTCAAGGTCAAAAGACAGCGGTGTCGCTGTCGAGTGAGGCTGTCGTACATGCAACGGCTGATGTATGCAAATGTAATATGGGTTGCATATATCACAGGGACTCAAGTTACCAGTTTTCATTTAAGGTCGAAATACAGCGGTGTCGCAGTCGAGAGTGGGTCGTAGCTTCCGGACGAGGCGAAGCCGAATCCGGAAAAAGTTTATGTTTTATGTATGGTGTTATCATTTCCAATGTCCCGATGGTTGCAAGAATTGCGAAATCTGTGAATTTTTGATATGTTTAAGACTGTTATTGAAGATGAAGAGATACACCGAAATAAAAGTCTACGAGTTTTTTAGAATGAAAAGAAAAATTTTATATTGGATTTAATTATTGAAAATAATATATATAAAATGATAACCAAAAAGTGTACGGGTCGTAATTATCCAGTGTTGCCTGAAAAATCATTACTTATATTTCTGTTTTATATTAGTCGAAAGTATATACTAAATTCAGTTGGGGGAAAGTTTAAAGTAGCTAAGTCTTCTGTAATGAATTTAGCGAATGTATTCTTGTATGTAATTAATAGTAAATTAAAGAATACACATATACTCTGGCCAATTACTGAAGAAATGCTCCATCTAGTTTCTGCTTTTATCTCTAATCTAAGAGTAATATTTCTAATTAATTCAGATATTGCCTATTGGTCTAATGCATTTAGAATAAAGTTTTTGAAATAATGCACGATTGGAGATTCTTGCCCAGAATAGAAGGGGACGAGGATAGAGTTTAAAACCAAAAACTTGAGACTGTACCTACTGGCTTCCGATCCCATCTTTAAAAACGCGAATGAAGCATCTTCGTTCCTGTTCGCTTTTTCGGAAAATTTATGAGAACTAAAATTATAGAAAATCATTTTGTCTTTCATATTCAATTTAACTGTTTCTTTGCAGGATTGATACTGTAAAAGTTTGAAAATAAAAAGTGTTTTTTTGTCAATTTTTCTACCATTAAATGAAACTTGCAGGTGTAATAGTATATTATGTAACAAGTTTATAAAACGTGTTGCATACTATACTTTTTCTACGACAGCAAATATCTAAATAAAAAATTTGGAAGTTATTTTAATATTTCATTTATTAACGTATCAATAACATGGTAACAGTAAAAAGTTTATATGCACGTTCGTATTGACTTTTAGATTTTTCTGGCAGCAAACTAGCAGTTGCCGATGCCGCTGCTTGAGTAATTTCGGGCGGAGTACCAATGAAAACATCTTCTTCACTTTCACTGTCGTTTAGGCTCATTTTTTTCCAAAAAATACAAAATTACTTGTCTCTTGTCACAACGCGTCGATTTATTTTGACAGATTGATGACAAGAATTACGGAAAACTAACTTGATTTTTGCCATTAAAATATCTAGAATTAACCTCAGCCGTGACTAATATCTCGTTGCTAAGTTCAGCCTGTGACTAAAATGCACGAAGTCACGGTTTGTCGAAAGCGTGTTTAAAGGGTTATTTAGCGTCATGGAAACGTATACGATAAACGCCATTTTAAAGATGGAAGTAGAAAAAGTAAATTAAAAGGTAAGTAAAATTAAGGTTTATCTAACTATGTAAATTTAAAATAATTTGTAAATAAATAAGTAGTGTGAAGGTATAAAGTATTAAATACTGGAGTGTGTTTATCTTATGTGTGTCACACTGTATATATTTACAAATGGCCCATAAGATCGCAAAGCTACATAGAAGAGCAGATATTTTGCATAATTACAGAGCCCCGCCATCCAGAGCGGACGTTATTTATTTTCTCCGATCCTTCTCCCGTAAAATTCTCTCAAACAATAAATTTAAATGGGTGGTGTTCCGTTCTATTATAACAGAATTAAATGGTGTTATTTTATTACGACAGCCGCGCCAAATTAATATTTTGCGTTTAAATTATTTGTGGCCGAGCCGAGGCCATAATATTTATTGTAATTCATTTCTGACAGTACGTGAATAATAAATTATATTATAAAATGGTTTCATTTTGTTTGTTTTCCAGCAACTTTGTGGTATAGCTATATATGTGTAGTTACAATATATTATTTACAAGCGTAATATATACTATTGTTATGGTTTGTCTAGTTTTTATTGTTATTATTGGTATTAGAATTTCCCCTGGCGCCCTACAATGGTTTTTATATGTAGTTAATTTTTGCGTTTAATCAAAAATGTAATGTGGTTACAAAATTGGATCGCTCATGGTTTTTGTAAGGGAAATTACATTACGATACAAATAGTAAATTAGTTTACTGAAATAATTCATAAAATGTAAAAAATATAAATATTCAATACTTAGCTAATGCGTATAAGGCAAACATCAAAGACCACCACTACTCGGCAAGCCGTTAGAATACCTCCCGTAGAAGTGTAACTCATCCAGCGTCGAGAGAACTATGACAATCGACTGTACAAAAATATTCAGACTTCCAATTACTAACATTTGCAAAATGTATGCGAAACTTTTAGAAAATTATTAACTTTGAATTTTGCACTAAAATGATCGAAATGATTGTCAGGATGCTTAAAGAAGATATCTATGTGAATTGGATGGTTTTCCTGCCTTTATAAACGTACTAACGGCATCGAACACAAATATACTTTTTCTCCGTCGACTCGCCTTCGAGCGATTAGTATGGCGTTGTCCGCCTGAGCCGGGATAAAAAGTATTTTGGGTTCGTCGCAATCGACCCTCCGACTTCTATTCTTTGCCTATTTTTCTGTACGTTTTTGGGGTTTTGTATGAGGATTATGCTCCAACCCTTTGAGGAATATTAAGTGAGGATTTTGGTTTTTATTGGAAAAAACGTCCCATCGATTTTTTTCCTAAATTTTGACGTTTAAAGTAGCTACTCGTTACATCCTGACTGAGGATTTCGACTTGTGAACCACCAATTCGTGGTACTTTCGAAAATCCAAATTCCTGGTACTTTCGAAAAATTCATCTCGAGGAGCGGTTTTTAGCTTTATTTACGTCTTGTTACTACATTTTGAAAAAAAATGTAGTATACGTTTAGCATTTTTCCGGTGCACCGTCGAAACCCGAAAAAAACGTCGGATCGATGTGAAAGTCATATCTATCGATTCGAGAGCGAATTTAGAAAATTCCGTCCGTCGGTCAGTCGGTCTGTCGGTCTGTCTGTCTGTCTGTCGGTCTGTCTGTCTGTCTGTCTGTCTGTCTGTCTGTCTGTCTGTCTGTCTGTCTGTCTGTCTGTCTGTCACGCCCAGCCCCCTTAATCCGTTTTCGGATTGCGATGAAACTTGGGTGGTTAATAGGAGGTCTTTAGAAAACCTTAACGCCGGAAGCTCGGCTCCGTTCGGAAACCGGAAGTACCCGATATAGACGTTTCGGGTTTTTCGGGAGAAATTGAATAACTCGATAACGGGTAGTCGGATCGAGACATTTCAAAAAAGGAATGGTGCCGCTGGCGAAGCTCTACAAATAAGTATACCAGTGGCAATGTCGAAAAACAAATGAAAATTGATTTTTTTTGCAAAAAACTGGTTTTCTCGAAATCTGGCTAGGAAGCACGATAACTGCCCAGAATATTGATCGATTTCGATGAGACTTGGTGGGATCAAAGGTACCCGGCCACAAATCAAGCCTATTGCTGGCGACCCGAATCCGTTGACCGCAAGTATGTTTTCCAGGGCCGAGTATGATTTTTCAAAGAAATTAATAACTCCCGAACCGAAGGTCCGATTTTGATTTTCAAACATGGCAATTGTAGGGCTCGATTAGGTCTATTAGCTGACGCTTGGGAGAAATTTGAGAAAACAAAAGCGAATCTACAAATCCTGGAAAACTTGATTTTTTTTATAAATTCTACAAATTCCGAACAATTTCCTAATAAAAATCGAAAATTAACTATTTCGTCGATCGATCTCTATAACCAGTATAAGGCATGGACCTTTTTGGACAAAAAATCTGAAATAGAGTTTTTTCGAAAAACTTCAAATAAACGAGTTATTTACGAAAATGCATTCCATAGAATTATTTAAAAAAATATTACAAATTGATAAGTGATAATGTTGTATTTAAAATATCATCATTCATTTCCTTATTTTCATTTACTAAATAAAAATAGAACCGATGCCCTTTCCGTGTTTCAAAATGTAGTTAGCTTTTACTTTAGTCAATGCAAAAAGAAAAAGAAAAATAAAACATGTCAAAGCACTGAGTCATCTTGCGACCCTCTGCTGAAAATGTTATGAATCATCCCAACAAATTGGATTAAATGCATATCAAAATGTAGTTTTTTTCACTTGTTATTACATTTTGAAAAAAAATGTAGTATACGTTTAGCATTTTTCCGGTGGACCATCGAAACCCGAAAAAAACGTCGGATCGATGTGAAAGTCATATCTATCGATTCGAGAGCGAATTTAGAAAATTCCGTCAGTCGGTATGTCTGTCTGTCTGTCTGTCTGTCTGTCACGCCCAGCCCCCCTAATCCGTTTTCGGATTGCGATGAAACTTGGGTGGTTCATAGGAGGTCTTTAGAAAACCTTAACGCCGGAAGCTCGGCTCCGTTCGGAAACCGGAAGTACCCGATATAGACGTTTCGAGTTTTTCGGGGGAAATTGAATAACTCGGTAACGGGTAGTCGGATCGAGATATTTCAAAAAAGAAACGGTGCCGCTGGCAAAGCTCTACAAATAAGTATACCGGAGGCTATGGCGAAAAACAAACGAAATTTTTTTTTTTTTTCTCGAAATCGGGCTAGGAAGCACGATAACTGTCCAGAATATTGATCGATTTCGATGAGACTTGGTGGGATCAAAAGTACCCGGCCACAAATCAAGCCTATTGCTGGCGGCCCGAATCCGTTGACCGCAAGTATGTTTTCCAGGGCCGAGTATGATTTTTCAAAGAAATTACTAACTCCCGAACCGAAGGTCCGATTTTGATTTTCAAAAATGGCAATTGTAGGGCTCAATTAGGTCTATTAGATGACGTTTGTGAGAAATTTGAGAAAACAAAAGCGAATCTACAAATCCTGGAAAACTTGATTTTTTTGATAAATTCCGAACAGTTTCCTAATAAAAATCGAAAATTAACTATTCCGTCGATCTATCTCTATAACCAGTATAAGGCATGGACCTTTTTGGACAAAAAATCTGAAATAGAGTTTTTTCGAAAAACTTAAAATAAAAGTTATTTATGAAAATGCATTCCATAGAATTATTTAAAAAAAGATTACAAATTGATAAGTGATAATGTTATATTTAAAATATCATTCATTTCCTTATTTTCATTTACTAAATAAAAACAGAACCGATGCCCTTTCCGTGTTTCAAAATGTAGTTAGCTTTTACTTTAGTCAATGCAAAAGAAAAAGAAAAATAAAACATGTCAAAGCACTGAGTCATCTTGCGACCCTCTGCTAAAAATGTTATGAATCATCCCAACAAATTGGACAAAAAGCATATCAAAATGTAGTTTTTTTCACTTATTATTGTATTTTTATAAAAAAAAAATTTTAGATTTTCAAAAAATTAAATTCGTTGTACTTCCGAAAAATTTGTCGCGCGGAGCAGTTTTCTGTCTTATGCGATTTTATTCGTTGTACTTTCGAAAAACCAAATTCGTGATACTTTCGAAAAGTGCAAGTTGAAATTTTTGGAGTACTTTTGAAAATTCGAACGACGGTGCCCAAAGGCGATTGACTGTCGTCCTGGAGAATTTTTCTAAGTCAATATTTTGGTCATTTTTAGTGAAATAATTTTTACGTGGATTTCGATTTAATATGATGCCAAAGGTGTTTAGAAGTCTTTTTACAGGTTTAAATATTATTTTTTCATGGGATTTTTGTCTGAATTTACTTTTTTAGTAAATTGGATATTTTTTCAAATGGATCGTTTTACTTGGTTCAATAACCCTATCCCCCTAACCCTAACCCTAACCCGTTTTACTGCACATTTTATGTTGTTGCACATACTATAGAATACTCTTGAAAATAATATTAATTTTAGCCATTTTTTGTTTAATTACAAACCATAAAGAATTGGTATATATATTTTTAAATTTAAATAATTAATAACTGTTTTATTTATTCATCAATTTTGTTCAAGAAAGCTAACGTTATCTGACTGTCCAAATTTCAATACAATCGGACTTTACGTTCTTAAATTATCGTCCTTACAAGAACGTGACGGACGGACGGACAGACAGATAGACGGATGGTCAGACAGCCGGATAGGTAGCTGTTTTGAAAGTTGTTCAGAATTCGATTACCAACACAGTGAAATGATTTTTTTTTAAAGCAGTATTACCGGCTTTAGAAATGTGCAATATACTCGTCGTTTTGTATTTGCGAAGAATATAATAATGGAGTCAATTATTTATCATTCATTTTCAATTTCACTTCCCTGAAATATGCAAAATTGAGATAAGCCCGTGTGTGACAAGAAGGGCGATATTGACAAAACAAATTGTTCAATAATCTCTGTGACAAATACATTTTCTTATATATGCAGCGAATACAAAAAATACAATTAGATAAAATACACAACAATTTATTGACTTACGTGAAGTAATGTTAAGAATTACATGATTAGAGAAATTACAACGGTAATAATTTATAAAACAGTGATTTTAGACATTTCAGAAGTATTTCATACAAAGGAATTTGTAGGCATAGTCTCTTTATGGTACATTTGCGAAAGAACAAAATTTGCCTGAATTAATTAGGCAAACAAAATATTTTTTTGTTTTATGAAAATTAGTATGAACCTAAGAATCCCTAAATAATGGGGTAGTTTATGTACCCGACGACATTTTTAAATTACATCTCGGTAAATATTTAAAAAATCGATTTAATGTTTAGGGCAAGTTGAGAAATTAGGAAATTTTACGAAAAAAGGTTCTTCTTTTGTAGGTGTCACAACTTTCGACTAAATTATTAAAAAATATTATGAGTTCATCTCTGTGTGATAGGAGATGAACGGCCGTTATAGTCAACCGTTCAATCGCTAAACTGCGCGCTCTCTCAGAAACAAAATTTAACAATTTTTTAATAATTTTCTTAAAACAAAGTAAGAAACATATTAAAGGGGAAGATCTTTCTGGCCTGGAGATCTGACCATGTTTACTATATGTCTTGACTATATTTGTACTCTAGTAAGTGGAAATTATTTATCATAGAATTTTAATAATATTTGGGGCAGATGTCATAGAAAAATTTGAGGCTTTAGTTTTTACCACATACGTTAAAAATGAAGTTTCTAGATTTCTCTACTTATTTTCCCCTATTGACAACCCTCCCCACCTCCCACCCCTTCAACGGAATCATCTCCCCCTGGGTGGGGGGTGAAAATATTGATGCCTTGGCTTCTAGTACATACACCGAATTTCAAGTTTCTTTACTCTTACCAGCTTGCTTTATTATTTACCCCCCAACTCTTCGCCGGATATGTTCAAAAAACAGTCCAGTTCCAGATCTCGTTATGACATATACGTGTACAAAATTTCAAGTCAATATCTTAAACTGTTCCGGAGAAAATGTGCCGACGAAAAAAGTTACAGACAGACATACAGACATTTTTTTTCGCTCAAATTTAAAATCTCGACGTTTCATGACATTCTAAACCTATTTCAAGAAAAAAAAAATGATTACGATTACTATGCTTCCAATTCACTACGTGGAAGTTTAATGCATTATCCAAATGATCATCGAGGAGTTTAATAGGCTTATTATTTATTTATCTATTTATGGTTTTTGTTTCCTTTTTATTAAGGCACAAGTTGGAAAACAGTTTGTCGCTGAGTGAAAATGTCATGTCATCAGCATACATTATTGGTCGTACTTCAGCAGCAAAATTGAAAGACATATCATTAACGTAAACTATGAATAGCATAGGGCCCAGATCAGAGCCCCGTGACATTCCATATTAAACTCTGGATATTTTTGATACCCTACTATTAAACTAACACATTGTTGACGGTCCGCAAGAGATAAATAAATTTAAGTCTTTTCCTCTGATCCCATAGTATTTCAATTTTTGTATTAGAACACCATGGGTCCTCAAAAGCTTCTGTAATGTTTCCATACGTTTCACAGATTGCGCCAATAGTGGATCTCTTCTGTCTATGGCCGATTTGAGCATTAGTTAGTAAGCTGTTTTTTTCCAAGTATTCTAGCAGTTTATTTTTAAGAACATTCTCAAATATTTTAGAGATAATAGATATAATAGAAATAGGTCTATAACTGCCTGTAATATTAAAGTCACATTTTTTGTGTACAGGTGTAGCTTGTGATTTTTTGAAAATATCAGGATAAATTCCGCATTTAATACATCTGTTTATTAAATGTTCTTTGTAAGTACATCACCGACTAATTTTAAAATTTAAGATTGTATATACCTTTAGATTTACTATTTTTTAATTCTGACATAATAGTTCTAATTTCTAATCACAAACTGGAAATAGAAAAAAGATGTATTTGCACTGGGTGCTTTCTTTAGAAAATCTGAAAACTTTGTGTTGTCAACATTATTAAAATTAATCATTAAGTTATTTATAACTTCAAAAAAGTAGTCTGAGAAATCATTAGTCGTTAAGTCAAAAGTTCCATTACGTATTTTTATTTTTTCTGTTTCTGTTGATAATATTTTTTGTTTGTTATTGGAAGTTAGAATTCATTTATTGTTTGCCTCTAATTTAGTATGCTTTATTTTGCTTTTATAATCTTTCTTTAGAGTATTATACATCTGAACGTCATTGTCATTTTTGGTAGAACAAGCAATTATATGGCGTCTAATGTTCGTTTTAATTGCTTTAAATTATTGTCATTGCCAAAAATAAAGTTATTATTTTCTGAGTTAGACTGTTGAAGTAGATGTGTCCTGGTTGTGGTGAAATGGCTATAGCTAAACTCCGCCAGAACGTTAATATAAATAAGGCATTAAAAAAAATTGATATTGTGTGTTTATTCACTGCTTTATTTGTTGTTATGCTTTAATATTTGTTGATAGACGGTTGAGGAAGAGACAAGAATATTTTTACATTTGTTGTTTTTTTGGGGGGATTTTAGATTGACTGCGCTATAATATGACTTATTAAATTCTTCACAAAACTCAAGCTTCTCGCAAAATAACTGACTATAAATTCTTCGTTTCGTAGCTAGATAATTATGACGCACAAAATATACGAGCTTTAAAAAAACCGTTAAACTTTCATAGCTCATTAAACCCAGCTCAACTGACTCGTCCTCCCACAATAGTATACTAACCTCGATTTCGATCAAGAAACTTAGATGATTGAAACTAGTTTTAAATGGCTTATCGATCAGCAACTAACTTTGCCCGACACATGTTGCGGAGTTCACTGTGCACACACTAACATAGACGAAAATATAGTTTAAAGTTCGGAATCTAATTTTCCTCAAATATAAGAGTTACTTTAATATGGTAGCTGAAGGTGAGTTATGTGTTGCCATCTCGACTTGATCAAATCGAATTCGAGTGAGGCAACTTCCAGCATTATTTTATTTCTTGAAGACATTTTGATATTACATAAAGTTTTGTGCTTGTAGCACAAATCCAACATACAGGGTGGATAAAAAATATACCCGTTGATAATTGCTACGGCAAGTTTTTGTTTATTATCGGATTTTTTTAAGTTAATGCTGCTGTTTAACTGATTACAATCATGTTTTAAATTCGCTAACAAACGGATACTTTTAAAAATCGTTATTTCTTAAAAATAGCTAGCAAACATTAGCGATAGAGAACCATCGCAAGCAACAAACCAATGCTAAGTTTAAGCTGATTAATTCATGTTCCCGATGTTTAAACCTAGCTTACTTTTTTCATGTTCTCGAGATTTGCCGTCTTATACACGCGAATATGTTGGGGCTCGCGTCGATGATGACGGACAATAGAGTCGGGTCAAGTTTAAAAAGACCGTTGTATGAATTAATATTGCACATACGTTTTCACTATCTCTTGCACACAAACTTAAAGCCATAGCCTAAAGACATTGTCAATGTATGTCTACCAAGATTCTTTCCCACTTCTTTTGAGACGGAAATATGAAATGCACACTGAGGAGTGAGAAACATAGTCATAAGCTCAGCGATTCTCAAACTGTGTGATTTGACGACGAATATTATTTATTTTCGTGAACTAACACCACTCTAGATATGAAAAACGTCTTTATATGAAATATTTAAGTTATTTTTAGTGGTAAATAGTGGATATTCATCCGTTAAACGAACAATATCAAACAATTAAGTCTTACAATTTTCTATTACGTACATATTACACATCTTAAAGCAGAACAAAGTAGCTAGCCTAGCCCAATCGGTAAGATGCTCGATGCAATAAATATAAATGGGGTTGGTGCGGGATCGATCCCCAACGCTCTTCTACTTTTTTTTTTTATTTAAGCTCTATTAAAAGTTAATAATTTTCATTCTATAATTTTTATTTTATTAAACTGCGCCTCGAGTTTTGTTGAAACTATATTTTCCCCAAAAACATGTCTTTTTTTATTTTGTCAACTAGAATTTTTATTTATTACCGCTAAAAGAAAAATAATTTATTTTCGTTATTCTCATAGAGATTTCAGATTTTGTTTGGTTATATGAAATATTTTATTTTTACTGACATCGTTTCCCCTACTAATACTACGATCCTATCCTTTCCTGGCAAGAAATGCCCAAACATTCCCGTGTCTCTTGCTGGACTGTAGCAATATTAGTCTTTGATTTCTTCTTCTGATTACTCATTGTTATTGACTGAATTGGGCAATTCATTTTTTGTTACCGTAAACAGGGGTTACTTTGCACAATTTTCACGGTTTTCTGAAAATAACTTGGATGCATTTTCATGAAATGCCTTGATATCAAACTATATGAAATTTTTATGTTTTTTGTGAGTGCTCCCCAATTTTTAACGCAAAAAAACAACGGAAAATATATTTTTTAAAGCGTCAAAGAGTCGGTTAACGTGCCCCTGCTTCGGGGAGACTTTGCCAAACGACTTTTTAGCTTGAAATCGTCTATTCCGTGCAAAGTAAATGTCACAAACATGTTACTTTGCCCTACCACTAGACATTTTAAAAAATATCTTTTTCTTTTTTTGTAAAAAAAAAAATCATTGCTGAACGAAATTATGATTTTATTCTTGACTTGAATAATTCAGAACACGTATGAATAGAAAATCTATATCTAATAGAAAAGCGAGACAAAAGAATAACTCCCAAACTAAAAAACTTAACTCTTAAACTAGTAATTTAAATCTGTGAACTAAGAGGTAACTTTGCCAATGGCTAAAGTATTGTATTTCTATAGCCTAGATTAACAACAATAATATTAATAAAATGTTATAAGGTTCATACATAAACAGTACAAACAACAGTTCTCAAATCTAAATAGATTAGGGTACATACCCCTTAGCGTAGCAGCATGTTTGAATAGGTAAAAATGCCACTTATTATTTATGTTCTGAAAACGCTGAGAACATTTTTCCTGCAAGTGCTAAACCTGCACTAACATTTACTTTGCTTATACGTGAATATTGTTAGACATGCGCGGTTAATTCAGTTCTACCAACTTCCATGCAATGAATTTTTAATTCATGGCGGGCACGGTGTGGCAAAATTGCCCCAGCTGGCAAAATAACCCCTGTTTACGGTATCAGTTTCATTTGTGCCCGAACCTATATACCTACAGTGTCCGTCGTAAAGTTGGCTACATATCGGAAAAATTTGTATTATTGAGATTTCTAAAAAATACTATATTGGGGGTTCGTTTCTTTTTTTACATGCAAATACCTTTATTCAACTAAAATACACACAGTTTTTGTCGAAACTAGTCAAATATTTGTGAAATAGACACAAGAGTTTATGATTTTTCATATAGTAATTAATGGTAGGGGTAAAATTTGCACTTTTTTATTTTCCCCATATCTGCTTCAAAATAGATTTTATTTTTTAGCGAAAATATTTGGTTTAAATTTTGGACCAATAATTGGACAATATTAATGGCCAATTTAATTTAATTAATTGAAAAATTTGTTATCATACACAATATGCCATAGAATTAGACGAAAATGGTTACTCTGGGGTTTTTGAAGTCGCTGATCACCAATCTGAAATCCGATTTGGGGAATTCAAAATGGCGGACCGGAAATCGGGCCATTTTCCATAAGAAATGACAATGGATATCTTGGCCTTGAAAATCTGTGCTAGGAGGTTTTCGAGGTTGCTGATCGATTACGAATCTGAGGTCTGACTTGGTAAATTCAAAATGGCGGACCGGAAGTAGAGTTCATTTATTAAGAAAAACTCGTATCTTTTTCGCTTTTGGACTGAAAATGAGTACTCGGGGGTTTCTGAGGTCTCTGATAACGAATCAAAGGCCTAATTCACGAAATACAAAATGTCGGACCGGAATAACACTCTATTTCTCCTGAAAACTCGTATTATTTTCTTTTTTGGGCTGAACGTGGGGGGGGGACTCGGAGATTCTCGTTATCGCTGATAACGAATCTGATGTCCAGTTAGGGAGAATTCAAAATGGGGACCGGAAGTAGTATATTTTTCAGGAAATACTTTTTTATTTTTCATACTTTCAGCCCGAAAAAATAAATAATACGAGGTTTTCCGAAGAGATTGACTGTTCCTCCCGTGTCCGCCATTTTGAATTTCGTAAATTGGACCTGTGATCCGTAATCAGCGACCTTAAAAACCTCTGAGTAGTCATTTTCAGCCCAAGAACGAAAAAATATGAATTTTTCCTGATAAATTGACTCTACTTCCGGTCCGCCATTTTGAATTTACCAAATCAGTCTTCGCATTCGTAATCAGAGACCCCGAAAACTCCCGAGTACAGATTTTCAAGGCCAAGATATCCATTCTCATTCTTCTTCTGGAAGATGGCCCGATTTCCGGTCCGCCATTTTGAATTTCCCAAATTGGACTTCAGATTGGTGATCAGCGACCCCAGAAACCCCCGAGTAACCATTTTCATTTAATTATATGGCATATTGTGTATGATAACAAATTTTTCAATTAATTTAATTAAATTGGCCAATTATCGGAAAAGAAATGAAACCAAACATTTCCGCCAAAAAATAAAAGGTACTGTTTTTTTAAATGCCTTTCTGAACTCTTTGCAACAAGAATTAAGTCAATTGACCCTGTACCTTTTTTTTGAGGTTTTCAGATTTTTCATGCTAAAATGACGCGACTATACGGAGTCCTTGTATTCTATATGCACTTTTTCTTCATCAAATTTTTCGATATCTTAACAATTTGACCTATTTTTCGGTACCACCGTCAACTATTTGTTATAGTCCTGCCAAACCGGTGATCGCATGACATGTGTCATGCATAAACAAACCCCCAATAGAGTTTTTTAGAAATGTAAAAAATACAATTTTTTCCCATATGTAGCTAACTTTATGGACACTGTATAATCAGAATTCCACTAAAATTATGAAGTTACTAAATTAATAATCTTAACATTTTATGATAGTATCTTTTATATATTTTTAAAATTATTTAGCGATATCATTGCTGAGAACTGTTTGAGAACTACTGGTATTTCTTATGCTTTAAATAAAATCTTAGTTTAGACGTTTTAGCGGCCATGACACACGTCAGTTTGAATTGTACCCGACTCTAACATTGAGAATTCCAGAGCCACCTTCCGTTCCTTAATCTGGTCTACTACTGTACCTCTGAAGTTCTACTGAGAAAGAATAACAGTGATACATCACCTAAAATATTGAAATATTTCAAATACTTGATGTGATAAAAAAAATTCATCCAACTACTTCCACATTTTGCTAATGTGGAGCTTCATGAGGATCCACCGAGTTGAAACCTTGGTAAAATATTCTTCTAAATAAAAGGAAAACGCGTCAAAATGGGATCGCCCGTTGAAGATATTCAACCAACAGATAGACATGTAGGCATATAAATATACACGTCAAAGTTATAATACCTTTCCTTTTGATTTAAAAAATGTACTCGACTACTAGTAGATATACTCTGAAACGTCCAGCTCAAAATCCCTTGTATATTCATATAAAGGTACATTTTTTTTGTCCCATTTTACATTCTTATATTAAAGGATGATTCCATCTTGGTGGGCAAAACAACACAGGTGTGTATACTGTATACAGCTTTAACAGGTTTGTACAAGTTTCGGTATTTAATAAGTTTGCACTTTAAAAGGATAAAAAGGAAACTATAATCGAGGGCTTTGTATCAGGAAAATTTGTCATTTTATGACTTGAGTAAATCCTTCGACTGTAACTTTCGCAAAACATTAATTAACTCGCTGATATATTATGTCTTTACACGACAGCATCTGCCTAATAAATTGTTATCTCACTGACCAATGTCAAAAAACTTTTTAAAACGAGTATTCTGACCTTGAACCGACAGTGGTGTACCACAGGGTTGACTACACGGTCCAATCTTGTTCTTAATTTATATCAATGAAGCACCAACAGCTAAGCTGTGTAGTAACTTTGTGTTAGTTGATGATGACTGAAATTTTTAAACTTTTGCATTAGTTTATAAAAAAAATGCTTAGAACTGAATGAATATAAAACTGTCAACATAATATTTACCTAATGGTAAATTTCTAGAAAAAATGTTAAAATGGAATTCACAAGTAGATTATACTTGTGGCTAAAAATCTTTGTTTGTTCTAAACAACTTGACGCCAATAACTTGAAAATAAAAAACTATAATGTCGTACGACACCATTTTTGATTCTACCACCAGCTGGCAATACTGATATGGGTCATAACACTCATTGTGCAAAGCAAATCAGTCAGAATCTTACTTAATCTAATCTATAGAGAATATATAAAGATTATGTCATTAGCCTTGGTTTCTTAACTGTTCCGGGTTTACATATTCGGTAAAAGGTAACAATTGTGCGACCTCAAAGATGACATGAAAGCGTAAAATCACGTCCGTGGGAATCGAAAAGTTAAAACTTTCCCTCGGTGAAATAAATTGGAACATATTCAATGATCCCAGTTACGATCTAAATTTCCTATCGAGTTTCTTAATAAACAACTATAAGGCTCTAATACATAAACATTTTCCATTGAAAAAATGTTTTTCGGGAGAGAAGTCACCAGTTCAATGGTTTAACAATGATCTACGTAATATAAGAGATAGACTCACAGCCATTAAACAGGTACATTGTACTACAAGGCATCCTAATGATAAAGCAGCTTATATCTCTTACAAAAATTTATATAAAAAGGAAATAATCAAAGCCAAAAAAACCGCCTACGACTTATTCATAAAAAACTCTGATAATAAATCCAGGGATAGCTGGAAATTAATACGTTTCGAAAGTAATACATGCCGGAAAAGTAATAATAATGATACTAATGTTGGCCCCAATAGCTTTGTTGACTTTTTTTCTACGGTAGCAGATACAATCATAAATAGTCTACCTGCAACTAACGTAAATGCCTCGAACTTTTTAGAATATGTTCCGACGCCTAATGTTTCTTTTTTTCTTGAACCTGTCACCACTTCAGAGGTTATAGACGCAATACATTATCTGAAAATTTCAAACAGTTTAGATATATACGATATAAATAGTAAAATTGTTAAAGAAACAATAGATTTTCTAGTTCTCCCTTTAACGCGTATAATAAATGAATGTTTTAGTGAGGGTTGCTTTCCTGATATCTTTAAGGTGACTCGAATTGTGCCCATTTTTAAAAAAGGTGACTCAAATAGTCCGGATAACTACCGTTCGATCTCAATTATCCCTGTGTTTGGCAAGATAATAGAAATTATTTTAAAAAACCGTTTGTCGAAATATTTCGAAAAGTATTCCCTATTGCATGCTTGCCAATATGGTTTTAGGCAAAAATGTTCCACAATAGATGCAATCTGTAAGATTGTGGGTGACATAGTTGGGGGCCTTGAAGAGGGTAAACACACTGCAATTACGCTGTGTGATCTCAGCAAGGTTTTCGACTGTGTCTCTCATACTTTCATCATCGAAAAACTTAGTTTTTATGGAGTCAGGGGAATACCGTTGTCTCTGTTAAAGTCGTATCTGGAGAATAGGCAACAATGCGTCTCACATAACAATATGACATCTCATTTTAGACCAGTAAAACATGGAGTGCCTCAGGGATCTGTACTGGGACCTCTATTGTTTATAATTTATGTAAATGATTTATTTTATTACTTATTCCCTAGCAGTATAGTTATGTTTGCTGATGACGCAACTCTTATAGATAGTGCCAAAAATATTAACAGTCTACAAAATATCATTGATGAAACTGAAAGTCGAGCGGAACTCTGGTATAATGCTAATGCACTCAAACTAAATCGTGACAAAACACAAAGACTAATTTTTTCTACAAGGTATGACGTAATGAAGGGAGATAGTGTCAGTTTACTCGGTATAGTTATCGATGATACTTTAAGTTGGAGCCATCATATACAACAACTTAGCAACAAGCTATCAAGCTATTTATTTCTTCTACGAAGATTAAGAACAATTCTACAACTACACACTTTGCTCTCAGTATACTATTCACTAATCCACTCCCACATAAGTTATGGGATAATACTCTGGGGGAACTCAAGCAGCGCTGCAAAAATATTTCGACAACAGAAAGAGTCTATAAGAATCATAGCAAGAGCAGGTTTCAGGGAACACTGTCAACCACTATTTATTAAATATGGTATAATGCCCATTCCTTGCCTATATATTTACTACTCTCTTTTAGAGATTCATAAAAACAAGAATTCGTATGTAACTCCATCTGAGCTACATAACCATAACACAAGGTCGGCCAATCTGTTAAAACCTCCTAAATATCGCTTAACAAAATCAATTAAAAACTCATTAAACTTGAACTTATATAATAAACTACCCGAAAATATAAAACAATACAACTTTCACAAATTTAAAACTGTTATTAGAAACCATATCTTGAAGTTTTGTTTTTATACAACTGAAGATTTTATGACTACCCCCATAACTGTTATATAACATGCTGTGTAACTTACGCAGTACGCCTCTAGGCCGTTTTTATTTATTATGTCTGTTTATTAAATTATTTCACATTGTACGACTCATCTTTATTTATGTGTATATTATTCATAGGTAATAACATTGTAATGACCTGCTACAAATGTATTTGTATATGTAAAGTAGTCAAATAAACGCCTATCTATATATCTATCTATCTATTCTTCATTGTCTACTTTATAAAATAAAAAAAAACGTTCATAATAAATATATAAATAGTTTTAATATCCATATCTACATTTCTTATGATAGTTATAGATTTTTTAAATAATTGTACCAGGGACCTTCTCGATCACCGGACTTGACCCCCATCGATTACTAGGGGTTGAGTTTGAGGAAGCAGACTATTCATGGTAATATGCGAAACATTCTGATATATATTTCGCTGTATAAACGGGCAAAAAAACCTTGTGTATAACTACTTAAATAATAAAAGTTTATTTTTCGATGACCTTCTCATCTATCTAATAAACCTAAAATATTCCAGCTGCTTACTATTTCCGTATAGTGATCCGTTTTCATACAGCCGTAAAACATCTTGAACGACACGAAATATTCATAATCCAACTATGCAGTTTTATTGTACACGGAATTATTCTCCATAAGCAAGTAGGTAGTAATAAAAATACTTCCAAGGCTATTAAATATAATCTCATGAAATTACCAAGTACAAGAAGTTTGAACATAGTTCTCTTGCCCGTCGCCGGAAACTTAAAGCGATATAGCGCCAGAATAAGTAAATTCGGTATTAAAACTTGTGAAAAAGTTTGCAGTAACCTGTTGAGAGGCCTCAAGGAACTGCAGGAAACATTCCTCGGCTAAAGAGCTGAGGAAACATCGAAATGAGGAGCAGAACTTTCAGAACAGATTAAGTCTTTAAAGTTTGATATGTATGTGCTCCGGGAAGGCTTAAAAGGACCGGGCCGTTCCAGATTAGTAATAGCTTTAAAATAAGCTTTTTGCTTGGTTCAGTATATCGTGCAAGTACCCTGATGTTTTTGTATAAACAAATTATTTAAAGCCTTTAACTATTGACAATAAATGGAACATTTAATGAACTCAAATAAACTTTATTTTAAATTTAACAAAGCTCGTCAAGCACATGAACCGGAGCCAATCAGACATCCGAGGTGCAAAGTGCCGTGGCAATTGAGAGGCTGGACGAGAGAAATTAATTTTAAAGTAAAAACATGAAAAGGCAAACATAAGCTACTTTCACGGTATAGCGAATTTATTAAGGCGCTCTTTTAACAGCTGTTAATTAGTGTAACGAGATTATATGCGATTTATAATAATCGAGATGGTTTAAATCGCTAATAATCGAGCTTTATCGTACCATTGACAATGATGACGTGAAAAAATCAACAACTTTGGTTGTCATTTTAGGGTGCCATAAAAATTAAGATAGTCTTAATTACAACAAACTTTGGCGAAATCATGGAAGATATTGATATTCCTGAAAATATACTTACGGCTGCTAACACTGTAAGATTAGATTTGCTTCCGTATAAATCAAAAATCCATTACAAAATAATAAGTACTTTCCATTCTGTGAGTGGCGAGATAGGGAACAGATTCAAAGTGCTGGAGAAACGGTACTACTTGCTTATTTTGTGAAACTCTCAAATCAATACTCCCCGTCATCTTCTTCTTCTTTTAGCGGGGCGCCTGGAGGTCGCCGCACTCAGGCCTTGTGGCCCATTATGCTACCGCTAACAAATCGTCATCTTTGTGGCCTAACTATTCTGTTACGAGCTTGTTTGGAGTTGGAGTTGGAAAGACTGGAAATCGACAAGTATGTCGCTTTGATACGATTTATTAAGAAAATAAATGTGGAATATAGAGCTAAAAAATCGAAAGAGCGAAAAGGTTAGTGAATTTGCTCTTACTGCCCCAGACGAGACATTTTTAATGATGAAAGTAGCTTTGTTTAATTGGAATTGGCGGACCTTGTAGAACCAATGAATTAACGAAAATATCAATGGAAAATGTTGAAATTCTAGAGAGCAAGATAGTAATCACAATTCCTGACTCAAAAATCCATAAGAAAAGGGTTTTTGCAATGATATCTGACGGAGACGTTAAGCCTGTGACTTTATTAAAAACATATACAGGGTCCTGCAGCTCACCTCCCGTCTTCTACTACACCTAAACGATTTATTTTAGAAAAATGATTCAAACGGGACAATAGACTGTTTGTTAGAGAGCACATTTTAAAAATATTTTTGAATATACAGGGTGTTCCAGAAATTGGTGGTGCATCAAAGTTGTATCTTTTTAAATGGAACACCCTGTAGTTTTATTGATTTTTGGGACCCCTTCGAGCTACTGTACATATCCCTAGAATATTATCAAATTTGATTTGATAGTTCCAGAGGAATAAATTAAAATCGAAAAAAAAAAAAATTTTCGTCATATTTTAAAAAATTTATAAAAAATAGAAAAAACATCTTCAAACCAAAACTAAGGAACGGGTTGCTTATAATAAAAGGTTAGTTTATCCTACTATGAATATCGTAAAAATAACTCATACAGGATGTTCAAAATTCAATGCCAAACTTTTCAAAATGTAATGCTATTTTTCTCCATTTTTTCAAATGGGACACTCTGTATATTTTTATCTCATCGGATGCAGAATTAAAAAATGAGCATATTTTTTAATTACAATTATCTCGACTATCTTAAAGGTTTCACAGATATTCGTCAAAAACTACTACAAATCGCAAAATTATTATCTAATAGTTTTACTTAACATTTTTCAAATCAATAACTAGAACTTATGTTCAATATGTCTTCCGTTCTCTTGGAGGCACAAACGAAGGCGGGTATGAAATGATCTTGCTACTCTTCCTAATAGGTCGGGTGTAATGTTTTGAAATGCGTTCCTGATTCTTTGCTGCATGTTTTCTGGTGTGGTTGGAGGTTCCTGATAAACGATTTCCTTAACGTAGCCCCACAAAAAGAAATCCAATTTAGTGAAGTCGGGTGATCGGGGCGGCCAATTACATGGCCCTCCTCTTCCAATCCACCGGTTTGGAAAGGTTGTATTGAGATGGTCCCTGACTTGTAATGAATAATGTGCTGGGGCTCCGTCGTGTTGCAGCCACATTGCATCTCTCAAAGGTATTGGTAAATTTTGACATAAATTTGGCAATTGATTTTGCAAAAAATCAAGATACATAGCACCATTCAAATGTCCGTTAAAAAAGTGAGGACCAATAACATGTTCACCAATAATTCCCCCCACATATTTATTGACCATCTGTGTTGTTGGTCAACCTGCCTAAAAATCCTTGGGTTGTGGTCGGAATAGTAATGAAAGTTATGGCGATTCACAAATCCGTTTTTATGAAATGTGGCCTCATCAGAAAACAAAACCTTATCAAAAAACTCACAATTTATCCTAATTTTAGCTTGCGCCCAATTGCAAAATTCGACACGTTGCTCAAAATCTGTATCGAAGAGTTGTTGATGAAACTGGATATGGTAGGGATGAAAACGGTTGTCCTTTAAAATTCGTTGAACGGTTCTCTCACTTACACCTACGGCATCACCGACTGCTTTTTGACTAACGAAATGGTTTTCCGTAACAGATAATAGCACAGACAATTCATTTTCTTCATTTCGAGCGGGTCTATTTCTAACTGGTTTTGTATAGTCTACATGTCCCGTTTGTACAAATCTCTCTAATAAGTTGTTCAGGCTTCTTTTGTCTGGATGTCTCCGTTCCGGATAACGCTGTGCGTAAAGTCGACTTGCCAAAAAACAGTTTCTTTCTGATTCTCCTAATATGAAAATCATATCTACTAGCTCTTCTCTGCTGTACTCCATCACAAAAAATGCTTAAAACTTGTAAATTACTAATACGTAATTTAAAATATTGACATATGTCTATTTGTATGACAGTTTGTAAGCAAATTTGTTTCCATGGCTATCATCTAAATTACCTTATTATGGTTAAGAAACAACAGGAATATGATTTCTGTTTACTCCCCTTCATTTACGCCTTCAAGAGGAGAACTGCATAGACAGTTATATGAGAAACTGTCTAATTTAGGTATTTGCTTATTTAGTAACATTAGAGGAGCTAAATGATAAAACGGAACACATATTGAACATAAGTTCTAGTTATTGATTTGAAAAATGTTAAGTAAAACTATTAGATAATAATTTTACGATTTGTAGTAGTTTTTGACGAATATCTGTGAAACCTTTAAGATAGTCGAGATAATTGTAATTAAAAAATATGCTGATTTTTTAATTCTGCATCCGATGAGATAAAAATATACAGGGTGTCCCATTTGAAAAAATGGAGAAAAATAGCATTACATTTTGAAAAGTTTGGCATTGAATTTTGAACATCCTGTATAAGTTATTTTTACGATATTCATAGTAGGATAAACTAACCTTTTATTATAAGCAACCTGTTCCTTAGTTTTGGTTTGAAGATGTTTCTTCTATTTTTTATAAATTTTTTAAAATATGACGAAAAAATTTTTTTTTTTCGATTTTAATTTATTTCTCTGGAACTATCAAATCAAATTTGATAATATTCTAGGGATATGTACAGTAGCTCGAAAGGGTCCCAAAAATCAATAAAACTACAGGGTGTTCCATTTAAAAAGATACAACTTTGATGCACCACCAATTTCTGGAACACCCTGTATATTCAAAAATATTTTAAAAATGTGCTCTCTAACAAACAGTCTATTGTCCCGTTTGAATCATTTTTCTAAAATAAATCGTTTAGGTGTAGTAGAAGACGGGAGGTGAGCTGCAGGACCCTGTATAGCATTACGTCCAGCTCATATTCCGCATAGAGAATTGTTCGTATCATATGGAAACGAAAAATGCACCGTTCAGCCTTGTGGTATCCATTTCTTTTCTAAAATACCTGAGAAAATTACTATGTATCTCAAACTTGAAAATCCAACTATGTATACTGGTCATTGTATTAGAAGATCTTCAGCAACTTTTCTTGTTAATGCTGGTGAAGACATATTAGGCAAGATTCAGTGGACATGCCCATCATTTTGGACAAGAATGGTGTATCAGGTGTAACTATCAAAGAAAACTGTCAAAATATTCATAAATAATAGTTGTAAAATAAAATTCGTATCTAGGGTATTATGATATGGTAACTAACGTATTAGTACAGGCAATGAAGGCAACATTTTGTAAAAACCTCACAAAAATTAATAAAAGGATCATCTCCGGGATTTAAGTAAGTAATAACCTGTAGAATGAAATGATGCATTCTTTGCACTTCCAAGTTCCGGGAAAATTTTTAAAAAATTGGAAAAACTTTATGATTTTCGGTTTTTTAGCTCTAGCGGCTAAAATAATGAAAGTACAGAAAAAAGTTTTCTACAGATTTTTGTCTTAAGCCGTTTAGGAGATAAATGCAGCTTTCCACTTATAGTTTTGAGCCGCTCAGAAACGCGCGGAAAATTCTCTGGGAGTTTCGTACGACCGGACACATCGATCGATAATTCTTACTATTCAGAGCCCCTAAAAAAATGAAACAACATAAAATGTAGACAAAAGTCTCAGCTTTAATGTGGAACTAATCACAAAATTCATAAAAAAATTTATCATAGAGAAAAAAGTGTTAGAAGATGGCTTGGTAAACTTTATACAGTTGATTTATTCATATCTTTGAGTTTTATGCATCCTGTCTATTTCTCCCGTAACAATGGGTGCTTTTTCACTGCATGGATTCGATTCCACGCGCTTTGGCCTATATTTTGTGAAAATTTCATTGAAGAATGTTAAGAAACAAATAAGTTGTATATGTTTTACTGTATGATTGTGCATTTTCTGAACGTGTATGAATAATGGAGACAAATTCAAAAAGTACTGTATGCATTTAAAAAACTCTTAAGTCATTCGAAAGAATATGTTTTATTGTAATTGCAATAAAATGTTAATTGGATTAATATATCATTATATAAGAATATATAAGCCAAATGAATTATCATTCTAAAGACTCCCGGCAAAGATACAAATAAATCTGTGGATCAACTATACAAAGTTTACTAAGCCATCTTCTGACACTTTTTCTCTTTGATAAATTCTTTTTATGAATTTTATGATTAGCTCCACATTAAAGCTGAGACTTTTCTCTACATTTTAGGTTATTTTCATTTTTTTAGGGGCGCTGAATAGTAAGAATTATCGATCGATGAACCCGGTCGTACGAAACTCCTGGAGAATTCTAATTTTTCGCGCATTTTGAAGCGGCTTAAAACTATAAGTGGAAACCCGATTTATCTTCTAAACGGCTTAAGTAAGACAAAAATTTGTAAAGACCCTTTTTTTAGAGAAAGAGACGAGCTACAACTTTTGTTGGGAACTTTTTTCTCTATTTTCATTATTTTGGCCGCTAGAGCAAACATTTTTAAATTTTCCCGGAACTTGGAAATTCATCATCTCATTCTCTCGGTTATTATTTACTTAAATCCCAGAGATGATCCTTTTATTAATTTTTGTTACCCTAAATGGCTAATTTGCCTGTACTATATTATATATTGTAACTAACGTATTTATATGCTACTAAGTTATTGTGAAGTTGTATTGTTATGATATTAATAATTTTATCAATACAGATTTAACTAAGGGAAACTTAATTTTCAATGATACGATAATAGTCATTTATGCACCAAGTGCGTTATAGACATTATAACGCCCGGAGGGTAACATGATGCAGCTCGAGAGCCTTTGGCCCGACGGATGCATATTGCATGATGGGCGTTATAATCTAATAACGCTCGTGGTGCATACAATAATTTGTTTTTCACGAAGAGTACATTTTTTTAATGAAAAATTGACTTTTCATTTTTTAAACACATTTTTTTTTAGTAGTCTATGGACATTTGTTGATACTTTGACGTTTGTTAATTATATCTGTCAGTATGTTGTGTTCTTTCAAGTTTAGTAACCTAGTTCAATGCGGCTAGCTTTTTTACCCTTTGTACCAAGTAGTCTATGACAGTTGTTGATATTTTGACGTTTGTTGATGTTGCTTTGCTTTGTATGTAAATAATACGTTTAACAAAATAAAAGGAAAATTAATATGGAAATACCACAAAATATCCAAAACAATACGGAAAAAGCCACAGAAATTGTATTGCCGATAAAATCCAAATCATTATACGATAAGCAATATAGAACACTTATTTTTCATATAACAGAGCGTTATGGCTTTAACGCTCGCTCTTATGCCCGTGGTCTTTATGAGCGTCTTTATGGTAATCGTATCCAAGTTATAATAGACAAATAATATGCAGGTGAAAAATAAAATACATAATAATACATATTGCCATGATTTGTAACACCCAAGTAGAATATTTGAAATCATAAATAAAATCCACAACTCTGTGTAAGTCTTAGAATACAACTATAACAGGTTTTATTAATAATAAAGCATACAGAAGCATGAATGCCTGTTACTTTATAGTTTGATTTCAAGTTCATTTGCACGAGGCAAGTAGGATGCAATGAATGGAACTTAATATTGAATTGAGAAAAGTAATTTTAATAATTTTATAAATATAAGATGAAAATAAAATAAGAAATTGTAATATGTCTAGATATCAACAAAATGTATAATTTTAAGTTATTAAAACAGTGCATTGTAGGTAGGTTAAGATACCAAGAAGATCATGGCGTAGTGAAATGTAGTGGCCAAACGATATAAGTCCACAAGGTATCAACGAAAAGTGATGAACCTAAAAATAAACAAAGACAAAGTTAATTTAGTTTTAACAGGGCTAAACTAATAAATATTTTATAAAAAATGACCTTTTAGAGATCTTCAGCCTAGTTAAAATAATTTAGAATAGATTTAAGAAAAAAGGCAAATTTCTAAAATATGACATGATAATTCGGGAGTTAAGGAATTTATAAAATATTTATGTAAAAACATTTGAAACTAAATAGAATATATCTCAACTAAAAGACAATTGCCAATAGTTGTATTGCAGTGTGGTTACTTTAAAAATAAGGACTGAAATAAGATCCACAACTTGTAACAGAGAGATTGACGTGTGAAGTTTTAGTTCATGTTCATGTATCATTGCATAAAAGAGTTTGATAAATATAATTTCATGCCGTGCTTGAAGACAGGACTCCATATCATGATATGTGCAAAACTATTTAAAAAAATTTAATTTAAAAACCTTCAAATAAATCGTTTAAATTTAACTTCAAGAGAGAGAGAGAAAAAAAAACGATTATTAAACTATAATTTCCTTCTAGTCGTAACCTTAAGCGTGATAATATATTGGCAAAATATTTTATAAATAATGATATCCAATTAATAAACGTGGGCTTGTTGATTTATCTAGTATTTAATAGAATATTATATATGTATAGTTATGTGCTTTTTACACAGTTTTTCCAAGTTTGTTTCTAGATTCCATTATCTATTTATTATTAACGACATCGTGATTGGAATGACCTTAAATATAGTAGTAGTGTATAAAGTATTTTTACATAATCACACTTTGTATTATTATTAACGGATTTCGTCCTTGATCGCACGCCACATCCTTGTAGTATAATGATTACATAACTATTGAAAAAGAGCTATGACAGCGCGGATGTACCGTAACTAATTTTGTGTTGGTAAAAGTCGGTCGTAACTTCTACGGTTATTATGTGCAATTTTAAAGAATCAACAATAGAATGGCATTGAGAAACGCTCCCATGAAAGATGCAAGACATTTTTATAATTCTTTAATGTTTTTTTATTTTTTTATTTAAACAGTTCGCAAGTGCCATTAGATTTTTGTTCTATTTTGTTTGTCAACGTGTGCTAAATACTTTCTCGGTTTGCCCTGAGCTATACTTGCGGTGGACAGTAGGTATTTAAACGTAAATTTGAAAAGGATACAGGGAAAACAAGTAAATCAGATTTTTTACGGTTTCTTCGATATATCTCGAACAGTGCTATCGCAATTGATACTTTAAAAAATAGCAATTGAAAGATCTCTTTAGCACCTACAACTTTCTCATTAAACTTTTTTCGATTAGAATCGTAGTTTTTTTTTTATTTACGAAAAACTGTTTTTTTCAACTTCTTCAATTTTTTAGGTTAAGTTCGCCGCTTCAGATCGAGTCCATCGAAACACAAATCTGTCTCAGAATTTCCTCTTCTATACAACCATATTTTTTGTTTTCGGGTATTAATTTTGGTATACATTTCTACCTATTGATTGGGCTAATTAGCTAAACTCCGCCAGGACGTTAATATAAATAAGACGATTAAATAAATAAATAAAAAAAAAATTAGGATGTACTATCAACCACAGAAACATAGGGAGACAATTTTGAATCACCTTATAAAAAAATATTTTAAGAAGCTTTCTTTTAAAAAAGTGTACTAAAAATATATATATTTTTAGATTCATATATGGAAACCAATTACTTTGAGGACGGTTAAGACATTTTTTACCTTTTGGTAAATTTTTTTAAGTAATAACTTTTTTAAATAATTTTTTTATACAGGGTGTTTCAAAGTTAAAGGTACATACGTTACTTGTGGATAGAGGACACTTTGGCGGTACCAAATTACCCGGCATTAATGCATCCATCGTCCTTCCTTACTGAGATACAGGTTTTATGGATTTTGGGCAAATGTTTCTTTGATCATAACTATTGAACCACCCTGTATAATCGGTTCATACTTAGAACATATGTTTCGATTATTTTTCTTGATAGAACTTCATAATAAACCAAAAAGAAATTCAGGTCCGGCTTAATAAAAAATTTCAAAATGTCAAAATTTTGTAGATCTGTTTGGATATTCGAAAAGAATGGAAAAACTGAATAGAGTAGTTCACTTAATTTGGTTGCGCATTTCATTCATCAACCTTGATTATTTGCCGTAAATCCAATTTCCTTAAAATGGTGCAGACAGTTGGAACTTGAATATTTATTTCAGGGTTAATTAACAAAAAAAATTACTTTCAGCAGTGACAATTCTTTCACTTCTAGACTAGGTAAATGAACTATTGTAAAATAATTTTGAAAACAATGTAGATTTGCGCACATAAATCTAAAATACTACCTACTTAATTTTGGGAGTCTACATTTAAAAATAATATTATTTTTAATGCATATATGTACAATAACAATAAATACGTGAAAGTAATAAATGCATAACTACAATAACTCTTCAAAGTGTCCTTCATTTCGTTTAATACATTTCCTTGCTCTAGTAGTAATATTTCTAATCATATCTGGATTATTTCTAACTTCTACGCAAGCGTTATCAACGCATTCCAAAATTTCCTCTCTACTATTAATGACTTTGTCATATACCTTTGCTTTTAAATGTCCCCAAAGGTAATAATCAACAGGATTGAAATCCGGTGACCTTGAAGGCCAATAATGAGGTCCACATATTTGGAAAATTGTCATTTGGGAAATTTCTCATAATATTCCTAAAATGGGATGGAGCGCCATCATTCTGGTCATACATTCCCGCAATATTTTCGGTTTTCAATAACACGAGTAAAAAATTCTGCAAGAAGCCTAAATAAAGTTCACCTGATAATCTATCAGGGAGGAAATGTGACCCAATCAAATGATTGTTGAAAACACCACACCAAATATTAAAACAGCAAATTTATGTTGGGATTTATTCTGTCTTGCAGCATGTGGATTCTCTTCGGTCCAAACACGTGAATTTCTTAAATTATAAACACCATTTCAAATCTTCTTTGATATTCTCTCACAGCAGCCCGTCCATTTCCGTCACAAAATCCATACACATAGATTATATCGGCATATTCACCATTTGAAAATTGATAAGGCATGTTATGTACTTTGTCATGTGGGTAATAATATTAATACAAATAATATATATTTTAGAATAATAAAACGCAACTATCTCGAACCAGTAAATATGAACTGTCAAATACTAAAATTTTCAGCATTGCCTACTTGACGACAAAGCAGCTATGTTATAAAGTCATGTCTTACGTTTTAGTAAATGGATTATTCGGAATCGAAGCATTCTTAACAGATGTCTGTTTACAGATGAGGCACAATTTACAATTTATAATTTGAGAAATTCACATGTTTGGACAGAACAAAATCCACATGCTATAAAAAGGAATAAATCCCAACATCGATTTGCTATGTATTTGATGCGGTGTTTTCAACAATCATTTGATTGGGCCACATATCCCCCCTGATAGATTATCAGGTGAACTACATCGTTCTTAAAATTATTTTACAATAGCTCACTTACCTGGTCTAGAAGTGTAAGAATTGTCACTGCTGCAAGTTACACATTTTTGTTAATTAAACCCTGAAATAAATATTCAAGTTCCAACTGTCTCGACCATTTTAATGAAATTTGATTTATGGCAAGTAATCAAGGTTGATGAATGAAATGCGCAAACAAATTAAGTGTGCTACTCCATTAAATTTTTCCGCTCTTTTCGAATATCGAAACAGATCTACAAAATGTTGTCATACATTTTGACGTACAACATATTGTCAATTTTTCATTAAACCGGACCTGGATTTCTTTTTGGTTTATTATGAAGTTCTATCAAGAGAAATAAGCGAAACATAAGTATGAATCGAGTATACAGGGTGGTTCAATAGTTATGATCAAAGAAAGATTTGGCCAAAATCAATCAACCATCCTGTATCACAGTAAGGAAGGACGATGGATGCATTAATGCCGGGTAATTTGGAACCTCCAAAGTGCCCTCTATCCACAGGTAACGCATGAATGATCCTTTAACTTTGAAACACCCTGTATAATTTTATTTCGAATGCTTCCGTTCCTCGTCAAAGTGACGAGTCAATAATGGACAAAGGTTTACTATCACAGGCAAGTGCAACGTGGGAGATAAATCGACGAGAGGGCGTATGAAATATTTCATAAGTAAGTAGACGCACGCCAGCCATTCCGCCGAGCATTTTTCAAAGATGCATGCATGTGTGCCGGAATTGCGCAGATAAAAGAATACAAAGCCGTCACCGGAGGCAATAATCTGGCGAGTAAACAGATACCGTAAGCAAAGAATATAAAAGAGCTCTGCCACCGTCGGCCGCACTTGTTAGCAGCTTTTTAAGGAAAACGTCTTTTGTAATGAGAGTTTATCAAGAGAATAGTTCATCTTTTTACAAAGACGAACTTAGATGTTTTCCAGGCTGCGTTTCCCCATCCAATTATAATGTAATAAACTTCATTCCTTGTAATGAGAGAAGGTTTGGTGCGGTTTGTAATTATCATGGACATGTTTTATAATAAAATGGGATCTAGGATTGTGTCGTTTGTTGTATGTTGACTTTTAGTAGAGGAAAAATAGTTTTCCATTGGATAGAACTACATGGTTGGCTAAGACATTGCAGTCATATAGATAATGACGTATACTTTACGAAATAATCTGAAAGGTGTTTGCACAGAACTAAATTATTAAGAAAATATATGTATAGGAGAATAATGTAGTTAACACAATTGCTACAAAGAAATCTGATAACTTTTGGTTAAGAATATACAGATTGGTCATCTGACAAAAAAATAAGGTTTGCACAAATACCTTTACAAATTTCCATTATAGATGAATTATTTTTTTCTTAGGGTAACCACTATAATTTGCAACTTTGCCAAAATCTTATAAACTATTCTATACTCCATACATCTGGCATGATATCGCCCAGCAAACACGGTTTTACGAGAGAGTAACCAGTACAGTAACCAATCTCGTTTGTATCACTCAATTCTTAAGTGAAAAACTTGATCTGTCTAGACAGGTTGATGTGATTTACACAGACTTCTTCAAGACATTCAACATACTTGATCACGGTGTTCTACTGTCAAATATTTTCCACATTTGGTTTATCAATAGATTTAATAAACTTAGTTAAATCTTATTTGCAAAATAGATACCAATATGTTCGACACCGTGGTTACAGGTCCGTCGAATGCCTGCAGGAATCCTTTGTTCCCCAAGGGCCTATACTGGGTCCGCTTCTCTTTAACTTGTATATGGACGATATTACGGCCGATCTTGATGTCGAAACGTTGCCTTATACAGACGACTTAAAAATAACAATCAATCGAAGACTATGAGAGATTGCAAGATAATCTAAATAAACTTCACGACTGGTGCATTAGAAATGTAATACCTTGTCGTTTATTAGAAAGCATGACATATTTCTCTGATTATAATCTTCAGAGTGTCATATTGCACAGACCAGACTGTTTTAAAGACTTATAAGTGTTTGTGAACATTGACACTGTGCGCACCCTATATGTTACCTTTGTAAGATTCCGCCTTGAGTACGCCTCACTGGTTTGGAGCCCTACTTACAACATTTATATCCTCCAACTCCAAAAAAGACAACGTATGTTTGTTAAATCAGTCACGTACATTAATTTATGGTTATTATCCACAAATCGGGTTTACCACGAAATACTGCTTAATGGCTTTAATGTTTGCGAACTGGACAAAAGGAGAGTAGCTGCCTCCGTAATTTTTTTTGTGTAAAGTGGTAAATAAGGTAACCATTATAGTCTTCGCCGATTGACTACACCTGTTATATAATTGTTGTACATTCTATAGGATACTCTTCGCAATTTTTTTGTAAATGGTGTTAGTTTCAAACATTTTTTGTTTAATTACAAGACAATTTTTTTTCAAAAATTAGTAGCTTTTTTATTTATTGATCGATTTTGTTAATAAAGAATAGGGTTCTTGCTCTAGCTAACACTAACTTACTGTCCAAATTTCAATACAATCGGACTTTTCGTTCTTAAGTTATCGTGCTTATCGTTGTGATGTTTCTTAGAAATTTAACGATGTCTTGTTCTTCTTCGGTGATGATAAGTATGTAATTCATTTGTAATTGTAGTTTTATAGCGCCAACAGATCGACAGACAGACAGATCGATAGAATTGAAAGATCTTAATTTTCGCCTGAACCGTGAAATTCCGAACAAATCTCGGAGGGTGATTTTTCGTGAATTAATAATAATAATAATAATAATAATAATAATGTTTATTGTCCCAAAAGTTACCAATACAAAATGTACATATGGTGTAGGACTGGTCTAAAAGATACATACTTACAAAAAACGAAAAATACAATTTAAAAATTACCAAGACAGACATGACTCCAAAATATTTATAAATTCATGTATTCGTCAATATCATAAAATGAGTGATGAATTAAGAAACAATATAAACTGTTTTTGAACTGTTTCACACTTCCAATACTTTTTATATGATTAGGAAGTTTATTAAAGAATTTAATACCTACATATATTGGATTAGTTTCATATAATGCTAAATTATGTTGTGGTATAGTCAAAGCATTGGAATTCCTAGTGTCATAATTATGATTAAAATTGTTAGTCACAAATAAAGAATAATTAGATTTAACATAATTTAGTATTTCATAAATATATATACATGGTACCGTTAATACTTTATATTCTTTGAACAAATTTCTGCAAGAATGAAATTTGCTTACACCTGCTATATTACGTAGTGCCCTTTTTTGCATTCTAAAAACTTTTATCCACGAATATGAAGATCCCCAAAATAAAATGCTATACGTTACCCTAGAATAGAAATGTGCGTAATAGTAAGAAAATAATATTTGCTTGCTAGTTAAAAATTTAAGTCTATAGAGTACATAACAAACTGATGATAGTTTTGAACACAAATCTCGTATATGATCATCCCAATTTAAAGACTGATTAATATTTATACCTAAAAATTTTACAGTGTTTGCTTGTTTTATAGATGTTCCATTTATTTTTATCAGTTGGCTCTCAGTTTCTGGAAAATTCCTAGGCTTAAACAAAATAAACTCTGTCATAGAGATATTTAAAAATAGTTTGTTTTTATTAAACCATTCAACAAAAACATTTAGAATACTTTGGCTACTTAATATAACATCATCTTTAGATTGACCTGAACAAAGAAAAGAAGTATCATCAGCGAATAATGTTAAACTATTTTTATCAACGATATTTGCTAAATCATTAATGTAAAGAATGAATAATAAGGGTCCAAGGACTGAGCCTTGAGGTACACCGCACTCAGTATTTAACTTATTTGATCTGTAACCATGAATCTCAACAACTTGACTTCTTTGAGAAAGGTACGAACTGACCCACTCATTTACTTTACCTCGTAAACCATACATATTCAACTTATCAAGCAGGAGTTCATGATTAACAAGATCAAACGCTTTACTTAGGTCTAAAAATATACCGATACATTTATTCTTATTATTCAAACTTTCGTGAAGACACATTAAAAAATTTACTACCGCTAATTTGGTACTTTTATTTTTTTGAAAACCAAACTGACAAGGTGAGAGTATGTTGAATTTTAAAAGAAAATTTGTAATTCTAGCGAAAATAATTTTTTCCAGGATTTTGGATAAAGTCGATAATAGGGATATAGGCCTATAATTATCCACTTCATTTCTAGCCCCCTTTTTGTAGAGAGGGATAACTTTCGCAGTTTTTAAAATATCGGGAAAAACACCTTTATTAATGGACAAGTTAACTAAATATGTTATTGGCTTTACAAAAAAATTAATATACTTTTTCAACAAATTCGATGAAATATTATCTATACCTGTCGAGTTAGATCCCTTCATTGAGCAAATAATATTAAAAATTTCTGTTTCAGATACTTCTTCTAAATATAATGTTGGATAGTAAATGTTTGTTGATGGCTTATAATTATTGTCATTATCAGTTAGCTGGTTATTTAACTGTTTTGGAACATTTATGAAATGGTTGTTAAATATGTTTGCTATTTTAAAAGGATCAGATTCACTACTATTTTCTATTATTATTTCATTGACAGAGTGTACGCCATCTTTATGTGTGCTAATATTGTCGTTTATGATTTTCCAAGCTGCCTGAGATTTATTGCTGGATTTACTGTAAAATTTGTCATTATATAACATTTTTGCTCTTCCAAGTACTTGTTTATAAACTTTCTTATATTTTTTAAAATTATGGATATCAGTTTCAGATTTGGTTGCTAACATTTTTTTGTGTAAAGTTTTTAAATGTTTAGATGAATTTTTTAGACCCTGAGTTAGCCAAGGTTTAGATTTTCTGGTGGCATTTATTTTAATCTTTTTATGAGGAAAACTTATATTAATATAATAATACAAAATATCTGAAAATATTTCAAAAGCACTATTTACGTTGTCACACATATAAATATCATGCCAATTTTCCTTGTTAATATAATATAAAAATGTTTGATGGTTACTTGCACTAAATAATCTTTTAGTTGTATAAGTAGGCAATTTTTGTGCAATTTTATCAAGTACTAATATTTGTGCAGAATGATCAGAAATACTTTCATGAAGAACGGAACAAAAAACATTCTTCCCAAAATTTACACACATGTAGTCAATAGTTTTTGCAGAGTTTACAGTTATTCTAGTAGGCTCACTTACTAAGTTTGATATATTGTATGACAACAAGACATTAACAAGATCAATTTTTTGTACAGATTCCACTGAATAATCAATGTTTAAATTACCACATAAAATTACTTTCGTGTCATGCCTCAAACAGATGCGACTTAAAATGACATCTAGATCGTTTAAAAATATGTTCAAGTCAGTTTCACATGGTGATCTATACACTGTTAAAATATTGAATGTTTCATTATTTAATTTAATTTCAATGCCAACAATCTCAAACACTTTTTCTTTACAAAATGATTTGACGAAATCTATTTCTCTTACATCTAATATCAAATTTTCTTGTACAAAAACAGCAGCACCTCCATTTTTAAACTGTTGTCTACAAAATATTGAGACTAATTTATAACCATGCAGTTTAATAGAGTTTACTTCGTGCACATTTAGCCAGTGCTCAGTAATACAAACAATATTTATTTTATTTTCAGATAAACACATTTCAAGTTGTTCTATCCTATTTTTCAAACATTGGACATTTAAATGCAAAATACTAAGATTATTTTCTGCATTTTCACTTTTTTTAAAATCTAGTTGCTATTTTCCTGTAAGGTTGTAACATATTTTTTGTTTCTCATTTTCAATTTTTTTCTGGAGTATAGTACAAGATAGATCAAAACAAGAATGGTTAACATCTAAATTTGATTGTGATTTAACATTAACATCAAGGCAATTTACACATTTTACAAACTCGCTAGTACAATCTTCTCTTTTATGACCTCTTCTTGCACAATTTAGACACCGATCAAGTTTCTCACTACATTTATTTGCACCATGATTATAACCTCCACATCGATAACATCTAAAAATATTAATATATTCAAAAACACGACATCTTGACCAATTCATATACATTTTTCCTTCTTCCATTATTTTGAAATAAGTTTTTCAATACCTATTTCCCTTTTCCGGTAAGCGAGGGAAGTAAACAAAAAATGTTCCAGAGAATCGCCTACGTGCCGGGTGTAGGGAATGAAAAAAGTTGCAGTGATACTTCGTTTTTATGTCCTGTTTAGTACATACTTGACTCTTTTTATGAAAGAAATATAGTAAAAATATAATTATTTTCTATAGGTATTAATAAAATTATATTTCATTTGTTTCTTTACTTCTCTACGATAAGAATTGACTGAGATACACTTATTTGAGTAGACACGTAATGTGTTTAATTTTATTATTTTAGAAAAAGAAATTGTAATTATTTGAAAGTAGCTTGAAAAATATTGTCTTTATCCAAAACTCTAACCTCCACCAGGCCGTTAATATAAATAAGACGTAGAAAGAATACTTTTAACTTTTAGCAGGTTGTCAAAATACTTTTATTCAACTTACATGTCTGTCAGTCAGGCGTCATGCATCACTGTGTTTAGTTCAAATCTTGATTTTTTTTCTGAAAAACCGCGATTTTCCAATTTTTGTTTTACTTTTATAGTGAATTTTACTTACTAATGTCTTTGTATTTTTTGCGATTTATATTAAAACCCTGTTAATTGCTGTTTCTTTGATAACTTCCATTACATTATTCAGGTGTTTTTCTGACAAGGGCGTAGCAAAAGCTTTATTAAGTTCTGTTAAGCTCTATTAATAATATAAATCAAGGCGCATACAGAACCGTTGTTGCTCTTTTGATAACTTATGCCAGTTATGTAAGTCTTTGATCCAATATTGGATATTTATAAGCAACATTCTTTAAAAAAAAAATAATCTAATTCTATCTAATTAAGTCTAATAAATTTCTCTAGGGGTGGAAAATATGTATTGAGTTCAGGAATAATAATAATAATTATTGTTATTATTATTCACAACAAGACAATAAATTTTACAATAGACTCTACTTGATAACAATATAGGCAAACAAATATTACTCAGACACAGTTTTAAGTTATATATTTAAACCATATGTATCCCTTACATCTATAGAAACCCATGAAATTTTGTTTTTCGAGTTTCCGCATATAATTGCACGATTTTCAAAAAAATACGCTGGAGATGCTTTGAAACTTCTTGTTACCACGGTTCCTGACGTATTTGGTAGTAATTTATTGGTGTAACGCAGTGTTGCCGCATTGTATGCAATTAAATAACATAAATGTATTATAAAGCCGTAGTTATTCATTTCCAAATTTGTATAATTCTAAATGCAATAATCATTTACTCAAAGGAATAATAATAATTGACCTATTTGCAGTAATATTCTAAGCATTTTAAGTTACTTTTTAAATTTTCTATTCTTAAATTTTCTATCTTTTAACAATATTTACAAATAATCTACCTTTTCATTCTCACAGAATGTATCAGACTAGTGAGATTATTTTATTTGTAAGAAATGTCAACGTTAGTGGTAATATCTGCATTATCTCTGCTGAAATAATCCGACAGTAAATTATTGCGAATAATTCATGCATAGTTCTCCTCTACCTGTCTTTTAGGAAAGGTAGCATAAAAGGCAAATTATTTAAAATCTCATGTAAGCCAGCTGGCAAAATCGTAACCGAAAATTTCGTACGTATAATAAATGTTTTCTTGACTTTGGATTACGCACAACTGAATGATAACAGGGGGGGGGGGGATTGCTGCGCTAAAATGTCTTTCTAAGCTCAGTCTAGTCACGTACTACGCAGATCAGTCTAATCTGTCGTGACATTTCGCGTATATATTTGTTTCCTACCTTATTTGCGTTCAGTGTATTATCTGTGCATTTTTATATTGTGACAAATGTTGTGAATTCTACTTGTACTGTATTATATTAATTAGGAACGTTTTGATAAATAATATCGGTAAGTAATATCGTGTTTATTTATGAAAAAGAATTACTTTTTCCAATGTATAAAATATGCATTGTTCTCCAAAGTACTGCACTGAGATCGTAACAGGAGAAAGCGAAATTTAAAATATGTTTATTGTTGACATTCATGGAAAGTATTTGTGAACAAAGCAAAGAAAAATCTAATTTTTTTTTAGACCACCAACATCGATGAAATAAGTAATTTTGATTTGATAATTTTTAACTTATCTTTGGTAACATCTACTTATTCCCACTGGGTCCACTTATTGGGCTAGGGTTCAACTGCAATGAAATCACGTAATACTTATTTTCTAGGTTTATAGTACATTATAGTACATTTTAGTTATATATACTGATTTTTCCAAAGCTTTCGATAGACTGAATCACGGTATCCGCTTACAAAAATTTGAATGTTATGGGTTCTCGGACAACCTTATTGAGCTTTTTAAGTCCTATCTAACTGATAGAAAGCAATATGTTGTATAGCATGGTGTTAGATCTATTGAGGTTTTAGCCACGTCAGGAGTCCCCCAAGGTTCAAACTTAGGTCCACTTTTCTTTAACTTGTTTGTAAATGATATAGTAGATAATCTAACTGTTAACTGCCTTCTATATGCGGATGATTTAAAACTCTTTTGTAATGTTGTAAGTAAAAAAAATTGCTATCAACTTCAAACCAATATTGATCGTATTAATACATGGTGTGTGATAAACAAATTACCCTTGAATGAAACAAAATGTAACGTTATGACATTTACAACAAAGCAAAATATTATCCTGTACGATTACAAATTAGACAATCATATACTTTTCCGGCCAGACATTTTTCGCGACTTGGGTGTGACATTTGATAAAAAACTAACGTTTGTAAACCACATCGAACTTGCTGTCACTAAAAGTTATAGAATGCTGGGTTTTGTTATTAGAAACTCCGCACGTTTTGAAAATGTACGCACATTAAAGCAACCCTACACTACTTTTGTTAGACTTCATCTTGAATATGCTTCAATAATATGGTGTCCAACCTATAATGTACACATACAAAATTTGGAAAGAATTCAACGCCGTTTCCTAAAACATGCGACTTTCAAGGCTGTCGGGACTTATCCAGCTATTGGTTATCCACATGAAGAATTGCTCTCTAGGTTTTGCCTAGATAGTCTAGAGATCCGTAGATACCGATCGCAATTAACTTTCTTGTATAATATTTTACACGATAACATCTACTGTGGAGATATTTTAAGTATGCTTAGTTTTCAAATTCCTAGACCGGCATCTAGACACAACAATTTATTTCACTTGCCTTTCTCAAGGGCAAACGTAAAAACATTTTCTTGTATCCAGCAGATGTGCAGTATGTCCAATAATTTGAATAATCGATTAGATATATTCACTTGTAGTCTTACAGACATAAAGAATCTGTCTCTAACTTAAATTTTGTATTTTGTTCCTTTTTGTTGACACAAGTAGCCTCACCGTATACTATACCTCTTGCATAAGCTGTATATAGATTGTATATGTATATTTATACTAAAATGTATTATGTAAGTTTAGTTTAGTTAGTTGTCTTTTGGATTAATTCACATGTATTCATGTATATATGTGTGCATATGTACCTATATCTTTTTGTCTTTTTCACAAGTTACTATTTTTAATTTTAGTTTTTATCTCCTATTCTGTAATTGGGTTTTTTAACCTGTTGAATAGTTATCAAATAAATAAATTTTAATGAAAGCTTGTATTTAAACATTTTTTTTTACTTATATTTTATTTAAGTTATTTATTATATTACTTCCCTCGCATACCGAAGGGAAGTATTGTATTCGAGAAAAAATCACCCTCCGAGATTTTTTCGGATTCTGACGTTTCAGAACACGTAGATTCCGAAAATATAGGTTTTTCAATTCCGTCAGTCTGTCTGTCTGTCTGTCTGTCGGTCTGTCTGTCTGTCTGTCTGTCTGTCTGTCTGTCTGTTGGTGTATTTACTAAAAAACTACTTGACGGAGAGCAGTCAAATTTGGTAGGTAGTTAACCCTACTGTCAGCGAAGAACTGGTAGAATTTTCACTCAAAAATATACAGGGTGGACCGTCTAAACGGAATAAATAGTGAAAAAAATTTTTTTTTGCTCAAATTTAAAATTTCCACGTTTCATGACGCGCTAAACCTGTTTCGGGAAAAAAAATTTTTTGAAAATTTTTTTCACATTTTTGAAAAAATTTTTACCAAGATGAAAAAAATTTTTTTTTGCTCAAATTTAAAATTTCCACGTTTCATGACGCGCTAAACCTGTTTCAGGAAAAAAAATTTTTTGAAAATTTTTTTCACATTTTTGAAAAAATTTTTACCAAGATGAAAAAAATTTTTTTTTGCTCAAATTTAAAATTTCCACGTTTCATGACGCGCTAAACCTGTTTCAGGAAAAAAAATTTTTTGAAAATTTTTTTCAAACATTTTTGAAAAAATTTTTACCAAGTTGAAAAAAATTTTTTTTTGCTCAAATTTAAAATCTCCACGTTTCATGACGCGCTAAACCTGTTTCAGGAAAAAAAATTTTTGAACATTTTTTTCACATTTTTGAAAAAATTTTTACCAAGATGAAAAAAAAATTTTTTTGCTCAAATTTTAAATTTCTACGTTTCATGACATGCTTAACCTATTCCGGGGGAAAAAAAAATTGAAAATTTATTTCACCAATATTTTTGAAAAATTTTTTACTATTAAAATGAAATTTTTTTTTTTTCTTTCTTCAAATTTTAAATTTCCACGTTTCATGGCATTCTAAGCCTGATTCAAAAAAAAAATTCTTTGAAACTTTTTTTACCATGTTACCACTAAAATAGATGGATTTTTTTTTTATTTCTTCAAATTTAAAATTTCCACGTTTCATAGCATTCTAAATCTATTTAAAAGAAAAATTAGATTTTTTTTTTACTATTTTTAAAAAAAAATTACCACTAAGATAGATTTCTTTTTCTTTGTTCAGATTTAAACTATCCATGTTTCCATGGCATCCTAAAACTATTCAATCAAATTTGAAAATGTTTTTGGAAAATGAAAAAAAAAATTGAAAACATTTTTAATCTATTTATCATTACTACAGAATAGACGAAAACATTTTTTTTGCTCAAATTTAAAATTTTCACGTTTCATGACATTCCAAACCAATTTCGGAAATAAATTTTTGCAATATTTACCAGTTTGGAAAAAAATTTAACACTAGAATAGATGGAAACTTTTTTTTGCTCAAATTTAAAAGTTTCACGTTTCATAGCATTCTAAACCTATTTTTAAAAAAATATGCAATTTTTAAATTTTAAACTTCTTTACCACTACTATAGAATAGAAGGAAACTTTCCTTTTTGCTCAAATTTAAAATTTCTACGTTTGACATTTTAAACCTATTTCAGAAGAAAAAATTTTGAAATTTTTTTTTCCCAAAATTTTTGAAAAATTAAAAAAAAATGAAATTTTTTAACCACCACTACACTTCCACTCTATTACGTGAATGTTGGATTGAAAATATGACAGATGGCAATAATATCTGGCATATGCACCTATTATACTTTTATTGAAAAATGTACAGGGTGGTCATCCCAAGAAATAATTCAGTCATGGTGGACATTTGTAAAGGTATTTGCGCAGCCTGCCATATGTGGTACCTGCTATTTAGTATTGAACTTTTGCTGTTGGATGAGCAATCTGTATGTTGTTTTGACCAAAACTTATCAAGTTTTCTTCGTAATAATAGCAATAACTATATTCCGATTATTATTCTCAATGTCTTTTCGTAATTATTAATTTTTTAGAGTGACCGCCATGCACACATAACGAGGGAAGTTCTGTGTAAATGCCTTTACCGATTTTTTTTAGTTTGTGTTTATCTGTAGGAATTAAAATAATAGTTTGTTATTACAGAACGGTTCAATTTGGACTTTGGTAATTATTCCAGTTATTAATTCAAACGTATTATTTAATAATTGACTGAAATAAATACTAGCGTATTATTCATTCCTATTCAAACTTTACCCGGTATAATTCGTATATATTATAACTGAATAACAAGGTGAATAGTTCTATTTTATATCCGCCATTAATCTCAAATGGGTCTCCTTTGTTAGTATATTTCTTTATTCCCTAGTTCGAATGATTTATTATAGTAATGTATGATAATGGTTCTACTTTGAATGTTATTATCTATTTAAGATAATTCGCGTCAACCCCAACTATTTACGGAATTCTTAGAATTTATGTTTACCATAACAAAAATATTCAAAGAATTATTTATCTATATTTCCAGTGTACAATCGTTTTAAAAGGAATTTTGTTAGTTTTGAATCTGTTTGACAGGTAACTACGTAGAATTTTGGATAACTATTGTGTAGATACATTTATAGAAAGCAGTTTATTTATTTGAAGATAATGTATGCAGTGCAGCCCAAAGCATTTGCATCGTAGGGCAAACTTTTTTGTTGTCGATTTCCCAGAAAATGTTATTCTTGATGAAAGTTGGTTCTTCCCCAAAGCAGATACCTTGTGTTGTGCATATAAATGAGAAGAAATACATTGTTGTTTAAATTACATTTGTCGATATACCGGGAACCCACGAGAGCAGGTACACTGCACTGCTCTACTCTCGGCCTTCGGCTTGGCTCACAAACTTAAATAGTTGTAAATTTGCATCGTCGTCCGGGAATGTATTGCTTTTACTACTAGGTACTGTAACGGTCACGTTTTGTAAGAACACTCAGTACCTTAAATTAGATAAAGCGCGCGACTATTCTATTCATTATTTTAAATTTAAGTCATACGCGTTTAAATTTTATCGGCTAGTCATGGCAAATGCTTGACCAATAGCGTAGTAGTTTAGCGAATAGTAGACGATATATGCGCCGACTCTGGCTAGGAGAGACGCGAGAAAGATGGCGTAGAGGCGGTTGCCCGTGTAGGGCCGTAAGAATTAAAAAGCCGCCATTTATTGCAAATATCTGTATATAATAATATCTGCAAATAGAATCAGTAAAGTAGGTATTATAGTTTATATGTTCTGTGCTATTGTGCTCCATTGCCCATAACTATAGTAAGGCAATGTTTTCGTCGAATTAGCTGTAAGTACAGACTTTTATATTGTGTATGCCTTTCGTGATGCTAATTTTTCTATTTGAAGTCGATTGCGAAAATGCAGAATTATTGACGGCTTTCAACACCTCATTCCACGTTTGGCAAGTAATATTTTTTGTTGTATCCAGTGTTACAGTCCGGTAAAGACTTCTCTTACTCCATTAGAAGACTTATAATAGTGCGTGAATAATTTCAGGTGAACGTTATGTTTACGTAACTATATCGCCCCGTATTTTGATATCTCCCGTGTGTTTTGGGTAATTACCATATCAGACGCTGCCCATCTTTCGGCAGCCACTTTAGCCACAATATCTGGACATTCTTGCATTACAAAATTGTATAATTCTATCTTTCCCTTCTTTTCTTTTTGTACATTTTTGTTTTAAATTCATTTATTTCTCAAAATCCTTTTCAGAAAATCCTATTTTAACCAGAACTTTATTAATTCAAAAATGTATCCAAACATAAATTATTTTAAACCAAAAACTCTGCGGCATCGTCGACTGTTAGCAATGTAAGTCTTGAACGAATTGCATGGAGCAGGTGAGACGCCTTAGCACTCACCTGTATATGTCTACCACCAACGACTGAGCTTGTCTTTTTAACCGTATTTATATACATGTTTTACAAATTATTTTAAATATACACTTTTATATGTTCAATTTTGCCATCAGCTTTTGTAAATCTTTTATTTTAGAGATAGGAGTTAGTTTCATTGTTAATTATTTTAAGTTTTATATTCACTCACTCATCCAACCATTCAATTGCCACGGCGCTTCGCGCCGCGCATGTCTGGCTGGCTCTGAGTACGTACATATAATATGTTGTTACTAAATTGAATAAAAAAAATTTGAATTGAAATTGTGTGTTTTGGGCATAAAAACATAGTGTTCAACGGTCGAACCAGTTTATGTCGAAAATATTAATTGTCGGGCCTTTTTTGTTAATAATTTTATGTGCAGTCCAAAATATTTCCTTTTGTGTGTTTTCCGAGCTTGTTTGTATTAAAGTAAGAATTCTTCGTTTTTCCGCTCTGGCCAGATCGTGTTTTGTGTAGTTTAATTATTTACCGTATACGAACTCTTATTGTTTACAGTTTTGCTTTGTATTTTGCTATATGTCAGCTGGATTTCCAATAAGTTTACTCACAAACCCTGATATCAAGTGCTCTGCTTTGTTTGTGCATTTCTTGTATATCATTAAAGTAAGTTAAATTTAATGATTCGTTTTATTTTCCCTCAAGAAAATATCGTTTCAGTACACGATGTTCTATTTTGAAATGAGACACCCTATACATTTTCTACGTGATCTCAGCAGAGCTCTAAATTAGCTTTTCAACGCACTTTTAAAATAAAAGAAGGTATGCGTGTACCTGGCCTTGTGGGCACTATATAACGACCGTTCAATCAAATGGGTCAAATTTCAAGTTGCTGCTTAGGACTATCCTAATTAAGTAAATGGAGGCCGCATCGACGACTTCGATCAATTTATTTTACGCTGACGAGAGCCAAGAAGCTCGGAACCGGTGGATAACTGACTATACTTGCCGATGCAGGGCTTTTCAAAATATTTATACAACACCAAATGACGGTTAAGTATAGTTTAAGTCCCCCCAGATTAAGCTAAGGAAGTCGTATGCAATTTGACCTAAGTGTCATAGTAATGTAATTTTTTGAGAGTTCTTCTCTCAACTTCAATCTCTAGTTTTAAATTAAAGTTTTCATACACAAGCTAAATATTTCTTAGCTGCGACTAATATTAATTTACATACGGGAACTCAGTTTTAGGTTATATTCTGGAAGTATAAATTGTATTTTGGCCCAATTTATCTTGAGCTAGACGTGCGTCATTTATTATTTTAATAAGTTAATCACGTTTGTTAGAATAGTTTTTGATGGATAACATGATTCATGAACTTTTTTCTTTCCCGAACTAGTTCCGAGTATTTTTATTTACTTTGCAAACTCCATTACGTTAATCACCTCATTTAGAAAAATAAAATAAAGAAAAATTGTGTGCAAATAACTTAACTCGCGAAATTTTCCTGTTCCAAGTAAATAATTAAATTCATTGTGAATTCCGGTTTTTACTAAATTACATTTTAAATTAATTAAAAACGGAAGGTGGAGCAATCGCATCGGCAGAAAATTAATTGTTTTTTTTAACTTTTATGTTTCGTGTGCTCCGGATTTATTACGTAGCATCAGTCTTGCGGCAAGGGCCTGAAATTTCATTTAAAATTCAATATAACTTTATTGAAATATAACGGAGGCTGTTGGTACATTAAAATGTCGTCAGGAGTTCACAATAAATGGTAGTAGTATCAACCGCACATTACATTCACATAAAACTGTAATTCGTATATTTTGAATTCTACACAGAGAAAAATGTGTGTGTGATATTTTACCACAATTGAAAATTGTACTCCAAATTGGTCTTAAAATGGTGACAGGAACAATTTGTGCAAATAAATAATACATTTTTGGGGCAATGATTTTGTGTTAACGAAGTTAATTTAAGAGAACATGCAAATCTGTAACTCTGTGTGAAGTACTTACCTATGTGAATGCTGGAATTAGATCTAGGAAACTCCACTCGGTTAATAAGTTTTCAACAAATTCCATCACAAATGTAAGTACTTGTATAATTCGGAAGTGTACGTCTTCACTTAACGAAATACCACCTGGATCTGATGCTTAATTGCCTGCGCGTATATGCGTAGCGTGGCCGGCGCGGTCAGTACAATTTTGAACCAATAAACTTTACGTGAAACAAATTAAACAATTATACACAATTTTAAAACAATATCACCAAACTGATTGTGAATAGTATGTCATTAAATTGTGCAGTTTGTGCAAGCGGCATAGATTACTATTATTGTTCAGCGGAAATAAATATATTGGGACTCCTACTTTCACAACCGTTTATAAAATAAAATCACATTTTTATGTTACACAAGTTGTGCAAATCCCTTAAACAATTACTTAAAACTAATTGTAAATAGAATGGCAACAGAATATATAGTTTGAGGATACTATTAACAATTAATTAAGTTAAATTTGCTATGATTTGTTGAGAAAAAATAAATAAATTTAACTCTAAATTTCGTCAATTTGTTGGTCGAAGTTTCCTATAAATTCATCGTAACTAAATCTTTATATTGGATAAATAAAACGCCCAAGAATTATGCACAATTGAAATGTATAAAACTATATAACGTTGTGCCTTAAAATTTTACAATTGTTTTAAAAAATGCAACAAGACGTTGTTCCACAACATTGTGCAAAATGTTCCAAAGCGATTTCTCTCTGTGTAGAGTAATTGTAGAGCTCTTGTGGTCCAGTATTATGCACGTAACCGATTCAGGTGGACGATATCACTTTGGGTCCGCATCCGTTAATGCCGAATATTTTACAACAGACTACTGTATTCATTGGAACTAATGTTTCAATACCATTAATGCAGTTTTATTTGTTATTTAGTTTCACTTACATGATGAAAAGTTTTCAGTGAAACAATAAAGTATTGTTTTTACTGTATTGATATGATCACTTTTTTAACTACTCTCTAAATTTAAACAAATTGTCAACAATTACTGAAAATTTCATAGCATTTTTGAGCATGTTTTTGAATTGTGACAATAAATTTTCATTATTTTAGCTAAAAGTATATGTCGAAACGAAAAAAATAAGCACCGGCAGAACTGTGTACGGTGATTTTTCATTTCAAAAAGTGCGTTTCGGACCGGAAAGAATGGTTATGTTGAAAACTTTTTTCATAAAAACAGTTGTGATTATTTAAGACATAAAAGATATACCTTCAGAAGTTTCGTCAAAACTAAGTTGTTTTTGTGGAAATTTAAAGTAAAAAAAACTATTTTTCGCATTTTCTCGGAAGTTTTGAGGTTATGTTAAATAGTAACCTCTACAAAATTTGCAGATTTTTTCATAATCTACAACTGTTGTATTGGATACTTTTTGATTCTAATAGTACAGTAAAAGTCAGCCTTCTCTATAGGGGGTGCTCACAAATAAGTCCCGGCAAGCTGATTTTTTCAGGGTCGATGGAGGGGTGTCTCCCGAGTATCCAACCAAAAAGGCACAGTCCACACCCCTTGCAGGGTGTTGCAATAGGGGTGGTTTCTTATTATTTTTTTTTTAATTTTCTTTTTTCCAGCTTGTACATAATAATATTCTCTACAACTTTGCCTTATAAAATTTTTTGGTAACTTTGATTTTTCATTATATGGGAAAACAATCACCATATTATTTATTATGGTTCAGGAAATATACAAACAAAAGGCCGAATAGCTGGTTTTTTGAAGTTCTACAAGCTGTAGAAGATGCCGACGTACTAATCGTGTCCACAGCTCTGGATAGATCGGCAGCGTTTGACAAAGACATTGACCTGCTGGTGTTATTAGTCGGATTATGCTCAGAATTAACCACCAACGTGTTCTTTAGGAAGCCTGGACGAGGACCGAAACCACAACATATTTATTCCACAAGCAGTTGGAAGCACTCATCCCTCAGTGGTTGCGACACCACCTCCTCGATGTTTGGATACGGAAAAGGAAATCTCATCTCAATGATAGAAAAACACACCGAACTACAAAAATTTGTTTCGTTCTTATTCAATAAACGCAGACAGTGACTTTTGCAGGAGAACGCATTATGATCTCATTGTATGATGGTGATGGTAAGGACGATTCCTTGAACGCTTTCCGTTACAAATGTTTCGTAGAATATGTAACATACAACAATTGTTAAATGGGTTTATTGTGATTTTCTTGTTGTTACTGTAATTAGCCTCATGTAAGACTTTCAAGTACTTCAGTAATATTGCAAACTGTTAGATGTGTTAGTTATAATTAATAATAACGTTTTAAACCGAAATAAGTTCTTGGGAGTTTTGTTAAGAAAGTATAACCTACCAATTAGGTATATTATACATTTTGTAGATGAATTTTTTAACGACGCTTGCTTTCTTTTTCAGGTAAGTGGACAAATTTAATTGGTTCTCCAAATGACTCGGTGAGTATGAAATAAGCAAGGAACAAGAAACAATTTAAAGGATTTGCCACTTCTAAGCAAATTTAACCTCTGACCTTCATTTTATTTTCGTAATCGAAAAATAAATTAACGTAATGCCGCTCGTTTTTTTCAGAACAATTTAAAAAACATTCACATTTCGGCGGCGAGCAGCGCGCTGCCTAAAACAATTTAAAACTAATTGAATAATTTCGTTTTTGCATATTCCTTTAATTTTTCTCATCAGATTATTTTATGTAAATCAACTTTTCGCTACTGAATAATAACTTTCCGAGAGAGAAAAAACCGTCTTCAACGTATTCATTCCGAGTGGGATTATCACGATATTGAACTTTAAATCTCTCTATCTAAAAATGCCTTTCACCATTAAGGCATGCCTGATTAGCCGACAGTAGCGTGCCTGAATATATTTAAAATGATTTTTGGTCAGCGTAGTGTAGACCTGTGTATCTGTTAGATTGCTTCGAGTGCCTGATTACTTCCACGTCCAAGTAGTAGATTGGGAGTATAGTAATCGTAAAGAAAAATTCAATTTTTTTGAAATATAAGTTTAGAATATCATGAAACGTCGATATTTTAAAGCATGAAAAAGAATTCTGTTCGTCTGTAAATTTTGCTGAGCGCACAACTACTTTCGAACGATTTAAGGTGGCCATTCCCTGGAAAGAGACATCCGATAGGGAAATATTTATTATTTTTGGCCATAACTTTTTTTTCTTAGTACGTATATTTAAAAAGAAAACTATAAGACTACCTAAGTAGGACCATAATAAGACTATTACTATGAATTTTCACTCAATAATTTCAGTGATTTGCAAAATAGTTTGATTTAAAACTACGAAATAGGAAAATTAGCATAATTTTTAAATTTAAATCTAACTATTTTGCAAACCACTGAAATTATTGAGTGAAAATTCATAGCAATATTCTTGTTAAGGTTCTACTTAGGTAGTCCTGTAGTTTTTTTTAAATATACGTACTAAGAAAAAAAAAGTTATGGCCAAGAATAGTAAATATTTCCCTATCAGATGTCTCTTTCTAGGGAATAGCCACCGTAAGATATTGATTTGAAACTTGGTACATGTATATTTTGTAACGAGATCTGGTATTTGAGTTCATTTAGAACTAATTACGTTGAAGGTTGTGGGTTACGTAGGGAAAAATAAGTAAACCAAGCTAGTAAGAGAAACTTGAAATTTGATGAATATACTAGAAGCCCCAAGGTCTCAAATTTTTTTATAACGTCTGCCACCCCCACCATTATTAAAGGTGCTAACAAACTAAAATTGAGATGATGTCCATTTGAAAGGTATTCGTATGTATTATAACGACGTCAGAAACTAGATTATACTTTGAGCTGATTCCGTTGAAGGATTGAAGGTAAATAGGGATTTTTTTTATGGCATTGGAAAATAAGTAAAGGAAAAATGAGTAAAGTAATATTTCATATCAACCCTTCCATGGCAGCACCATTTAAAAAGAGACGTAACTTCGGTTGGAACTACACCATCTACTTTTTGTTTTTCAAGATAGCCTGTAAATATCCATTTCTGATGAGATAGTACCGCTAGCTAGTGTAATATCTTCCGTTGTTTTTAGAGATACTGGTTGTGGCTCATTCACTCTTTTTGGAGTGCTAAAGAGAACAAAATCCATTTCTTTGTATGTTTTCATTTTTCCAGCGCCAATATTCTTGACTAAAGATGACGGTCTCGGATGATTAGGGGTCGAGCTTCAGCTCTTTGCCCCAATCATCGCTGTAGACTTGGACCGGCCTCGTAAGGGGTAGGCCTGCCACACGGGCGTACAGATTCTTCGCTGTGTCCCGGATGACTACAGTTACCGGCGTGTATTCCAGGTCTCTGAAGATGTCGGCGTTTTTGACAAACTATGGTACGGCCATAGCGCACCTAAGTGTGGCGTTTTCCACAGCTTGTATCCTCTTCAGGTGGGTGGCTGCTTGATATCCCCAGGCAACGGAGGAGTAGGTCAAAATAGGTGCAATGGGGGTCCTGATAAGCGTAAGCTTGTTCCTCAGGTTGAGTTGTCTACCCATCATAGGATAAAGTAGGGTCCTTCTCGTCCTCGCTTTCTGTATTATCGCTTCCGTGTTCTGTCTCCACCTCAGGTTTAGATCCATGATAACGCCAAGGTACTTGACGGTATCGTACCATTGGATGTTCTTGCCGTTCAAGGAATCTTCCAGCATTTTTATTTGAAATTGATTTATAATTTATCAGCCATCCTTGTAATATTTCCCATAATAACAAAGTCATTTAATGACTTCAAAATTCTACATCTGTTGTTTCATCAGAAATGCATTGAAGATCTCTATCTGGGTCTGAGTAGATTTTTCTCGCAACACATTAAATACATGTTTTACCCAGCAAGGTTTGTGATATAGAATGTTTTTGCATGAGGACATTATATTTGTTTCTTTTAATTTCAGATCTACAAAGTTTGTTTTCACAGCAATTAATATATGTCTTCTCTTTCTTTCTTTCAGACAGAAAAAAACATTTATTTTTGTCACCCTCCGGAATTTTTTAGCTTGTTGTGTAACCTACATTACTATCTGCAGCAGCGAAACTAGAACAAGAAGGCTTATTCTTTTTCTGTTCAAATAATTTCTCACTTTGCTCCATTTTGATTATATGAGTACCCTTTTTGTAGCAATCTGTATACCATGGTGTGTTTTCGTTTATCATTTCTTCAATAGTCACATTTCTTAATAGATTATAATTGATATTTATCAATTAACACTTATTCACTATCATTCCATTCCGCACTCTTTCTAATTTCTAACACTTTATCAGAGTTAATAAGATACTTTCAATAGTTTAAAATGAACTTTGAATACAATGTCTACTCCACCAGAAATTCATCTCCAAGTACCCCTGCCCCCATCTGCAAATAATGCATCATTGCAGACTAATTACGATCTGTGTATTTTATGCCAAAATAAGAAGATATCACGATTGGTAAAATGGTGACTTCTTATTTTGGCATAAAACACAAAGCTCCTCGTAAGCCTGGCCTTATTTGTAGATGGAGGCAGAGATACTTGGAGACGAATTTGTGATAGGGTAGACATTGTATCCAAAGTTAATTTTAAACTATTGAAAGTATTAAACTGCCCGGCTTACGATTTATCAATCCGTTTTTATTTGAAACAAAAGAATTGAAATGATACGAGTGATATCAAAATGAAAAGTGTTTTTATATAAAACATCTAAACGGTAAAAGATATCGATATATTCCAAGGACCTTTTTTGTAGAAAATTTCCTTGTAAATAAAAACGGTTTAGTACAAAAATTGATAGGATGGTCTTATCGATAGTTTTAATCGACAAGTTCCGATTACGTCTGGGGTGCCTATCATCTGGGATATAGGCAGTCCACCACAAATTCAAGCAAAGCACATGGGGAGGTATAGTAATGAAGGGCATAAGGAATGTATTAAAATTGGTCCCACAATTTCTCCACGGGGTGTTATCCCCCCCCGACTAATATCCAAAATTTGAAAAATCTTCTCAATTTACATTTATCATCCGGTTTTTGTGTATAGATTGATTGAATTAAAATCAGGTAGCCTTTCACTGAAACTCGTCAATTTTCCAAACATGCGTATTAAAACAAGTTTTCATTAACATTGCAAATAAATCCTTTTTCAAATTTAATTATACTCTATTATATCTTCAGAATGTGAAATCATTTCCCTTGCAGCCTCGCAAACGTTTAAGTCTATTTGTTTATGATCCGCGATGTGCAGGAAGTTGCTCAACTAACTTGCAGTTTATTTAATAGGTCTATTATCCGTCAAGAGAGAATCGCTCTAAACCAAAGCTACAACATAACAAAAGTTAGAACTGGCAAGTCAATAAAGCGAAAACTCATTTCCCGAACCAATAAATTTGTAAGGAAGCTAAACTTATCGAAATCAAATTATAGAGTTCAAAAAAATAGCTACTTTTCATCGCTTTGCGGCAACTTTAAACGAGTTATACGGAGTTGGTTAGCAATAATTACTGATAGTAAATTGCATTAAATGTAGAAATCAATTAGGGACGGGAAGTTTTGATGGAAACTGAAACTAATTTAAACTGTCAATGCTGTGCGGTGACAGTCAGATCTTTGGATCGAAAATGACAATAGACGCTCGCAAATTGACGAAGATTGCTTTCCATACTGGGTGCGTCACCGAAGCAGTCTTGGATATATTATATTTTAATTATTTATTATAATGGCAGTCCTATACCCAGATTTTTGAGATATACGTCATTCTCTACAGTATTGTCACGTAGAAAATGCCCTTTAGGGCTGTAAGACCTGTTTCTGAGCGAAATACGTCGCGTATTTCCACATATCCCTCATATTACTCCGTTGCCCAGAGCAATACCGACGGTACCCATGACTAAAGTCTCTTTAACTCGCTTGGCATACGAGAGGGTTTAATTTAATTATTGAATGAATACTTTATAAAACAAGATACAAGTTTATTAATAAGATGTGAACATATAAATAAGGTGTATTTACATGTTCAATACAGATGTCCATCACCCCTGGTGTGCCACCCTTCAGGGGAGGAATTGGGGCCACACCGTACTCAAGCAGGACCTTATTTTTTCGAACTCAAAACCCAACTGTCGCCGGTGCCGTTACTCGTTTTCGCAATTCGGCATTTTCGGCCTAGTCACAATGTAGCGCAGTGAACTTACGTTCCCGCTAAGTTAGGCTTTTTCGATACGAAGTAAAACGTGTTTTCAAAGATGAAATGAGTTAAATAATTTAATGTAATAAATCACATTCGTTACTAAAGAATGATGTATCGGGCGTTTAAAATAACTCTCAAGTACTGCGTGACAATATAAATAGGCGCAAAAATTATAGGCGAATGGTGACGTCTCAAAATGATATCTAATGGGATGTCAAAAACATGATAGAATCAATAATATAGTAGTACAAGAACCGTGTTCAGTATTTTTTAAATTTTTGTAGAACCCATATAGTTCCTTAATTTCTCCATCTGTTCGTCCGCCTCTATGTCAAAGGTGTTTTTCTCAGAAAGTATTTGACCACCGTGGCTGAAGTTTTGTATAGTTTTGGATTGCTAAAAGTCTCTACTCAGGTACAGGGCGACCAAGAGGAAAGTTAATTTTACTTCCACATCCACGTAGTGGATTGGAAGTATAGTAATCGCAAAAAAAATTTCAAAAATTTTTATTCGTGAAATAGGTTTAGAATGTCATGAAACGTCGAGATTTTAAATTTGAGCGAAAAAAAAATTTCTGTCTGTCGGTCTGTCTGTAACTTTTTTTGTCCGCACGTTTTCTCCGGAACGGTTTGAGATATTGACTTGAAATTTTGTACACGTATATATTATGACAAGATCTGGAACTGGATTGTTTTTTGAGGAAATCCGGTGAAGGGTTGGGGGTTAAATAGGGGAAAATAGGGAAAAATAAGTAAAGCAAGCTTGTAAGAGAACAGACACTTGAAATTTGGTGTATGTACTAGAAGTTAAGGCCTAAGATTTTTTTATAATATCTTTCAACCCCCCACCACCCCTACCCCATTAATGGGGTTGATAAAATAAAGTTGAAATTTTCATTTGAAATTTCGTACACGTATGTATTATAACAACGTCGGAAATTAGATTATATTTTGAGATGATTCTGTTGAAGGGTTGGGGGTTAATTTGGGGTAAATAGGGGAATATAAGTAAAACAAGCTGGTAAGAGTACAGAAACTTGAAATTCGGTATACGTACTAGAAGCCAAGGCGTCAGATTTTTTTATAATATTTTTCAACCCCCACCACCCCTACTCCAATATGAAAAGGGTTGATTAAATAAAATTGAGATATTCATTTGAAATTTGGTACACGTATGTATTATAACGACATCTGGAACTAGATTATAATTTGAGATGATTCCGTTGAAGGGTTGGGGGTTAAATAGGGGTAAATAGGGGAAAATAAGTAAAGCAAGCTGGTAAGACTACAGAAACTTTAAATTCGGTGTATATACTAGAAGCCAAGGTCTCAGATTATTTATAATATTTTTCAACCCCCACCACCCCTACTTCATTATTACAAGGGTTGATAAAATAAAATTGAGATATTCATTTGAAATTTGGTACACGTATGAATTATAACGACATCTGGAACTAGATTATTCTTTGAGATGATTCCTTTGAAGGGTTCGGGGTTATTTAGGGGTAAATAGGGGGAAATAAGTAAAGCAAGCAGGTATGAGTACAGAAACTTGAAATTCGGTGTATGTACAAGAGGCAAAGGCCCCAGATTTTTTGATAATTTATTTCAGCCTCCCACCACCCCTACTCCATTATTCAAGGGGTTGATAAAATAAAATTGAGATATTCACATGAAATTTAGTACGCATATGTATTATAACGACATCTGGAACTAGATATATATTGAGATGATTCCGTTGAAGGGTTGGGGGTTAAATAGGGATAAATAGGGGAAAATAAGTAAAGCAAGCTGGTAAGACTACAGAAACTTGAAATTCGGTGTATGTTCTAGAAGCCAAGACCTCAAATTTTTTAACAATATTTTTCAACCCTTCCACTACCCTTACTACATTATTGAAGGGGTTGATAAAATAAAATTGAGATATTCACTTGTAATTTGGTAGACGTATATATTATAACGACATCTGGAACTAGATTATATTTTGAGATGATTCCGTAGAAGGGTTAGGGTTAATAGGAGTGACTAGGGGAAAATAAGTAAATCAAGGTGATAAGAGTACAGACATTTGGGATTCGGTGTATATACTAGAAACCAAGGCCTCAGATTTCTTTCTAATATTTTTCAAACTCCACCACCTCCGCTTCATTATTAATGGGATTGATAACATCAAATTGAGATATTCACTTGAGATTAGTACACGTATGTATTGTAGTGACACCTGATTGAGATGCCTCCATTGAAGGGGTGGGAGGTGAATAGTAGAAAATAAGTAGGGTGAACTAAAAACTTCATTTTTAGCGTATATGGTAGAAACCAACTCCTCCAACTTTTCTATGACATCTGCCCCAAATATTATTAAAATTCTATGACCAATAATTTCCACATACTAGAGTGCAAATATCGTCAAGATGTTTCCTTTAAAACGACTTGGATGAAGAATCTGGATGTGGAAGTAGTGATTCCTTAGGCAGCGGTTTTTCGTTAAATCATAAATGATATGTATGAAATTTTTTAATTGATTTATTGACTAAATGCTTAAGTACACAAATGCGGATTTGCGTTTTAAAAATAATGTTCTACACATGCCTGCCATCTTGTTCATAGCACTCCTGCAAAGTCACTTAGTTTTTGGAAAATGTATTGACACATCTCAGTGGGAATGTTGTTTGCTTCAGTTCGAATATCCTCCATTAATTCCTCGATATAGGCTGAAAGGTTTATGTACATACGTACGCTCAGAAAGAGAGTCCATTAGGGTGGGTGGGTGAGTTCTGGTGGCCTAGGAGGCCAGGGAATGTCACGACCTTTGTTGCTGATAGAGCCTGGGAACAACTTACTCACGCGTCAATGGACAGTTGTGCGGTATATGCCGTGGCAAATACGCCTCGACCATGAACGCTTGTTGTGTTCCCGACCATTGATACATGATTACTAACAATCCGTGCTATCGATTCTCCACCACCAACTTGATTTGTACTTGCAAACGGCAACTTTGAAAACTGAATTTTATGTCATTAAACAGGTCTTTAGAAATGAAGTTGAGTTAAGAAGACAGACGTTATCTATATTGTTATGAGAATTTTTGTACACTTTTTGTTTCAGTAATCTCAATAAGAATAAAAATCCAAATGTCTTTTGATATCCATAACACGCAGTCTTCCCGTTGTTGTATTTATTAAGTTACAAACCTTTAAAAACTTCATGTTTACCTCCGCAAGGCAAAATTGAATTTTTAACTCTGTCCTGACCGTAGCACATGGTATTGAAACATATTCTTTATAGGATTTTGCAAACAGCAGAAAAAAAATTAACTATTTATAAGAACTAAAAGAAAAACTATGTGTAAAATTATTAATGAAATCTTTGCATTCTTTCGATAACCTGAATTCTGGTTATGCTAGCAAATTCAAATCCTAAAGTGAATTTGTCTAATTTCTTATTTGAAAATTTTCATTCTAACACTAGCATCCACACAGTCCCCTACGGCCATGCAGATAAAACTAGTATCTACATAACCCCCTACTGTCATGAAGATTCAGTTAAAAATGAGAACAAAGGCCTAAAATGAATTTATTTACCTACCTTGTCTTAAAAATGTTTCATTCTAATGGATTACATTTTCATGAAATCTATAATTCTATTTCTTGGAAACGTTTTTCGCCCTTATTCTGGAGCTCATCAGAAAGACATAAAGCCACTCATAAAGATGTTTCATGCAAAACCAAGATAATTTCTATGAATAAGTATGAATTAATTATGTTTGACATTGACTGATAAAAACAATAGATCTTCACCTTAGCTAACTTGTATTGGAGCCTATATACTCTATGCATGTTTAATAGTGAATTATTATTTGTTTGCTTATAATTGTATTGAAACATTCTTTATAGCATTTTGCGAATAGCAGAAAAAAAATTATTTATGAGAACTAAAATAAAAAATTTGCTAGCATAACCAGAATTCAGGTTATCGAAAGAATGCAAAGATTTTATTAAGAATTTTTCACATAGTTTTTATTTTAGTTCTCATAGATAGTTTGTTTTTCCGCTGTTTGCAAAATCCTATAAAGAATATATTTCAATACAATTATAAGCAAACAAATAATAATTCACTTTTAGCACATGGTGTGATGATTTCCAATTTCCAATGCCGGTCGTGAATATTTTTTTAATTTTATTTTAAATTTTGGGCAGATATTTCTATTCTAAAGTTGCGTTCCATTCTTTTGTACGCGATTAACGATTATAGTTAGGGAAATGACGTGCAAACTTGAAGTTACCGTCAGTCTGGTAATCGAAAAAAGCTTATAAGTACGAAAGTTTTTTGGTATGGTGGGAGAATATGGAGGGGGGGACGACGACTTTTTTTAAACGAATGGTTGCCGATATCTGTCCGCTTAGATAGTTATTATATATACTTGACATACCCTAATTACATTTGCAGACGACAATTTCGGTCGGTGAGCGATGGAGAGAATTTTAAAGAAAGAAATTTTAATGCAATTTTCGGTAATTTTTTCACATCCTGTACATGATGTAAACGTGAAGGTTTCTCAAGACCCTGTCTTACCCGGCCGGTAAGGACTGATAACTGTACCAAGGGGCACCTTATCAACAGACTCGAAGTCTAGGAACGACCATGTCTGGATAAGGAACCCTAAAGAAGTTGTACAAAGGAGTATCTACAATAGACCTTCTAGGTCTCAGTAGGCAAGGCAGCTCCTTCAGACTAAATCTCAAATCTACCCGGCCGGTAATTTGAAAATTTAAAAACATGGATTTTTTAATAGAGATGTGAAAAGCGGTTCCACTTATGTAGCGTTGCAAGCGCGACCGCTCCAGAAAAATACCGCGACAAAAAAACGCTATTTTGGAGCGACAGAAACTACATGATCCGACTAGCTCTGTAGCTCTGCAAACGGAACGAGAGTAAAAGCGATCGCGTTTGTCGCGTAGCGCTGTCCGATCTCAGGTATTTCAGAGGGTAATGTAACGTAATCTATTCAGTTCTTTAGTCGCGCTGGCAATTTGTTAGTTCTACCAGTTCTAGTTATACATATATAGGTTAATTAGTTTCTTATATTTCTTCAATAAATAGACACCAATAAGAATAACATACATACCTATATTAATTTATGAAACCGCATACTTCTTTAAATACGGTGTGATATAAGGTGTGTTAACTTTTGTTTTCTATAAATATGAAGAATTATTTTGTTATTTTTCTACTGTAGGTACTTATAAATTATGAAATAGGGCTCCAAATAAAACATTAAAAACATCTACCACTTATAATTATTTTTCTGAAAAACAAAAGTTGTAAACATAGATATAGAAACTACTGAAAGTTGTAAAAGATCCGTTGCGTTGCAGCGACGAGGCAGATCCGTTGCACGCGCAGTCGTTGCTCAAAGCGAGTGATGGTGCTCGTTGCAGGTAACCGGTTATTATAGCATTTTGTAGCGCGACGGTACGTTACATAAAAATACCGCGACAAAACAACGTTACACAAATAACGACCCATCTCTATTTTTTAAACGTTCATAACTAAGTGAATGCGTGGAATGGAAGGTTGTTTTAGGTCCCTATGGAAACAGGAAGGTTGGCGTTTTATTCTGATGCCAAACCACAATAGTGGAACTGGAAATCCGGCTCGGCACGAATGAAAGAAAAATGGTGTTTCTCGTAAAAATTGAGAAACATGGATTCTTAAAAAATTCATAACTAAATAAATACGTCGAGCATGAGGGCATGCGATGTCTCTATGGAACGGAAAGATTGACGCTTTACCCTGATGCTAAATTGTAGCAGCAAAATCGGAAATTCGGCTCAGCAAGAGTGAAAGAAAAATGTTGAAATTTAATCTAAGAAGTTGAAAAACATGAAATTTTCAAACGTTCGTAACTAAATAAATATTTCGAGAGGAAGTTCGTTCGATGTTTCTATCGAAAGGGGAAGATCGGCGATTTATAGACATCGTAAATTGCAGGGTCAAAATCGAAAATTTTGCTCAACTCGAACGAAAAAAAAAAGTGAATTTTGCGCACAATGAAAGCGACTGACAATGAATTTTTACCCCTTTGGCGAGACTTTGGGACTTTGCTGCAAGAAAGGAAGTTGTTTATTTTAGTGGAAACTAAACACTTCATGAATTTAGCCATGCCGTGATTACACGAGATATTAGTCAAGGGCTCAATTACTATATCGTGCGCACAAAAAAGTTACAGACAGACTGACAAACAGTACATTTTTTTTGCTCAAATCTAAAATCTCCACGTTACGTGACATTCTAAACTTGTTTCGCAAAAAAGAAATGCTATAATACTTCCACATCCACGTAGTGAAAGTAAACATTTCGCAGGTAATCCCAGCGTAATGTCCCTTTTGCGGTTAATAAAATCCTACGAAAATAAATATTTTTCACTCTTGGCTATTTGCAACGGTGTGACTAAGATGACTGAATTATTCCAAGAAATATTTATAAGCAGCGTTTTCTCCCAGATATACGAGTAAATACAAAATACAATCGTTTCATTATGCTTACGAAGGAATTTTACAGCCTAATTCTCCATTATTATACTCAGCTAAGTAAGCGTTTCTCCTGAAATTTCGTTTATTTTCAATTTCCCTTCCGGTTCTTATCCCAATTATCCTTAACTTAATCTAAACATCGTTGTTAAAATTTTAATACTTTTCCAAACTTCCGAGTTTGGCAATTTAGGGAGATTTAACGATTATTATTAACGACTCTAATATGTCTGAAACAACGTGACGTTGTGGCAAAGTTCATGTTTCCACAGCCCGCTATTCGAGCACATGTAGCGGTTTGTTCCATATCTCTCCTTTCATTTTAACTCGCACACAGCGGCGTGCCGCGTTGAAATTCTTTTCCTGCGGTGGTTAGAACTTGAGAATAAACAGTGACGTGAGTGAACGGGAGACTGTGCTATTTCTAATCGACTCTAAATACCTTTTAAAAGAAGGTGGTTCTCGATTCGACTCGTATGTATATTTTTTTTATGTGTGTGCATTGATTTTTCTTTGATGGCTTCTGTGTAACACATTTTTTTTTAAATAATAGATAGCAAGTCTCCAAACAAGAGCAATCTGATCGACATGCCGATTTGTAGTAAGAAATAGAGAGAAGTACATTAAATATAATTACATATTTAAAAATGAATTATTATTTGTTTCAAAGGCTAAGCATTTCCAAGAAACAGAATGATAGATTTCATGACAATGTAATCAATTAGAATGTTTTTTTTTAAAGACAAAGTAGGTAAGTAAATTAATTTTAGGCCTTTGTTCTCATTTTTAACTAAATCTTCATAATCGTAGGGGGTTATGTAGATACTAGTTTAATCTGCATGGCAGTAGGGGACTGTGTGGATGCTAGTGTTAGAATGAGAATTGTCAAATAAGAAATTAGACAAATTCATTTTAGGATTTTTATTTGCTAGCATAACCAGAATTCAGGTTATCGAAAGAATGCAAAAATTTCATTAATATTTTTATACAAAGTTTTTTTCTTTTAGTTATAGATAGTTATTTCTTCTGCTGTTTCAATAATTACATATAAATATAAAGTAAATTGGGTTACTAGGGTGGAGTGAAAGACATAATAATTTTTTTTTCTCGATTTCAAAATATAATACCACAAAAAAATTGTTTAATGCATTACTTAGCATAGTGGTGAAAGTTTGTCTACATCGGCCAACATCTTCTGCCTCTCCAGTGACCTTGAATTTTTGAAATATTGAAGAATTACAGGAATGATATAAAAAACATTAAAAAATATCCCATAGGAGAGATGTTAATATAATATGGCGGAAGAGCTTCCCTTTGTATTTCATAGTGTTGTGACAAAATTTGGTGAGTATACATCAACCTCATCTGCCTCCCCAACGACCTTGAATATTTACCAATATTAACGTTTTTTAAATATACCAAGTATACATTTCGTGGTTTAACTCTAAAATATAAGTACCTTGCTATATTATACAATACTTACCAAATTCAGATTGTCCTAAAATAAGGTTTTATTCGTTTGGATCAAATGTAGGTCAAGGAACCTTATAATAAAAAGAAACCTGATTTGGAAGAGGGAATATTATAATGTATTATAAATTGAAAATTCTGATCCAAGTTATACACAACTATGGTAAATAAACACTTTGGAGTACTAGGTACTAGGTTTTTTAAAATTTGTTACTATTCACGACGTATTTTGATTGTATAAGAGCGAGGCACGGTTTTCCTGGAATCAATTCGCGTCGTTATAAAGCCATCTCTTGCATCGGGGCGGCGCGCGGCGCTACAAACTGCTGCAGAAGCTTCTGTAACTAGTTTCACACACCGCTCAACACACTGTGTGAGACAAGGATACTTGCCAGAATTTACTGTAAATAGGTCAGGGTGGTTAATAAGTTCTGGCAGGTCTTCAGTAGGAATCCAGGAGGTAATAGGTGTGGTTCTATTAACTCCCGTTCTTACCAGTTGATAAGCTCAAAGTAGGCGTTTACTTCAAAATATAGAGGAGACATCTTGAACATTCTAACCTTCTTGGAGACTGTCGCAGATATGGATGAACTCCTTCCCTATAGAATTCAGAAGTTCTTAAATTTGGACCCTATGGTCCGATATCGTACCAAGTAAAATTTTCGTGGTTACTGAAGAATCAATTTTATTAAATTGCAGCATCAACACCTTTCAATTATTTACTCAGGTAGTGAGAACTGAATGATGCGCCAAAAGTGTTTGGAACCGTCTTTACAAGAGAGATGAGATTTTATAGGAAACCACATGGATGCGTATACATTTTGTAGATTTGTGGAGGTAAAAGGAATTATCAAAACATCAAAGATCTTTTACACAGTTATTGAGTAATTTATCAAGTTAGTTTTGCGTTGTTTTGATCCAATTACTGTACCTTTTGGTCATGAAAAAAAATGTAGTTAAAATATATGACTTCTCTAAAAAATTAAGACCATTGGGGAGGCAGAAAAATAGTTCCGAAATTAAGAAGAAAAAAAATGAAAATACTAACAAATAATATAGTCAACTTTTGCACGCTAATAGATTAAGAAATTCATACTTTAACTTTTTCACTTCACCCTAATGGTTACATCTAAAAGAAGTGAAAATCTATAGCTAAGTGTATCGATAATACAATAAACAGAGGAAACATATACAAATAAAAACACACTTATTTCTTGTCATACTGCAACGAAGCCTATTTTGTTTTAAAAACCGCATATTTATTATATGCTAAGTACAGCAAGCAAATAGTTGTTTGAATTTAAGCATTATCAGTTGAATTTAAGCATTATCAGATTGGCGAGAGCTCCGCTAGATGGCGCCAGTTCTCTAACACCAATCAATAATGTTCCATCTGTATCGAATACTCAGCCGAGCCAACGATATAGGAAGGGAATCTGAAGCCAGGAGGAAATTCGAAATTTAACCGATAACGATCCGCCGATCCAAGGAAGCCACCGGCAAGGAAGTGAGTAGATTAGGAACTTTGGTAAACAACTTGGCCCGTGTTTAGCACAGGCCCACTAATCATACTTTATTTTCCAGTTGTGTGTCTGGTACGCCGCGGACGCTCGAGTAAGTATAGGAATTTCCAGGACAGAAAAAGGTTCTGAGGTTTCTGGCTGGCCTAGGTCAGATACCAACGGTCTTTGGTTATCTAGGATATTATCTATCCTTGCTGCCCGGAGCGTATGTACGCAGGGTGGAGGTATCCTGGGTAGACTCGGGTGTGGTTTGCTGGCCTAGTTCCTTCAGCTGGTTGACCACACGGGCCTGCTGATACCCCGCATCTCCTCCACTCTCGTGTCCGTAAACCCTGGAGGTTCGTCTGTCCTTACGGGTCTGTCCACTGTTGAGTACGCACGCCTGGTTCTGAGGTGTTTTGGGTAGGTAGGGTGACTTACTAGCCTAGGCTAGCTAGGACTAGTCCTAGTCCCCCGTACTGGAGTGAGTACATCCTAGGGGGCAATTTATGCCTAGGTATAAATAGGCCGACAGGGAACAGTGAGCAGGAGTGGGTAATTCATCTACGTATGCATTCTAAATCTTGTATCTTTCTTTTCCGCTGCGCACTAGCTAAGTTGCATAGATATTGTACTGTATTGCATGTTGATTTGGTAATTGCTTCCTCACCGCTTGTTAATCACCGCCGATAACAGTAACCGTGTTTGCTGTTATCATCTGCATCGCCTTACCGTAGTAATTTAACCGTAGTAACCTCCCTTCCTCTCTTACGCCGTCTAAATCACTCCGTTTCAATCAGGGGTTTTATTGTTTTGTTTGTTTTTATGCAAATGCGTTAGGGTAGTAGAGTAGAATTGTAGATAGTAGGATATTGGTTATAATAAATATGTATATTATTTAAACTGTGCCTTTTACTGTGTGTGTGTGTGTGAAGTCTGATATCCCTAGACACCTGCACATACCGTGTCTCCTTTGACGCTATCCCAGCCCTACCGTAACATGCTGTGTTAAGAGGCTAGTGTGAGTCCTTTACCTCACGGAAACAATTGTAAAGGTGGGGCCCGAGCTTACCGTCACCGCCGACTGAAGGCTCGAGAGTGTGAATAAAACGTCACAATACATATATGCTATGGTATGTATTTAAGAATTCCATGACCATTTAAGCTGTCGAGTGTATCTTTGGCTTGTAATTCTGTGTTAGCAGTTGACTACAACAGATTAACAACGTTGGGATCAGAACATAAAGGAGGAGTGTCATCGATGATCAAAAAGAGTTATTGGACAGCATGAACTGAGAGAACTCATTCATATAAATCGAAAATAACGGTGGCCCCAGTATTGATTCCTGGGGTACACCATTATCAATATTTAGAAAATGTGTGATGACGTTTCGTATGGCTTCGCAATGCTGACGGTTAAGCAAATAGGATTTAAGAAGTAACCCTCTAACTCCACATAGTTGCAACTTCCCAATTAATTTGTCTTGAGAGACACAGTCGAAGGTCTTGGAATAATAACACCCTCATTTTTGTATCACGTGATCTATGCAGGCTAATGCTTTCTGAGTTGTATTTAGAAACATATAGATGCAACCTTATAACATTTGTATTAAACTTATTTTTAGTTCGCTAAAAACAAGAGAGTTGAGGTTGTCAAAATATAATGAATAACTCTGTACATAAAAGTTCTGTGTCGTTAAACCGAACTTTTTTTAACAAGAACACTGGATCCTTCATAGGAATGGGTTCAGATAACATTTTTAATGAGTAACATGTATTTCTATAGCAGTTGAAAAGCTTAAAGCACACTGAACATTTACATTGTATACTGTATCTTGCATATGAATTACTAAATAACAAGGCACGTGTCATTGCAGCGGTTCTAATCACGGTCCGGCTTGGCAACGTCGCTACCCACCTGGAGTGTAGCTTCGGTGGCGTAACGGCGTCAGATAAATAACTTACTAATAGTAACACAAAAGTCTCCAACTCAACACGCTGAAGAGCCTAGAGGTCAGCTTATATTCGGTTTGGCTTGGTAACGTCCCACAGAGTACTATACTGATATTAGCCCAGCGCAGCACGCTGAAGACCAATGCCAGAAGAGCATTGGTTTGTGTCGAATATCGTCGTCTTTTTATATCCGAAACCCTCACAGCCTGCTCATACACTGGTAGGGAATTTGTGAACGCCTCATTACAAAATAAACGTAAAAAACATACACACGAGTCGAATTGAGAACTTCCTCCATTTTAAAAATGTTCAGTCGGTTAAATAGCGTTGCAGAAGAAAATGTATGTATGTGCCTTTCATTGGCCATTCCAATTTACAAGCCTACATTGCCTAGCTCGTCTTCAGTAAACCTCGAAACTTATTTGTACTCTAGATTATATTTTCCACCGCCAATGGCTCTTCAACCATTTATTTCCGTGCAATGCGATTGAAAAGTAACTGCGAGAAATTTATGGTTATGGGATAGTTAGTTATTGCAGAAGTGCAGCAAAACTGCTGCAGCACGTAAAATCGTAGTTAAACGTATCGCAATTAATTGTAAGGCAGTTCTGACTTATTTTACATTGCTCTGTTAGCAATCGTATTTTGCCGCTCATCTAATGAATTATGTAATTTGCTTTTAATTGAATTTCATTAATGAGGTTTTAAACAGACAGAGTAGAGGGGTTTTGATTTAGGATCCTAATATTTATATTGCTTAAAAAAATAAGGTTTATTTAACTTGTTTTATTTATTTTTCTATTTTGTCTGAGCTTTTTACATACATACAAAATTCTAAAATAAAAGAAATGTTGGAACGTATTCTTTCGGTTATTTAATATATGCACCGCCCGTTTTATAAATGCAAAATTAGACATGGAAATTAGTCACTTTGGATTGGCTTAGGTTATTTCTATAAAATATTTTGCAAACTATACTTACATTATTAGGCGAGTCTGCCTGGGGTAAAAGTGAGGTGATTTTACAAATTTTGTATACCATTTGAGTTAGCAATTCTTATCAAGTTCTTTCTGGTCTCAGAATTTTCCTTTTTCCAAGCACTTTCATATGCACAAAACCCCATTTCGATACGCTTACCCAGAGCCGAGATAGGTATTCCATTTGGTAAATTGCAAAATTAATTTAAACTTTAACTAAACAAAAGCAAAAAGTTGCATTCGTGCAGATTTCTATGAAGGTTATGCCCGACATCAATATTTATCGTTTAAAGTTGGTTTGAAGTCGATCAAACTATCGGAAAAAAAAATCTATTTGCTAATTAACAAATTATGCCAATTGTTTAAAGAATTAGAAAGTGTTGAAGATATCGGGCTAAAAAAAAAATGATATATTCTTTGGTATAGAAGGCATATATGTTGAAAAAGGCAATATCCTGACCTCGTTAGTTTCGGAGTAATCAATTTGTTAATTATGAAATTTATTTTGGCTATAACACATGAACGGGTTGACAAAATGAGTTGTGCCTGGCACCAGAGGACGTGTATTGAAAATATGTTTCGATTGAATCGAGATTTTTTCAGATCCGTGAAACCGTTTTCATTTTATTAAATAAAAACGAAAAAAAATTTGTTTAAACAATTATTTGATCATGAAGCTCGCGGTTTAGGAAAATTTTTCATAAAAAAATCTTGTTCAGCGGAATTTTTTTCTATAAGAATCCGTAGCTAACTCAAATGGTATAGAAAATTTTTGGGAAAAATCCCAGGCAAACTCGTCTATATAGCTAGACTGTAGCACCATAGTTTCTTCAAGCGATGTCTATGAAGGTGATCAAATATCAGGAAAAAGAATAAATCGCGAATAGGCAAACCCGCCAGTGATAACGAAAAACGGTTCATAATAATATTTTTTCACTCACCATAGGGCATTATTCCACGGCAATGCTTTCATTACATGAAAAGTCCATAAGAATAGCAGCATTTTCCGATAAAGTCTCTGATGTAATGCCTTGAAAATTCGAAGCCACGAATATTTGCTTTTGCTATGTAGAAGTTACGTAAGAAGTCAGTAGTCAGTAGTCAGTCATTAACGGTTTCGCATCATTCATACCATAAAAGTACAAAGTTTATATTACATATTAGGCCGATGACATTTTTTGGGTCAGAAAGGTAGTTGTCTAAGTTGCAGAAATAAGAGTGAACAATGTTCTAACGGCGCCAGGATAGACAGCAGCAATTCTCATAGGCTTTTTTTGGTGATCAAAACAATGGCACTCTCAAGATCAATCGCGGTCGGCTCCTAGTCGTTGAATATCTCTAAAGACATTTGATTAATTCCTCGTTAAGTGGTGCCAGCCTGCCAAATAGAGCTTTCCTGTTTTTAAATAGCTCCGTCGCTTTTCATGTAGGAAAGATATATTATAACAAAGTTGTTGCTGTGTACTATATGTCATTTTTATTAATTAACTTCGCGTCATCTGCATATGTAACAACTTTGTTGGGGGAATGATAAAGCTAAATTGGGAAGCAGTGTTCTAAGTGAATAATATAGGCCCCAAAATTGATCTTCGAGGCACTTCAAGAAGTAAGAATTTAAAATTGAATTTACAATTCTTGATAAGAACACCTGTGTTTTCATTTATTCGAGTTCATAAGTTCTAAAGAAGCATCTTCATTGTCATAAATGTTATGTTTTATTTTTAATAAGTTGTAATAGAGACAGTTAATTACCTTTTTGAATACGATACCCATTATAACAGGCATATTGTCGTAAGGAGTTACTGTTATAGAACTCTATCCAATTTGGTGATATTGCTGAATATTAATTCTATTGTCAGTATTTGCAAACTGCGTATCAAAGCGCTTTGTTTATTGGTTATTTAATAGGACAGTTTGTAATAAAATGGTTCCCGGTAATTAAAATTTAACGATATGAAAATATTACTTTAGCTCTATCGTATAGTTTATGCGACACCTTATACCTTTTATATGTTGTTATGCTGCTGTTCAAAGTTAAATATACTGGGTGGCGCCGACCCGACTCCCGTATTTCACGAAATCATAAATAACCAAATTCCAAGTAGTAGAAACTATTGAAAACACTCAATATATTGAAAATTGATCATTTACGATGACGAACAAACTTTATTTTTTGAAAATACTTTAGAGAAATGGCCTCCTTCAGAATAGTTGCACTCTTCTGCGAGTTGCCGGGATTTTCCAAACTCGCGTCGCGGTAGATCTGGATTAACCTCCTCAACAATTGCTTATTTTAGTCCGCATCACCAGGTGCTGGATCAGAAAAGATACTGAATTGGTAAAGAAAATTTTATGAAACAGGTAATGGTTAGATGTAAAATATAGGGCCTTATGCAGTATGCACGAAATAGGGGTTCCAATCCCGGGGTCCCGAAATCCCGGGATCTCGGTCAAAAACCAATCTCGAAAATCCCGGGATTAAAAGTCCTATTCCCGGGAACCTCGGAATTAGTTACAAAAAATAAAATACAAAGCTTAGAATGGCAATAATTATTTTAATTTTTTTAAAGATATAATTAATGATATTATTTTAATATTTACCACGCGACTTGGCAACATGGCAGCACGGAGTTTGATGTCGAATGCTTAATCTGTGTTGCCGATTTGCGGGTAATTACCTGAAAATTGGGTATCTGAGCCTATCTTGTGGGTAAAATCGGGTATTTAAGAAAACAATGAAAATCATGACATGCACGCCGAGAAAAAATTGCTCATGTGGGCAAGCCTATAACTAGCAACGATAATAAATTAACAACAGTATAGCGCTTTGAACCAGTCATTTTGGTGCAAATATGGATTTTTTTTAAACCTGTTAATTTTTATACATGTTTGTTTTTCTGTGTTTTGTTCCATTTTACCTTTACAATTAATAAATAATAATTAAACCACTAAAATTATATATTAGAATTTTTTCGGGTTTAGTCCCGGGATCTCGAGATTAATTGACACGTGTCTCGAAAATCCCGGGACTTAAACAATTTTCCGGGATTGGAACCCCTAGCCCGAAAACATAGCGAGGTTGAAAGAAGATTTTGACGAGATATGTGATGTTCAACTTGAGCACAATCCGGCATTTTACAAACATACAAAACAAAAATCATTGGATTTTTTTTGTACCGTATCAGAGTCTTCTGATAGCAAGCCAAACGTAGCGGCAGAGAAATCCACATGCGTTTCGTCGTCTCTAACCAAATGTTTTTGCACAATTTGGATTTTCCAGGGATGAAATCTAATCTTTAACATTTGGATTACCAAATGTAAGGATGATATCTGATCTTCAACATTTTGATTACCAAGTGTTGAAGATCAGATTTTATCTTTATAAAATCCAAATTGTGCGAAAACCTTTGGATACAGACGATGAAGCCCATGAGAATTTCTTTATCGCTGCGTTTGGCTTATTATCAGAAAAGTTTGGCACCAAATAAATCTAATAATTTTTTTTTGTTTATTTGTAAAATGTCGATTTGTGCTCGAGTTGAACATTGCAGACCTCATCAAAATCTCCTTTCAACGTCGCAACGTTTTCGGGCATACGTAAGGCTCTATATTTTACATGCAAAACATTACCTGCTTCATCAATCTTCGTAACCAATTCAATATATTTTCTGATTCGGCATCTGGTTTACTGAACAATATGTTTAAAAGTTACTAATATCATTTGCTTCAAAATTGTTATTTATAAATAACTTTTACCTCTTCTGCTTGCAGATCCGATAGTATTATAACTAAAATATTAATTTCCATTCCTTAAAATTTATTAAATGCCAAACTTAACAAACAGTGTTCTTCAGCTTCTCGCTCGATTCGAGGTAAGTACATCATTTATTCAGATAATGGATTAAATCATGAGTCCACGGGAACCCTGCTACTTTTTCATTGTGATAATTACGGAAAATTCCGTTCGCCTTAAGAAAAAACATTGTTACACGGACATCTCCAAGCGAGAGATCTTGTCTCCGAGCCATCTCAAGTTGTAAGCAGTACATTAAGTTCGACTCCTTATAATGTTCACTTAGGCCAAATAAAAAGTTGCGTAACTTGTCGGGGCAGCGAAGTTTTCAGAGAAGTTTCCCCTTTTCGGGATTATAACAGATGTGGCCTGACAGTCGCTCTTATTTATTTAATGCGAAAGTTTCACTTGGTCAATTCGAAACAAATAGTAGAGTACGATTCAATGAACATATCAGACAGATTAAATAATGTAATATTAACAGGTTTTTTCAGCTGGTAACTCTAGGCTTACGGAAGTAAATGCCAATTACATTTTGTGCGATTGTCGATGCTGATATATAGTGTGTCCGTACTCTGGCAAACTTTCCTATTGTTGGTTTCATTAGAAAATATTATTCTTTATGAAAAGTCTGTCTATTTCTGGAAATCCGTGAGCGTGGGATCAGATGTGTGATATCAAAAGTGTAAAAAATATAAAATTTTTATTAGTAAAAAATGATTTAACTCTTACTTTACATTTAATTCAATTATTGACTCGCTTTTCTCAAAACACGAGAAACAAGTTAGTAAAATAAAAACAAACTAAAAATGAAAATAATCAGCTTAAAGTCCTGCACCAGTTTATACAAAGAAAGTAAAAACTATTCAACGTGTAGACCTCAAAGACCGGTTTTTCACGGCCCAGTTAAAAGTGCTAGTTACGCCTAGCTGGCAGTTATATTATATCTATCGTGGTGTTTTTGCAACCACAACTTCTCAGCTGGGTGCTGAGGAAGCTGTGAAAGAGTAGCAACCGATTAGCTCAGGGTTGGTCGAAGGTCACTCTGTGGCGAGAAAAGTTATTTAATAATTTGAATGTTACAAAACAAAATAAACAGAGAAAGAGGGCGTCAGCGTATTCATAGATCTGATATTCCTGCAACTGTTTAAGGATTAAACAATCAAATGCAAAATAAGAAAAAATAACAATATATTAACAATAAAGGTTTAAATTTACAAAATCTTTACTATATGTTAATTAATGAAAAATTTTCTAAAATTTACTACAATATAAAAAAAATAACGTTTAGTGGCTATATAGTTAAAACAAACAATAAAAATTTTATTAAGAGGGAAAAAAAAATTAATTTGAAGTGAAAAAAAATTGTAAAATTGAAAAGATCAACTGGCTTACAGTTATTTCTTCTGGCCAAGAAAAGCAGGGATGATAGTTAATTGCTTACGTAACCTTGGGCGGCGAGTGCGGAGTTCCAAGGTGTCAATTCCTGGAGATGGCCACAGGTACCTGGGATTGAGGACTTATATTGTTTGTCCGGATCAATGAGGAAGTTCCAGGATGACACGAAGTTGGAAATATTCAGCGAATTATAATTCTTGTCCAGCCACTAGCAAAACTACTATGTGCTTGATCCAGAGTTGGTCGACCCAGTTATTACATGAAAACAGCGGTAAATCGGGAACCAGCTGATACAAATTGAGTTAAATTACACAAAGAAAAAAAACCTAATGATTTAAATTTAAAATGACTAAATAAACTTTAAAACTTATTGAAAAGAATAAAAAATTTGGCCAAAGTTACGAATTTGATAAAAACTACACACAAAAAAATTAGAATATGTAAAATTTAAGCATTAATTTAAGAAAATGGTTGAGGACCGATAAAAAAACTATCCACACAAGTTCTAGATCTCTTTATTACCTACAACTTTTACATTTAACTTTTTACGATAGGATGGGTAGTTTAGCCAGAAATCGCTGTTTTTCACCCCTAAAAATTCACCCCACTTCACCCCAGAAAATCGCAGTTGGTTCGGACTATTTTTCCTTCTTTAGTTGTGATATGTTCTAAAATATTCTGCGATCAGTTTGCTGTAACGACTTATTATTATTATTATTATTATTAATTCTAACATTATCTAGCCTCTCCCATACTACAAGTGTATCTAATACGTGGAGCAGAACAATTGACTCCTTTTATAGTTGGAACCGAAACAAATAATGCAGAATCCAATGATGAGAAAAATAACAATGAATGGTATAGGGTCTCCTTTCATACCCTATAAATTGTATAATTTCATCGTCATCGCTCATATCCAGAATATTATTATTACAATTTATCAATCAGTCACATTAGTTTTTAGGTTAGAATGTTTTAGAAGTGTCAAGAACTAAACCAACTGCACATGTGCAATAACACTAACAGTAGAATAAATCCCTAACAGGCACTTTCAACTATCCGCTAAATTAACTGTGTCTAACCCTCCGTTAAATTTTATCTGCACATTGGAAAACAGTTTACCTGCCAGATAAATATCTGACAGTTGAGCTATTTAATTGTACATTGAAAAACCGACCCTAAGTGATACACATTCTTCTAACTTTTTACAACACGCATGAATTTTTTCAGAATTGTTAATTGATTCCATTTTTGTAACAAAAAATAAAAACTGAAGTGGGCCCTCTCTTGGACAGGGGGGCCAAATTTGATATACGGACCCTGTTAATCTTATTTTTTAGGCCCAAGGAATGATCCTATCAGGTTTATACCAAAATACGTGTCAAGGGGCATTTCACCTAGGTATCTTATCCCGAGGTGCCCTTTAATGTCCTACAACTTATAATCTAAGGACATTGTTGTAAAACTAAGAGTTGACGAGCTAGAAGTCACAGTTTGTCGAAGAGCGTGAGGCAAGGTAGCGTTTTTCACTATTGGAAATAAAAAAAAATGAATAGTAATAATCTTGTATCATTTTAAATAGAGTAACTCTTTTGCTGCGATGTAACTGTTTTTGAAATGTACGTGAAAAACCAATAATACTGGCCTTGCTCACCTCGTAGGTTCTGCGACTTTTAATATACTACTACTCCAAACGCAGCTTTGAAGTCAAAAATTCTGTTCCCGACCATATCCTCTACGACCTCCTGGATTGCCTGGACTATATAAAAATACTTACTTGTATGGAAAGTGGCGGATGCGCCGGGAATGTAGTTCTCTTTGTATAGGCCTGAAGGGAAAAGTTAACGTATACATTAACACTTGCTTAAGTGTGACTGCAAGCAGAGAGGCATCGTCTCTTATTCACTCACTATTTTAATTTGATTGTGTCTCGTATCTTATCGTGCCTCTACAACGTTTCTTCTTAACATGTATGTACATATATGAGCTGATTCAATCGTTTATTATTATCTATGTTTTGTATATAAATATATCTAATATTGTAAGGCATCATCATTAATATAAAACAACAGTTGTTTTCTGTCAGTACATTCACCACCACGTATCACAACGGTAATTATATTTGTTATCTGCCGCTAAAGTTACCGGGTAACTCCTTGAAAGTCTAGGATTTTGCATTAGGTACAAAGAAACGAAAACACTTAATTGTACGGAAAATGGCGGATGCGCCGGGAATATAGCTCCCTTTGTATAGACCTGAAAGGAAAAGTTAACATATTATGTGTTTGCTTAAGTGTGACTGCAAGCAGAAAGACATTGTCTCTTATTCACTCACTGTTTTAATCTGATTGCGTCTCGAATCGTATCCTGCCTCTTAACATGCATATATATGAGTTGATTCAATCGTCTATTATCTATGTTTTGTATAAAAATATATCTAATATTAGGCATCATTATTAATGTAAAACAACAGTGGTTTTCTGTCAGTACATTCACCACCACGTACAGCAGTGGTTATTATATTTGTTTTTTTTTTAAGTGTTTTGTTATCTGCTTCACAAGTTACCGGGTAAATCATTGAACATCTAGGATTTTGTGTTAGGTACAAAGAAACTAGGATCTACAGTTTATATTGGAATTTAAACTGCTTCTTGGGAATAATTTATATTTTGAATGAATGAATGAATGAATGAATGAAATAGTCTTTATTAACCCAAAATAATTACAAACAAAATATCAAATGTTTTTGTACATACATATTGCACATAGTCACGATACAAATAAATACATAACACACATTTTAAATGGAACTAACTAGTCAACTAAACAAGTAATAAGTGTACATTGATTAAAATTATTACATTATTGTCTCGCCTAGGTATATACATAAAATTATTATGCAGTGAACCGGGTTCGAATCCGCATCGATAGGTATCTTTAGATTAAAATAATCTGAATTTATTAAGGACTGAGCTATCGTCCTAGGACTAATCACTAATCAAGAACTAATAGATAATGTACTAATCCTTTATAATCTTTTTGAATACTTGAATCCTATAGAACTTAAGAATATTTTAAAGCTACCTCATCTCATACAATGGTAATTTTTAATACAGTAGGTACATTTTGACCTGGTTTTTGTGGATGACTGAAATACATATAGACGTCTTCTTCGCGAAATTTGTATTTTAAGGAAACGAGAAATAGAAAATCAATGTATTTAAATACATTTACATTGCGGTTGCTTCAAACTAGAGTGATTCATCAAATTGATTTTCCTAATGCCTCTCATCATTTTCCGTCTTTCCTATTTGAATATTTTATCAACGCATTTTTGTTTGTGATGCCAGTACAACACAATTCTTGCCAAAGTATTTTTAAAATGGCTAATATTTTGTTCACGAAATCCCGTTGTTGTCATCCACTGTCAGACGCAGTTGTGAACAGTGATGTAGTGTGTATTGCCAGAAAATTTGTTTAACGTGCATGTCGGATATGCAAAGGTAATTGCATTATCATGTTGGTTCCGATTTATCTGCGTTTAAAGTTTCAATTCTATCGGTTATTTTTATAATACACAGGACGTCCGCACTAATATCTCTGATAACTTGGACAAGACCGCATTAATTCTACAATTATTACCACTGAATATTGTAACGTGACCAATTACTATCTTGCTGTTCTGGGTTCGAACCGCAGCTCCGGCAGATGCTTGGTGTAGATCTTTAACAGCCGGTTTTACAATCGCAAGTTAACTTTCATGTTATTTGACTCTTACTTGCAGGTTAACTACAACTTTACCGACACTTGCGTTTTTCAGTATAACGTTAAGTGATGATTTGTAAACGAGAGATTATGAATAAAATTTATAATGTTGGTACTGGAAAAATGGGTAATATACATAAAATGCATGAATTTTTGTCAAAGTCACGTCACCTGCTATCAAATATAAATGTCAGAAGCAATTTATGAGTTAGTGGTCTATTATTAAGTAAGTGTATTTAATCTCGATACATTTAAAAAATCTCTTCCATCGTATTCTTCGAAAAAGTTAGGTCTATACCGGATTACCTTGGCTCCTCATCACTGCTATATGCATTTACTTCCCACATATCCATTTTTAAGCGAAATATCAAAAAATCATTTTGTGACAGTTATTTTATAGGTTATAAATTGCCAGTAAACTGCCAACTTCTAGTTAACCCACACCTCATCTGCTAGTAAAGTTAACTACTAGATAACTACAACATTGAAAATGACCAGCTATTGTAAAACCCAATTTCTATAATAACCTGAAAGTTAACTCTGACTGGAAGTTAACCAGCGATTGTAAAACCGGCTGTAAGTTATTTAGTGGTTTGTATGTTTCTTTTTGGGAGGCAGTAATCTGAACCAATAACTAAAGGATATCAATTTTCACTATATAGAAGAGTCGGACTCAGCACATCAAAATATAAAACAAATTTCAAAGATAAAATCTGCGATAAAAAAACACCCAACGATAAAATCAAATTCTCATGGCAGCATCAAACTCAGGAGGTCAAAATACATAAATATTGGTAGGTCTGGTTTCTCGGTCTGAACTTTTTTTTTGTGTGACTGTATTGCGAATCATCTGTCAAAACGATGTCAATGATAAGAAAAAAATATGTGTTTTTTAAACAATCTACGACAGAAACTTACAAATGAGGATTAAGCAATATTAACTTATTTCAAATTTTATAAAACTGGGTGTAATGTAATGTCGTACGGTTAAAAGGTCACTTGGAATGTTGTGATTTTGCTTATTGTTCAATTTTATCGAGTTGGTAAAAATAACAAAAGGCTGCCAAATCGTTCCGTTGTATTTACTGATTTAAGAATCTAGAGACATTTTATGGTCACAATGAAAATATCGTTTTTAAACACTTTATTTTTCTTGGTAATTCCGGACTGTTTGTTGCCAGATGTGCTAACAGAGCTTTATTAAATCTTTTGTCCTCTCCAAAGTCAATAACAATTTCTGCAAATAACGGAACTACAACTACTTAATTTAAACAGACAATGAAGCAGTCGTTCATTGATTAGTGGTTTAAATAATTTAATTAAGTGCAAGCCAGGAGGCGTTCATTTTATATTCACTTGAGAAAATTATAATCGTAATGTAACTATTATGACAATAATAACAATTACTACCATAATTGCTAATTGACGATCAACTTCTCTGCTAGTATCGTGAGTTTTATTATAATATTTCAACTTAAAAATACGCTATGAGCTTTATTTCTGATTGAGACTAATCGATTGTAATATCACAAAGTGCTTGGAATTTCATTGATATTTATTCGGAAACGCCTATTTCTAATACGAAAAGTATGCATTGTGTGTACTATAATATCGTATAGTAGTTTCCATAGATAATTCAGCAATACAAAAAAGCTCGCAAAAAAAGCCTAAAGGAGACCGACCGCTTCAAATTAGTATACCGCTGGACAATAGTGTGAAAAATGTAATAAATTTATTCTTAAACTTTTATAACAAAGAAACAGTCACTCCGAATCATCTATTTGGTAAATCCATCCTGTTGATGTATTTATTTTGTTATGAACATTTTCGTGTTTTGCTTTTTCCGACGAGACTAATTGAAATTTCAAGTCCACCCCGACCGTAGCATATCGCGTTAAGCGACGACATTCACAGCGGATTTCTCGGTTCGAATCCTGTACGGGTGTACTTTTTTTTAATTTGTTTTGAGCTATGTAATTTTCAGCTAGTAGGAGGGTTTTTACATAAAAATTTTCACTGCACCTTGTCATTTTTAATTTCCGTAGCCAGCTCTCCGTCTAATACGGCTCAGTCTGTTACTCCTGTTTATAAGTCGGTATGGGGGCGTGTCATCCGCGGTTTTTCTTTGAACTCTTTTAGTCTCCGACTTCAAAGTCTCCGCCGCTGCATTCCAAAGCGCTCAAATGCAATTAATTCAAAAAAGTCCTGCATATTTATAACCGATACTTAGTACAAGAGAATTTTGTTTTCGTTTACATGCAAGAGGGTCCAATTTATATTTTTCAAGCGATTCCACTACGAATATATTTGAATTTTGTTGACCTAAATTTTTTGTTTTCTTTTGGTATTCAGCAAGTTTAAGGATAATGCGGTAACCGAGATTGAATCAGGTGGTAATTGAGGATGGTAATTGGCGTAATTTAAAATCAAATAACTTGGACAGTGCAGTACTGAGGGGTGTTCATCGATTTTTGCCTTAAAAGCAGTACCAAAAATTTTAACATACGCGGATAATCTTGCAAATAATCTGTTAGTGTGTTTAACTTTCTGCAACGTTTTCAGTATTTATAAAACAATTTATAGTTCGTCCATTTGTAATTTAAAATTTATAAAAATAATTCCATAACAAATAACCCATGCAGTTCTTGCTATTATTTTGTTAAATACAAAGTTTAAACAGCATCAAAAATATGCATATAAATTTTGTACACATTTTATGTTTGTAACTTATCGAATTCCATATTACTCGAAAACTGTTTGTCCTACAAAAAAATATCATAAGCCCTTTTTTTTAAATCTCCTCTTCTTCGAAAAGAATTTAACTTTATTTTGGCCCGATAAAAATTTCTCGAGATATTTACAAAATACGATTTACTAGAACTTAACCTCAATCTTTTCACTGAGGTATCCCCTATAGAAATTTAAACATTTGTGTTTTTTTAAGTAATATGCTTTGAAAATAACCATAACTTAAAATAAAGCTACCTCGTATAATCTAAGAATTGACCTATTTGGTGTGTGTTTTTATAAAAAACTATTCTAGCTGAAAATGAGTGTATGCAATATTTTATGAACTTCGGTGTCTATCAGATTATACGTAAACAATCATTGACCACATGAAGTCATTCTGTAGCAAAATAGCGTTAGAGCAATTCTTTGTTTAGCCCTGTAATTATGTTACGACAGATAGAAAAAGGTCGTTGTGACGTCAGCGCTGAAAAGTTACAAGTTGTCTTCACGCCTGCTAGAACTAGGAAACACGAGGTAATGTATAATGAGCTATTTTGTACTAAAACGGGAGCTTCAAAGTTGTAATTAAAAATATATTAAATATAAGTGAAACGAGGCGTATAAACAAAAGAGGAAGCCGCCAGACAAGTTGCTGGAAATGAGATGTAAAACTATTACTCACCTTTCCGTGATAATAATGAAAGAGCCCGCTCTATCCACGGGTAATAATTAATAAATTTACAACAAGGGTTTAACAAATATTACAAACATGACATACTTTCTGATAATGAACTCTCACATTTCTTGCAGTGACAATGGAGACAGCAGAATAAGGGACGCGAAACTTCACAATAGGTTAGTAATAGTTCCACAAAAGGCACTAGGGATGGCAGGTTAGTTTTCGAAATGTATTTCGTAAATGCATTCCGGAGAAGGTATTGATTAACACCTCTATAGACCAAGTAGCCCAGTTGTAAGAGACAAAAATTGATAAGAGCCTAAGAGCCGGTTACTAAATGTTATATAGCTGAATTTTTCAGAATAAGTATTTTGTTGGTGTAGAATACGATGAAAAGAGTTTACAGATGTAAGATGCCGGCGACCCCTAATAAATCGAAAATATCCAGTCAATGACCTTTTTCCCGTATAATTTTGCCAAACAGCACCGATTTTCATAAAAATTTGGATTTAGGTTCTACTTATCCTCTACTTCAAAGTTGACCCTGTACCGGGGGTTCCTTTTACCCCCTTCTCGGGGGTGAAAAATGTTCCATTGAAAATAAGGGAATGGATCGATTAACTAATTCTAAGCAACTTTTGTTCCATAAAGCTTTTTCTGAAAGTCAATAATTTTCGACTTATTCGCGAGTTAAAGTGTCAATTTTTCAACCAATAAACCCACGTCTTCAGACGGTTTTTCGCGAATAACTCAAAAGGTAAGTATTTTATCGAAAAAATCATTCTTAGTAAAAATGTAAGTTATAAGGAAACAAAAGAATGGTGTCTGTAGATCCAATACAAACGGAGTAATAGCTTGTTGAAGGTTGGTTCTTATTCGTTCAAAAGCCAAAATGGAAAGTTTCAACGCGAAGTTACCAAAAGACAATGCATTTTTCGGGAGAAACTCATTGAACCTTTTTTGAAGTGCTTAAAAAAACCTTTATTTTTGTTTTTTACAAAAGTTTCTAGCATCAAAACTAAGTGAGTTGTGACGAAAATAATGTTGGTCCCTATTTTTTTCGGCGTCAAAAATATGTGAAAATCATCCTCTAATTATCACCCCAGTTGAAAATAATCGTTACCACTATACAATGCACTTTTCTTATGTACTTGTAACATGCTCTAGACATTTGATGGGTTTGAAGTGCTTAGTTTTGAAAAAAATTGAGCTTGAAGTAAAAAGACCATTTTTGTAATTTTGCAAGAAATTGCCTTTTCTTTAAAACAACTCAAAAATTATTAATGATACGCAAAATTTTGTAGAGTGCAAAATTGTAGGTTTTGTTTCTCTGAAAATTTCCTTTTTTTTCTGTAGGATAAAATTGAGTAAGACATGGCCGTTTAAAATTTTACATCAAAAACGTACCTTTTTTATCGTATTCTACACCAAATCAAATACTTGTCCTGAAAAATTCAGCCATATAGCATTTGGTGACTCCATAAAACCCCTAACGACTTTGCTAAAGAGCCAGAGGTCCGAAACACATTTTTTGAAACGAAAAATCTACCTCGAAAAATTATCGTACACAGTTCTGCCTTTGCTTATTTTCTTCGTTTGGACATACACTATTAGCTAAAATAATGAAAATTTATAGTCACAATTAAAAATTTTGCTCAAAAATGCTATGACATTTTCAGTGATTGTTGATAATTTGTTTAAATTTAAAAGTAGTTAAAAATGTGATAACATCAATACAGTAGAAACTACTTTATTGTTTGAACAAATGAAAATGAAAAAATTAAGTTTCTGGTCAAACAATGAAAGATAGTTTCCTTTGTATTTTTTTCCGTACAATGGAATGGTGTAATCAGTTTATCAATTTTCTTAAAAATCTAAACAATTACTGAAAAATTCATTGTTTCAAGTAATTTTCGAGTTTTTTCAATTTTTGAGCGTGTTGTTAAATAGGGACTGTTATTACATGTACATGTAGAAACAAAGAAATGAGCACCGGAAGAACTCTGTACGAGAATTTATTAAAAAAAAAAGTTTTTGACTGAAGAAACTGAATGACTCAAGAACTTCTTGATTTTTCTATATAAAAAAATGTATGCTTATTTAAGACATAAAAAGGCATGCTTTCACAAAATTTCATAAAAATTGAATTATTTTTGCGAAATTGAAAAATAAAAAACAAAAAAAATCGTTTAAAAATGAGTTATTATTTGTTTGCTTATAATTGTATTGAAACGTATTCTTTATAGGGTTTTGCAAACAGCAGAAAAAATAACTATCTATTTTAGTTATAGATAGTTATTTTTACTTCCCTCGCATACCGAAGGGAAGTATTGTATTCGAGAAAAAATCACCCCCCGAGATTTTTTCGGATTCTGACGTTTCGGATCACGGAGTTTACGAAAATATAGGTTTTTACAATTCCGTCAGTCTGCCTGTCTGTCTGTCTGTCTGTCGGTCTGTCTGTCTGTCTGTCTGTCTGTCTGTCTGTCTGTATGTCTGCCTGTCTGTCTGTCTGCCTGTCTGTCTGTCTGTCGGTCTGTCTGTCTGTCGGTCTGTCTGTCTGTCTGTCTGTCTGTCTGCCTGTCTGTCTGTCTGTCTGTCTGTCTGTTGGTGCCTTAACTAAAGAACTACCTGACGGAGAGCAGTCAAATTTGGTAGGTAGTTGACCTTACTGACAGCGAAGAAATGGTCAAATTGTCACTGGAAAATATACAGGGTGGACCGTCTAAATGGAATAAATAGCGAAAAAAATTTTCTTTCGCTCAAAAAAATTTCCACGTTTCATGACACGCTAATCCTATTTCAGAAAAAAAAATTTTGAAAATTTTTTTCACCAACATTTTTGAAAAAATTTTTACTAACTAAAATCGATGAAAAATTTTTTTTTCTTTCTTCAAATTTAAAATTTCCACGTTTCATGGCATTCTAGGCCTAATTAAAAAAAAAAAAAATTGAAATTTTTTTACCAACATTTTTGAAGATTTTTTTATCACTAAAATAGATGGAATTTTTATTCTTCAAATTTAAAATTTCCACGTTTCATAGCGTTCTATATCGATTTAAAAGAAAAATCGGATTTTTTTTTACTATTTTAAAATTTTTTTACCACTAAGATAGAATTTTTTTTCTTTGTTTAGATTTAAACTATCCATGTTTCCATGGCATTCTAAAACTATTCAAACAAATTTAAAAATGTTTTTGAAAAATTAAAAAGAAAATTTGGAAACATTTTTAATCTATTTATCACTACTATAGAATAGACGAAAAAATTTTTTTTGCTCAAATTTAAAATTTCCACGTTTCATGACATGCCAAACCAATTTCGAAAAAAAAAAAAAATTTGCAACGTTTTACCAGTTTGGAAAAAAATTTACCAGAATAGATGGAAACTTTTTTTTTGCTCAAATTTAAAAGTTTTACGTTTCATGACATTATAAACCTATTTCAGAAAAAAAAATTTTGAAAATTTATTTCGCCATTTTTACCACTAAAATAGATCGAATTTTTTTTATTGGCTCAGATTTAAAATTTACACGTTTTATAGCATTCTAAACCTATTTAAAAAAATACATAATTTTTTAATTTTAAACTTTTTTTACCACTACTGTAGAATAGAAGGAAACTTTCCTTTTTGCTCAAATTTAAAATTTCTACGTTTGATATTTTAAACCCATTTCAGAAGAAACATTTTTGAAAATTTTTTTACCAACATTTTTAAAAAATTTCAAAAAAAAATGAAATTTTCTAACCACCACTATACTGCCACTCCATTGCGTGAATGTTGGATTGAAAATGTGACAGATGGCAATAATATCTGGCATATGCACCTATTATGCTTTTATTGAAAAATGTACAGGGTGGTCATCCCAAGAAATAATTCAGTCATGTTGGACATTTATAAAGGTATTTGCCCAAGCCTTCCATATTTGGCACCTGTTCTTTAGTATTGAACTTTTGGTGTTGGATGAGCACTCTGTATATTTTTTTGACCAAAACTTATCAGGTGTTCTTTTTAATAATAGTGATAACTATATTCCGATTATTTTTCAATGTCACTTCGTAATTATTAATTTTTTAGAGTGACCGCCATGCACAAATAAAGAGGGAAGTTCTGTATAAATACCTTTACCGATTTTTTCTGCTGTTTCTGTCAATAAAAAAATCGTTTTCTCGTAAATTTTGAGGTTATGTCAAAAAGTGATTGTTATGAAGGTTGTACATTTTTTTATAATTTACAACTTTTCTGAAGGACATCTTTTGATAGAACGTCAAGTTTCGCCGGAAAACGCAATAATATATTTTGCACCCCATTTCAACAGTCCAAATGAACCCTATACTTCATTATAAGCCCCTTTACCATTTCCAATGATAAAAGTCCTGTGTACAATTAGTAAACACTCTAAATTTAAGTTGCCTGCACTACAAGACTTCTTGAGGAATTGAAAGTTGGATATTACTTTGTTTAAACACCCTGTGCTAACTTAGATAAATGATGAACGAATGAATAAATGAGATTTGTTAACATGCAACGCTTTCTAGGAATTTTATTTTACATTTCCACGTTACACAATCAAGTATAAGTTGTCAATTAAAGTAAATATTTTATACTTGACCTCCAATTATTGAATCGATGTGCAGTGGGTACGAACATGTTTATGCACTTTAAAAACTAAATTTGACGCTATCTATTTGTGTTTTGTCTAATATATTGCATAATGAGTTTATTTCTTCATAATTTTCTAGAACAGGTTTAGTTTATAATTTTGGTTAATCTCGGTTAAATGAAACAGCCATTTTAAACAAACTTTACATGTTAAGTGCTTTTATTATTACTTTTATTATCATATTGGAGTAAAACGTTACTTTAAAAGGTGCTCGTAGTCCGCAGATTTTGTAGTTAAAATTGTATTCAGGCAGACATCTCTATCTATTCCCAACCGTTTTCGTACACCCGCCTAATCTCTATGATTACCAAACCAATACGTGAGGATTTATAAAACTCTTCGTTTCTTTTTAATAAAGCGGCTGCGACAAATGGGATTCCAATTTTATCGTGTATTTACTTTGAAATTTCAATTTACTTGCGGAGCAAAAAAAATCCTCCATCGCGTGGAGGAAGTGATTTACAAAAGATGACACGATAAATATTCCTGGAGGAACACCAGCCACAATCAGCAAACATTTCCCATTTTCCGTCACGGAAAATTGTGTCGGGAAGGCGATTTCTATGAATTTAAAACCAAACAAATTCACAGAAAATTTGCCACAGACTAATTTTATTGGTTGAACAAACTTCGTGTGAAAATCAAAGCTCGGCGCTGCCTTGTTAAAAGAATGGAGGAGGTTATTTATATGCTCTGTGCATTTTACTTCCTGCACGCTGTGGAACACGTAGAAGAAGGCCGGCGAAGCTTACATCCCGGTTCTTTGCGTTAGGACCACTCTGCCAGAATTTTAAATTGGAAATCTGAAAGGGCATAATTGAAATTTTCTCAATGGCTAATGAGACCGCGTGAATAAGCTCGGCGCAAGCTGATTGAATTTTATATCTTAGGATAATTGAGTTTTGCAGGAAAGTTATTGTAAATATTTCTATTGACTTTCTTGGTGAAAGTACAAGTGTGCGACTAGCAGCCGGTTTTACAATCGCTAGTTAACTTCCAGTCAGAGTTAACTTTCAGGTTATTATCGAAATTGGGTTTTACAATATCTGGTCATCTTCGATGTGGTAGTTACCTAGTAGTTAACTTTACTAGCAGATGAGGTGTGGGTAAACTAGAAGTTGGCAGTTTACTGGCAATTTATAACCTATAAAATAAATGTCACAAAATATTTTTTTGATATTTTGCCTAAAAATGGATATATGCGAAGTAAATGCATATAGCAGTGATGAGTAGCCAAGATAATCCTGTATAGACCTAACTTTTTCGAAGAATACGATGGAAGAGATTTTTTAAATAGATCGAGACTAAATACTACCTACTCACTTAGTAATAGACCACTAACTCATAAATTACTTCTGGCATTTATATTTGATAGCAGGTGACGTGACTTTGGACCAAAATTCATACATTTTATGTATATTACCCATTTTTCCAGTACCAACATTACAAATTTTATTCACAACCTCTCGTTTACAAATCATCACTTAACTTTATATTGAAAAACGCATGTGTCGGTAAAGTTATAGTTAACCTGCAAGTAAAAGTCAACTAACATGAAAGTTAACTTGTGATTGTAAAACCGGCTGTAGGACAGGCATATCTTGAATTTTTTTCCTCTCTTGATTTATGATAAACTCGTGATGAATGTAAGCAAAATTGACCCTTTCTTTATCATCTTATTTCTATTTACAACTTGGTGGAGTTTAGCTACAGCTATTCCACCACTCAACCAGAACACGTACACATACATAGTCATCAGCACAATAACTATTCCCTGCGACATTGCCATTATCGCAGCCGAGACTCGAACTCAGGAGAGATACAGCGACTAGACATCTTGTGTCTTGTATCTTGCTACTGTCTCGACGGCACGTTAAAAATACCACTAAACATCCATACTTCGGCTAAGATTCGATCGCGGCACTCCGAGGTTATAAGCCTAATAGTTAAACACGGCACACTTAGCAGACATTATCTATATAATACCGTTATTAAAGTTATATAACAATGCAAATACAGGGTAATTCACGGGAAGCGGGTATTAGATGTTTCTTGGGATCGGTTCAGTTTAGAACTTTGAAAATTGGTCGGAGGGGGGTTCTGGAAATGGCGGATCAAATGAAAATATTTTCAAGCACTTACACCGGGTGTAGCACATAATTTTGTTTTGAAACATATTTTTTATAAGATTTTGCAAACAGCAGAAGAAAAAAAACTATATATGAGAACTAAAAGAAAAACTATGTGTAAAAATATTAATGAAACTTTGCATTCCTTCGACAACCTGAATTCTGGTTATGCTAGCAAATTTAAATTCTAAAATGAATTTGTCTAATTTCTTATTTGAAAATTCTCATTGTAACACTAGCACTCACACAGTCCCCTACGATCATGCAGATTAAACTAGTATCTACATAACCCCCTACGATCATGAAGATTAAGTTATAAATGAGAACAAAGGCTTAAAATTAATTTATTTACCTACCTTGTCTTAAAAATTTCATTTGTAATGGATTATATTTTCATGAAATGAAACGTTTTTCGCCCTTATTCTGGAGCTCATTGGAAAGACACAAAGTTACTCATAAGGATGTTTCATGCAAAACCAAAACAATTTCTATGAATAAGTGTGAAGTAATTATAATTTGTTCTGCTGTTTGCAAATTCCTATAAAGAATATATTTCAATACAATTATAAGCAAACAAATAATAATTCACTTTTAAATAACTTTGTTTTTTCTTCTTATTCAATTCCTTGGGACTTTCTGCCACATGTATTTTTTCTTTTTAAGCGGTGCTCGGGGAATCTACAAAATGTCACAATTAACCAGTATGTTACTGGTAAATAACCTCTACGTCTGTGACTTTTACGTCAAAGGATCACTTAGAGATTGCTTTTTTTTAAATAAATAACACAAATAAGTATAAAAACTTGAAATTAAATATTTCGCCGACGTTTCGGAAATCTAATCGGCTTTTTTGAAAAATTGTTTTGCTGTGTATGATAAATACACAGCTCTAAGAATGTTTGTTATATTCAATATCCATAGATACTTACTATTTACATAGAACTGTTGATATAGTTAACAGTTTTGTTAGTTTTTATACAATGTTAAGTTTATGAAGTTCTTCTTTTAACATTGGCAACCCAGTTGTACAGACATCTACGGAACAATTCGACAAGCGTCTATCCTCATTCAGTAATATTATCGCGGATTCTTTAATTTTTCTTTTTTTGCTATCTGCCTCTTTTGTTAAAATTTTTGCCGAGTCCCAGTTTATTCTATGTCCATTCTCACAATCGTGTTCGCAGATTTTGGACCTCTGAATTTTATTTTTTCTGATATAATTTTGATGTTCGCCCAATCATACACTAAAAAGTCTGGATGACTCACCCACGTATTGTTTGTTGCACTCACACGGAATACTATAAATGCAGTTTTTTGAATTTTGCTCGTGGTTCCTCGGTTTCGTCTTAAAGTGTTGTTTGTTTGAAATGCCGTCCTAATATCAAATCTATCACCGATGCGGCGCAACTTTCGGATAATCCGCATACATAAGGAATTAACGCTGTGTAACGTTTTTCAGGTTTTTGTCGTACCTGATTGTTATTTTCAATATTTATGAACGTTTTATCGACATGACCCCCAGGGTATTGGTTATTTATAAGAACTTCCTTTATAAACCGCTTATCATTGTTTAATATTTCATCATTAGAAGAAATGATTTTGGCCCTATCATACAAACATTTTACAACACCCCTCTTGGCGTGCATCGACTGATTTGAGTTGAAAATTAAATACCTGTTGGTATGTGTTGGTTTTCTATAAATACTTGTTTCAATTGTACCATTTAATCTTTAAATTAAAACATCTAAAAATGGTAATTCATTTCTAGTTTCCTTTTCTAAAATGAAATTAATAGAAGGTTCTTTATTATTTAAATGTCCCAAAAAAACTATCTAGTAACGCAATACCGTGAAGCCTGATTGCAAAGATATCATCTACGTATCTCCACCAGATAACCGGTTTGTATGCATAATTTTGAACATGTCTAGTCTCAAAATCCTCCATAAATATATTGCTTAAAATTGGTGACAATGGAGAACCCAGTGCCATACCGAAATCCTGCTGATAGAAATCATTTTCCAATTGAAAATAAGTTGTTTTTATACACATAGTTGAAAGTTCCATTATGTATTTACACTCAATTTAGTTCTAGCTTCCAAATTATTTTCATATAACAATTTGTCTTTGATTATTTTTAAAGTTTTGTCTACTGGGGCGTTAGTGAACAGACTAACTACGTCAAAACTAACCATAAGATGTGCATTATGAATATTATTTTCATAAACTTTTTCGATAAAATGTTTACTATTTTTCATATACTAGTCAGTATTTCCAAATAATGGATTAACAATTTTAAGCAAGAATTTTGCCAAATTGTGGCATGGCGAATTAATGGAACTTACAATTGGTCTTAATGGGACATTCTGTTTATGTATTTTTGGTAAGCCATAAAGATGAGGAGCTTGCTATAATGCGGTGTAAGCTTCCATCGTTCAAAGTCATTAAATTCATTTTTGTATTTAAATAAAGTTCTATAAATTTTGGCCTCAATTGATTTTGTTGGGTTTTTACTTAATTTTGATAAGTGTCATGATTTTTTCATCATATGTATTTTTATTTATAATGACTGTGGTATTACCTTTGTCCGCTGGCAAAATTTTAATGGATTCATCTCTCTTCAAAGAGGATATTGATCGTTTTTCTTCTGTGCTTAATTTTCTTTAATTTTATATTGCCTCTCTAAAGCAATTTTTGCCCGCACGCGATATTCATTTCCTCATCTGTTGACATGTTTTGTGCAGTTTTTTCTAAGGGTGCTATTATATCAAATTTTGGAACCAATTTTGGGTTTATTGCATACTTTAAACCTTTTGACAAGACCAATTTATCTGAAATTGTTAAAATTCGTTCTGAAATGTTAATGACAGTCTTGTCAATTAGAGGATTATAATCCTAATCTGTTTTTCTCTCATTAAATGTTTGAATTTATTTATTTCGTACTTTTTTGCAAATTAAAATGTTTGTTATAACTAAACCTGACGTTCCGGTGTATATAGTCGAAATCTTGTTCCAAAACTTTTTTGTTATAAATGAAACACCCTATATTTTATGTCATATTTGAATTCGTCAAGACATTTTAGCTTCGGTTTATGTACCATAATATGCTCATAAACCTACCAGTTTTCGAGTGATTAAAATTTTTTGAGATTTTTGGCGTTTCCTACCCTTCCGAAAAAAAAAAATAGATCTTCTGTTATGTGGCCTATTTAGAGAATTTATTTTCAAACTCATACATGTGCCTTATCTTAAATTGTCTTATATTTTCACAATATCATTCAGGGGAAACCTGTGTATATTTTCACATAATTTAATAAAGTATTAAATTCCGCGTCAATTGATATTGGCATTCTATATACCTATCTCTCTTTGTTTTTTTTTTTTGTTCTGGACGAATTTTTGTAAAATGTACATGCAAAGTCAGCCCTGTTTGTTAGTAGCCAATACAGGTTACCTATAACTTGTTGATAATTACTTGTCTATTTTCAAGATAATAACATCAAGAACAAAACATCATTTCATATTAGATCTATTGCGCAATTTAAGAAATTGTTTGTCAGTCATATCATGCCATAATTCAATATTCCCTTACCTATTCCATTTTAATATGGGGCCACTCGGCACATACCTCAACATTTTTTTCACTGCAAAGAAAGGCTGTCAGTATCGTTGCTGGGTTATCATATAGAGACGATTATAGGAATGTTTTTAAGAGCCTTACCCAGTGACTATATTCTACGGTGCCTTATCCATGTTAAAAGTAACTTAAATAATTACATAACATGTGAAAGTGTACATACACACTCAACTCATAATAGGAGAAATATATATTTGGATTTTTTGCGACTTTCAAAAACCAGAAATCAGAATATCTATAACAAATACTTTGGAACAAAATTTACAAAATTAATGAACACATTGAATATAAATTTTTAATGCAACAACTGTTCAAAATGCCCTCCACTTGGCTGCTGAGAAGCCAATATCCTGGAATATATTACATTATCTTATACTTATATACCTCAGTAGGCAAATATTATTATTATTATTTTTATTATTGTCCAGTATTTATTTCAGGAAACTGCACGTATATTACTGATATTTCTATTTCACATTTTAATGCATACAATATTTTTCCGCCATGTCATGCTGGAAATTTTATCAGATAAAAATTTCCAGGTCATCTGTCTGTTACCTTCAAAGATAGACAGTGACATCCAATAAAGTTGGACGCTCGGTAATGCACTACCCGATGTGCCAATCTCCCTGAGATCTCGTTCGAAATTTATACAAACCCTGGTGATTTCAACCAACGCATCTATTTGTCATTTGCCTTGCGGCGATTGAATTTTTAGTACCAAAGTGCTAACACATTACGTCCGTTTGTCTCTGGATACTCTTAATGATTTTACTTAAACCTATAGTCGGGTTGGTTAGGTACTTACCCACTGTCCGCTACTGTATTCACAGATAGAAGTTTATTTTACATAATATAGATACATATTTTATTTCTTATGCATTTTTTTGCTTCTACTAACTTTTTCTTGGTCAGAAACTTAAAACAGCAATTATATTGACTATTCTTATCGAAAAATTCACAGATTGGAAATAATAACACCATACATAAAACTTAAACTTTTTCAACTTTTTCCGGCAGGAAATAGCACAATTCACTACACCGCTGTATTTCCACCTTAAATGAAAACTGGTAACTTGACCCCCTGTGATATATGCAACCCATATTACATTTGCGTATATCAGCCGTCGCATATGATAGTCTCAGTCGACCGCGACACCGCTGTCTTTTGACCTTGAACAAAAACTGGTAACTCTACCTCATATACGACAACATAAACATTTCCACAATGTTAAAAATGGCGCTGAATACGATGGTGACATTAAAAAAAATGAAATACAGGCTTCATTGTTAAAAACAATTGATTTTAGAAAAAAATTTCAATTTTTGATGTTTTTATACTTTTTAACGAACAAACGGACAAGAAAGTCAAGATATAAAAAATGAAGATTTTATTAATACGCGTTTGAGATTTGTAGCGACCTTTTATCTTTGACCGTTCAATTGTTATCAACAAATTTAGGGTTCTAAATTAAAAAAAATTCTGTTCAACAAAACGTCATACGGATATTTTATTGTGGTCAAGATGTTGCACTTTGTTCATAGAATATGCAGCGATTTGTTTGTGTCGATATCTCGCGCATTTTGCAATTGTTTAAACAAATAAACTAATTTGTTTATTAAGGATTTGCGACTCCACGAAATTTGTTGTTGAAATTGCTTAGTAAATAAATGAAATATCTCAGCACAGGACCGTCGCGTCGTATCGAAATGCAATTGTCGGCAAATGAGAGATACTAAAAAAAGGAAAATTGTTAGCCTAGATAGACCTCGATCCGTTAACTAGAACCGGATATATAGACCATTTTGTGTTTATGACTCTCAATTGTGTATGAATTAATTTTTTGAAAAAATATTGTGACATCGTAAAGTTAATATGTTACACTAAGTAATTTTCAATTGTCGCAAAAATCCATTGGTTTTTTCATACATTTTGCTTTTATAACAAATAATTTATGAACTCCCTACAACATTTTTAAGTGTTTACAGTAACGACTTTGTATATATAAAATTCAAAGCGCGCTTTGCTTTAAATGTGCTGTAAGTGGTTTAAAGGGATTTAAAGAGTCATTTAAATGTATTTTAATTTTTTTTTAAGTTTAATTATTTTCCTATACAGGGTGTTTCCTAATGACATGCTAATATTTCACAGTGTGATGCCCTGATGATTTTATGAAGAAAAGTTTATATGAATATATGTCCGCAACGGCTTAATATTTTTGCTACAGGGTCTTGAATTTTTTCCTTTAAATCGTTATTTTTTAATAACTCAGAAACTGCTTCAGATATTCTTTTTAATTTTGGCATGTATTAATAGGATATAAAACCGCATATTTTAATTAGAAAAGTTGTTTTATCGCTCCACCAGTGGCGTTCCTACGAACATGTCCTCTGATATTTTTTAACAAAAAAGTGGCACGCCACTGACATTTTTGCATATGTGTGTATTTTTCCTGAGTAGCCTGATCAATTCTACATGAAACAGGTCTCTTGCATTTTTCTCGTCAGACGCACGATTCTTGATTGAAACAATTGAATTCAAACTGAAACTAATTACACAAGTTACTCGAAGCCTAAACACTAAAAACATTGAACGGCTTTCATAAATTAATTGTTATAAAAGCAGAAAGTGTATGAAAAAACCAATGGATTTTTGTGACAATTGAAAACTACTTAGTTTAATATTTTAACTTCATGATGTCACAAGATTTTTTTCAAGAAATTAATTAATAAACAATTGACAATCGTAAACACAAAATGGTCTATATCTCCGATTCTACTTATCGGATCGAGGTCTATTTAGGCTCAATATTTTCCTTTTTTTATCATCTATCAATTGTCAATAATTGCATTTCGATACGACCTTCATGTGACGAGATATTTCATTTGTTTACTAAGCAATTTTTTTAAAGCATTGACGGGGGTAAAAAAAAGAAAAAAGGGGCAAGACCACACAGAAATGGTGATTTTTACCAATATTTATCGATTGCTATGAGCGGAGGGTGCAAAACATGTCTCGAATAGTCGCAATTCCTTAATAAACAAATTAGCTTATTGGTTTAAGCAATTGCAAAATACGCGAAACGACGCGTACCAATAAAATGTTCATTTTTTATATCTTGCCTTTTTTTGTCCGACGCACGCACCGTTTTCGTTAAAAAGTCAAAAAACATAAAAATTGAGAATTTTCTCTAAAAACCATTGTTTTAAACAACGAAACCAGTTTTATAATTTTTTTAATGTCACCATCGTGTTCAGCGCAATTTTTCCTAAGTATAAAAATAGTCAATAAAATTTCTGTTTTAAATTTCTGACCAAAATCGATGATTTTGACTTTACGACGACCGGCCTATAACTACAGAATTAACTTAAACCTATCAAGTTCAAGGTATTTTTTAAAACAGTTTAAAAATACATTTCAGACAAGCATTAATTCAATGGAGTAACACCGGATCCTCCGCCATTTCTTAGAATATAACATTGTTGGCATCATCTGGAGACGAATAAGTGCATAATAGGCATTTGACAGTGTTTCACTATTCACTGTTTTTTTAAGTTGGCAGAAAAGATACGTCGTGATGTGTTTAATGCATTTATTTTCCTTTAAGATAATACAAATTCTATAAAAATCTTCACTTGCTCAAATCTTTGCCATATATCTACTGATAAAAAACAAACATTTATAAACTGAGTTCTAGTTTAAAACAACGTATAGTTCAACCAGCTGTAATTAGTCTGGTAAACGATTAAATACTTTACGGCCAATGTAGTCTAGACCATATGAAGGTATTTTGTACTTGCAGAAATAGTACATAAATATCTTTTTTATTTCTTATGTATAGGGTGAACCTTGTCAGTACTGTACTGAAATGATTTCTGTTAAAGAACACGAATAACTGCAGAGTTTTGTCCCTATTGAATTTATGTACAGCAGGATCTTGAGTTTAATTTTCAAAACTTTTAGATCATTCTGAATCATAGTGTTGCATCTTCTGCATACATGGCAACTTTGTTTTCGAGAAGATAGAATAAGTAAATTGTTAACAAATACAATAAATAACAGACTCCCCAATTAATACTGATGTCTACTCTCTGGCTTCTGGCTCTACATTCCGGCCTTTCCACCTTTTCAATAACTTAAATATCTGTTTAAATTAAATATGCGACTTTGTATTTTTGTTTTAAGTTGAGCAGTAAAACAGGAGTTTGAAAACCCGAGGTTTAACAATGCCGCGTCGGCGCCGATGCGATGTAACAATAAATTGTTGGAATGGTTTAAGTATTTGGCGAAGGCGCAAGTGATTAATGTGTAATAAAATGAGAGGATTTTTTGCATTTTATTCATTTAATAATAATAGCAACAATTAACGGCTTTATTGATGTATTACGGAAAATATTACATATACTATAACATATCATCAGGGATTTATTTATGAAGGTTCTAACATGTATAGCTTTAATAATTTATTTGTATAATGAAATTTTAACATCACCAATAAATATGAATTTTCACCTACTAGCTGCTTCAGTTAATGATTCAATAATAGGTATCTATCATATAACAAATTATTTATTTGCTACTCACACATTATTTGAAATATATGCTGTCCAAGACAATATACAATAAACGCGTTAGTTCCATAAAACCTTAATCTTCTGCATAATTATAGTGCACTACCGTGTATTTCGGACTTTCTACTTTTGATATCTAAGTAATAAGGCATTCTGCTTCCATCTCTTAGAATATATACACACACAAACCTAATATTAAACACCTACATACTTGCAAAACAATTTTCTTGTTCTATCTGTTTACTTTCATTTAGCAAATGAATTTATGATCTTTTATTTTCCAGCATCCACCGTTTTACTCTTTCAAATATTTTCATTGACGCTGAATTTCTAACATCCGGATGTAACAGGTTAAAAAATCTAGGAGCTAAATATGTATATGATATCTGTGTCCAATATTTTTGCTCTTATTTTTGTTTTACTGCATATTACTTGTACCTGGTCTCATGGATATGATCGACGGGCCGCAATTCATAGCTGTAACTACATTGTCTTGCAGTTGTTAGCTAACAATACTTAGTTATAGCTCACATTTATTCTAACGTGCCTTCTCATAGCATTGTTTCTGTTTGTCCAACGTACGTTCCAGATCCTTCACGGCCTTCCTCTTTTTCTCCTGTTCTTAGGTTTCCACCTCCAAATGTTCTGTGGTAATCTTTCTTGTCCTAGTTTTCTGTTATGTCCGTATCGCGTAGTTGTTTCTTTTCGATGCTGTCCGTAAGTGTAGTATCGGCACCCATTCTGTTTCTAATATCCTCACTTCTTATTCTATCTAAAATTGTGATTTTGTCGAATCTTCTCCAGTACATCATTTCAGTAGCGTTGGTTTTATTTTTAAACTTTGTCTAAGGTCCAGGCTTCCACTCCATATGTAACTGTATTTTCTATATACGTACTAAACGCCTTTTTGTATAGCTAGTTATGCTGTTATTCCGTGGTACCGGATGTAATTGCCTGATAATGTTCTTTCCCTTTATAATTTTATTTTGAATGCCTTGGTCATATTCTCCTCCATCAGTAAATGTTGGCCCAGATGTTTGTATTCTTTCGTGTATTTCACTATTCCTTTGTCTGTCTGTCTGTCAGTCTCATCCTTGTGCTCCTATTACTATATTTTATCAATATTTTTTTCCAAACCGCATGTCTCTAGTCCCTCAACTAATTTCCTAAACATGCAAGTTAAAACTCTTTTAGAGCATCCCATAGTTTCTCCACTGGGACACTGTCGTATGCTTTTCGCAAGAACAAAATTGTTAATTCTAGAACATAAAATCAGAAGAAACCATTTTGTGTTAGAAATATATATATTTTTTAAAAGCCTTCTTTACTTGTATTCAATTTTATTTGTACTGTGTGCATGTACTGATAATAATCGTAAATAAATATAAATGCTGCTCTCAAAAATAAATTATAGTGATATAATTTTACATATATATTATTTATTCATGTCATAGGAAATATTTACTGGTATTTTATGTGTGTCCGGTATTGCATCATAAATTTTTTATAATCGTCAGATTGCATCTATTTGAATGATGGATTGCAATATTTTTAATATACCAAATCGCAGCAGAATATTGCTTCCTCTATATTGTTTGTATTCATTCAATTTATATTTTTTTGTTTATTTTTATGAGCAAATCATATTAATTTTACAGCATATTTCTGTTCTGTTACTTATTTTCCTCAAATACGAGTGTTGTAGTTTAGTAAATCATGAATGCCAAGTCGTTAGTGTGACGCGATGTATCTCCTTATTCATTTCAACTCATTTATATTACAAATTTCATACGTTGCGCGTTGTTTAATAGAGACATATCTAATTGCTGTCGGTAATTCGATATTTACAAATATAATTGAGTTGAAATAAACAAGGAAATATTTCGTGTCTCACGTGCGATTTATTGCAGACTTCGCATAAAAAAATGTATCTGCAGAGTTCGAAAATCTGGCCAAAGTGCATCAATTACGTCATACTCCAGTGTTGATCGAACTAGCTACGAAGTAGAAAAACAAAAGATTGCTCATTTAGTAAAACAAAGACTAAACCAACAGTCATAATTAATATTAACGTAACACGTAACGTACCCGAACATCACGTTTCACTATTTTGTTATTTCTTCGGTGTGTGCATTTCTGATAGTGCAGCTTTGAGAGCCTTTAAAAGAGATTCATAACGCGGAAGAGTATGTTCGCTAATTAACTAACCCGCTCATATGATGAAATTATTATGGAACACAATTATCATTGTTTTGCATCCTTGAATTCTGCAGAGATACGTTTGAGTATTTACTTTTTGGTGCTATGTATTTGCATATAATTATGTTGGCAAACTGTAGCATATTATGGCTCTGCAAATTTCGTATCGGTGTCTTTTCCTGTCTCGAATATCGTTGGTTCAGGTTACCAGACACCCAAAGAGAAACATAGCGTAGCAAATTATTAGCACCTGAAATCGATTTTAGTCGATTGGAAAAAAATATTTACCAATGATACATTTCTTTTAATATTACAAACGTTAAGCTAGCGTTTAACGTGGGCATCTTGATTTGTTATATGTCTTAAATAGGTCAAGTATTGATCAAATTTTCCATATTTTCTGGTCACATATTGAATATATCTTCAGAACTGCTTTCCCAAAAACTGTAATTAAGCTGCCTTGAAAAATCAGCGAAGACATTTTAAAATTTTCGTCATTAGTAATGAAATTCAATCCAAGCACTTGATTTAAAAAAAAATTAATGCGTAAGAAGGCTGTTACAAAAAATGTATATATAATTTTTAAAATTCTAAAAAACGTCTTACACAGTTTTTTCATAGAACTTATAGTTCGCTCTGTCTAGCTTTTGAACCACGATTCTTTCGGCAAAACAGGAATTTCTACAGAATCTTTTGTCATGAGCTTTTTTTGTCTGTTTCGTTCTCCATAACTTTTGATTGCACAGTATTGACCGGCAATTGTTATAAACAATGTTTTTGTTGTTAATTTGTTAACTTGTTAAAATTTCGGCCAGTTAAACTTAAAGAAACCGCTGCCTAAGGAATCACTACTTCCACATCCAGATTTTCCACCCAAGTCACTTCAATGGAAACATCTTGGCTAGATTTGTATTCTAGTATGTGGAATATATTATTGGTCATAGAATTTTAATAATATTTGGGGCAGATCTCAAAAAAGTTTAAGGCGTTAGTTACCATATACGATAAAAATTAAGTTCCTAGTTTAACCTACTTATTTTCCCCTATTCACAACCTACCACCTCCCACCCTTTCAATGGAATCATCTCAATCAGATGTCGCTACAATACATACGTTTACTAACTTTCAAGTGAATATCTCAATTTTATGTTATCAATCCCATTAACAATGAAGCGGAGGGGGTGGTGTTTGAAAAAAATTGAAAAATAATCTGAGGCCTTGGTTTCTATTATATGCACCAAATCTCAAATTTCTGTACTCTACCAGCTTGATTTATTTATTTTACTCCTCTTTAACCCCCCCCCCCTCCCCCAACCCTTCAACGGAATCGTCTCAAAATATAAGCTAGTTCCAGATGTCCTTATAATACATCGCCGGCTCAGAAGTGTTCACCAACTCCGCTTCATTTACTGGACAATAGGTAGAACTTGCTTAATATCGAGAAAATCTTGGGATCTCCACCACTCTACTGCTGTTCCATTTTAATACTTCGTCAGAAAACATTTTGGAAGAGATGTGGCTTGGCTTCTAACTTAATTATCAATACTAACAATCAACAGATTTTTAGCCCACATTATTTACTGCAATGGATAAGACTCGGGGTAAGAATACCCAGAATAGAATTTTTTAGAAAAAATATTGGAAATTTTTTATTTTGTTTCTAAATCACGATTTTGGTCAACCCCGGTAGATAATCAGACATCTTTCAAAGTAGCATTGGTCATATCAAGTAGTCGTAATAAAAAAAGAGTAAGTAACAGCGTAGCATAACGAAAGCTTGTGTATTTTATCGAAAATTGTGTTTTCTTAAATGTTTTTTGCATATATCCTGTTTTGGGTATTATCCTTGTTTTCTGTATGGTATTGTAATAAAAATAAACAAATATATGACAAAACCCTTTTTGTTTAAATTCAAGTGAATTCTGTCATTCAACAGTTCGGTTTTTTTTGTTATATATTATCACAGATCCGCATTAATTTCCAACTTTTCGCTGACCATAATCGCGGAATCCTCAATACGTCTGTAATTTTCAATTGAAGCCCATGTCGAACAGCAGAATCGCTTTGTACCCTTTCATCATCATGGTGCATTTCCAGTTTTTTTGTGTATGCTTTCAATCGCTTTTCTCCCATTCGATGGGTATAATAAATGATGAAGGGATTGCGGATTGTGTCAGGCAACCAAAATAAATCCGGGCGGCTTTGGCTTTCCATCAAGAACATAGGCACTGCTGCGTGTATACTAATACATTCGAATATATTAGACCACAAAAAATGCAGATATTTTTATTTTTCGTCATATGTACGTAATGATTTTTTACGCTCTGCTCATTTCTGACTTTATATTATGGGACTGAAAAAATCCTGTTGGAATATGAAATACAAAAGAACAATGTTTCTTGCAACTGACTAAATACAATACTAATCATGTATTCCACAAACAAAATTTCAGGTAAATATCTACATTTGTTCAAAAGATATATAGGGACATAATTGTTTTTTTGAAAACTACAACGCCCTGTATCTTGTAAACGGAGGCTCTAATGACAATTGTTTATATGACAAAATATTCTTAAATTTGTACGAGGAATACGCTCCTTCATTTATGACATTCCATTATGTTACACCCTGTATAGTGACAACTAAGTCAGTACATGAAGACAGTGAATGTGGTGGGCTATGTTATGATGAAGTTATTGGTCCATATTTCCTTAAGAAATCCGTCAGCTATCATTCTTACTTAAATATATTAAATTATTTTGTTATCTACCAGTATGGCAAGAAAATTAAGTTGGACTTTGACATTTTTATAAAAAGAAGTACATTAACAAAGTCAACGGAATTTATACTTGACCTGATTTTACATTTTCTATGTTTTTGAGCACCCATTTCATAATTTTGAATGACCACATTAACTAGAATCTATAGACAAAGAAACTTTCTTATGAGAATATTTTTCACTTGTTGCGTTCATCCGTGAACACACTATAGTTATTTACCAAATTTTAATTATGTCAATAAGAACCTCCAGATGCTTTATTTTTAAAATAGTTAATGAAACAACAAATTACTCATATTAAATGTTGGATGGAGTGTATGAAAATTGCGTGCGAAATACCCAAATAATGTTAGTGGGGTCGATCTGGCACGAAAAATCCTCGGAAGTGACAACGTGTTTTTTGTTTTTTGTTTTTTTTGTGATATTATAAAGTCGGACTTCCGGAAACTTGTGGTGGGAAATTTACATGTAAAGATACGGGATATCAGTTTTTCGAACATGACTCGCTTAGTTTGATTCGGATTCGGATCGAAAAATTGTATGGGGTAAAAATAAAGGACTCGCAAATACGCGTAAACTGAATTTTGATTTGTCGAAATCGGTCCAGCGATTCTCGAGATATTGCAATTTGAAGATCCGGTTTTTCATACGGATTTTTCGCTGCGGCGGGAACGCACCGAGAGCCGTGTTCGCGTTTTTTCTGGGAAGAAATCGACTTCGCGACTTGCCTTTTTTTCCCACAATAGATAGTCGGGTCCAAAGTACTGTGTCCAAATTTCAAGTCGGCTGGTTCGATTGGGAGGGAAGGGAACTTCAAATTGCAATATCTCGAGAACCTCTGGACCGATTTTGACGAATGAAAATTCAGTTTACGCGTATTTGTGAGCCCTTTATTTTTATCCCATACAATTTTTCGATCCGAGTTAAACTAAGCTAGTTAGTATCATCGCTTTTGTGTTGGAAACTTCAATTTGACTTCCACATCCACGTACTGGAGTGGAGATAAAATAGTCTAAAAAAAAATCTATTTTTCTTTTGTAGAAATATGTTTAGAATGTCAGGAAACGTCGAGATTTGAAAGAGTGAAAGAAAATTTTTTGTCTGTCTATCTGGAACTTTTTTTGTGCTCACATTTTCTCTGAAACGGCTTAAGGTATTGAGTATATGAGGCCAAGATCTCGAGATTTTTTAATGACATGCCACCCCCAACTCCATAATTAAAGAAGTTAGCAGAATAAAATTAAGATATTGACTTCAAATTTGGTACACGTGCATTTTGTAATTAGATCTGAAACTAGATTACATTGTGAGCTTATTCCGTTGAAGGGTTGGGGGGTAAATAGGGGTAAGGAAGTAAAGCCAGCTAGTACGAGTCCAGAAACTTGGGATTTGGTGTATCTGTAAATACTAGAAGTCAAGGTATCAGTTTTATTTATGATATCTGCCACCCCCACCACCACCTCCAACATCCCTACTCCATGATTAATGTTGTCAAAATAAAATTGTATTTTAATGTTTGTATGAGAACAGCAGTTCTCAAGAAATTTTTGGACATTAGCCACCCCTATTGACACTTCGGGGCAGATGATTTCAAATATTATATCATTAAAATTCTATGAGCAATTATTTTCACTTACTAGAGTACAAATATGATTTCGTTTAAAAAAATTTGGATGGGAAATCTGGATGTGGAAGTAGTGATTCCTTAGGTAGCGGTTTTTTAAATTGATTACTTCCATTAACACCTTTTCTAATATTTGACAATAAGACTGAATATACAGGCAGTCTACAAGTGTACACTATATTCTAGGGTCTTTGTAAGGGGTGATGGAACAAATAGTAGAGGTCCTAATATACTACCTCGTGGTGTTCTGATAGTAAACTCCTCGAGGGAGTTTAAGTGTTTGTCTTCTATTGTGTAACACTTACTTTATATTAATATGAAAGATAATTACTAAAAATTCACCATGGCTTAGAGATCTCGACTCAAATAGTGGGAATAAACTAGGTACAACTATTTGAGGCCTGTCACCAAGTGCTTACTTTATTCTAAAAGTCATTAAAAAAAATTATAAAAACACTTACAAAAGAAACCATTAATGGGCGCCACTATCGTAAAAACTATAGAAAAGCCGGTTGAATGTGAACTAATAACGATTTTAATCAAATTAAAAAACATGCATAACATAACATACATAAATGTAAACGAACGACAACATTGACAGTTATACACACAGATAATAAAACTTGAATACTAATTATAATAAACATAGAAAAGAAAAGAGAGGAACTCGTTACAATTGGTCGTTTAATGTTTTAGTTCGTTATAAATGAATATTCTCATCATTAAGACTACTTGCGATGGCCAATGAAACATGATTTCTCTTAGTTCTCAATGTTATTAATTACTTGTAACTTATTCTGGAGACATGCTATAACTTGGTAGATATTTATTAATTAATGAGAAATTAATTATATGTAATAATATATACATAAGTAAATAACTATACACGTTCTTCAATTTCTTCAAAAGGGACATTTTTATTTTTTAATACAATTGCGTTTCTTCGAATGGTATTCTTGCGGCACCTATCCTATACAGAACACGGTCTTAAATAACATATTTCAGCTGCAAGTAGTGTTTGAGCAAAGCGATACATTGCCTTTATTGCATTTCGCATAAAGAATTTCAGTTATTCGTATTCCATATCGGTCCAAATTTAAAGCTTTCGTTAGAAACACATTCAATGAAATTTACGAGCTTTAAAATTTCCTTTAAATATGGACATATCGCGGTAGAGACACGCATATAAATATAACGCGCTGGGATCTACATATCCATTTCTCATTCCCGATGAAAAATAGCGGCTTAAATTTAATAATTTGATAAAATGTACTTCAGAAGGTACACTGAAATATTGCCTTTTAGGCATGGGGAAATACACGCTCGAAATTATCGTGAGCTATTTTTTAAATTAAATTTAAATTGTAAATTCTTTATGGCCCTAGGTGGGATAATGTACATCCCCCTTAATTTATCCTGTCAAAAATTTGATTTTAATGCGGCTGCGGGAAATAAAAGGCCGCTTTAATACGGTCTGTATTTGTATTCGTAATTGTATTTTCCATAAAATATTTGAGAAGGGTGTAACATCGAGAATATTGTTAATACTTCCTTACCGAAGTAGAATGTTTATTTATTTTTTATTTATACTGCATATAATCTCTAGTTATATGTGTACAGTGAAAACATGATAACATTCAATATTAATAACGTTAATAAAAATATGAATGTATCATGAAAAAGACCGACATAGAAATAGTTCACAACACTAGCGATGTCATAAGCGCCTACCGACAATTTTTAGAATCAGTTTTTGATTGTTGTAAATTTTGTTTTACTGTTAGTAATTCTAGTAATTGATAGTCATGATGTTAATTATTTGTTTATAATAAATAATGTTAGTTTAATGAATAACTCCATAAATGATTTAATAAAAGTAAATAAATATCATTTAACCTACGGTTATGCTACCGGCAATATTAAAAATGAACCAAGAGCAGATAACGGACTTGTAATGGTGAGCCAGGTAAACAATCGACTACTTTCGTTTGAGGTAAGCGCGTAACATATCCATATTCATATACGCGTATTGTTTGTAATATTCAAGTGCGGTCTAGGTGTTATTCTATCTCAAACAGGCTTTGTAATGATTTATGTGTGCAATGTGTCTTTATTCATGATTGTCTCACAATTTACTATTTATATACAGGGTGTCCCGAATTGCATAGGCCAAACTTCACTAATACAACTTTTCAAAATAAGAAAAAAAGTTCCTATAAGCATGGGTAGGGAAGTGTTTAGTTTCCGAGATACAGGGTGTTCAAGTAATTCTCCTGAAAATGTTCTTTATGAATATTTTCGAAACGTCTAAAGATAAACAACGATAATTTACACAGGAATTTAACTTTTTATACTGTTTAAGAAAAAATGACAATTATGTACGAAAATCATTTAGGAGCTTGTGAAACTGGGGGGGGGGCTAGGTATAATTTAGCCCCAACTTTATTGTGTGACACTTTTAAATTAATTTATGAGCTGAACTTAAAAATTTGAAGTTTTCTACACAAAAAAAGTCTCTTGTGTTTTTTCTCTAAAATTATCAGTTTTTGAGTAAATCTTATCTGAACTTTATTAATTAGTAACCATTATTACCCGAATTCCTGGTATGCAGGAGTGGGCCGTGATTGTAATGTTTGTAACAAATGAAAAATAATCTAGCATGCAATGCCAGAATGACAATAATGACATTGTTGTTTTTTGGTTTTCTGTAGTTCATTGTTCTGTTTTATTATTTACTTTTGGAAAAAATGTTCTATTGAAAAGTAAAAAATGATCATGTTTAGTAATGTGGAGTACGCGGATATTCATTTTATTTATGGATATTGTAATGGAAACGCGAATATCGCAGGAGATTTCCTAATAGAAGGAAACCATCCAAAGATGCTTTTATTCGAACCCACCTGGAATTTAGAAATGTTGGACTTAAAAGAGGTCCAAGAAATGAAGAACAGCGAAATGGGCGATTTAAAAACATAATTGTGGCCAAATTTAACAATAATAATTAATTAAGTATCAGAAGAGCGGTCCAACAGCTGCGTGCGCAAGCTGTGCATTTTTCCAAAAACGAAGTTTTTCGGATTTTGAAAAAAGACCACAGAAAAGCTCTTCGAATGCAGCCAGTCCAAAGTCTTCAACCAGGTGATCCCGAAAGGCGTATCAATTTTTGTAATTGGTTTATAAATGCCATGGAACAACATCCCGATTTCGGACGTAAAATTATTTGGACTGATGAAGCTACCTTTAACCATAATGGATCGGTTAATTTTAATAATTTAAGAATCTGGGCTCATCAGAATATAATTAGCTCTAGGGCATTTCAACAGAAGTTTAGCGTTAATTTATGGTGTGGTGTTATAAACGAGACTTTTTGTGGGCCCCACATCCTTACTCCCCATTTAAATGGACCATTATTTAATGATTTTTTAAATAACCATTTTTTTCAATATCTCGAGAGGATATTCCTCTTAATTTAAGAAATGAATGCTGGTTTCAAATGGACTGAGCTCCTGCACATTTTGCTGTTGAGAACCGTTTGTGGGTAAACAATAATTATCCTGAACAGTGGATCGGTCGATTAGGTGCAAGATCCTGGCCACCCCGTTCACCGGATTTAACTCCAGTTGATTTTTTTGCCTGGGGCTATTTAAAGGACAAAGTCTACGCAATCCCTGTAAACACGAGAAAAGAGTTAATAGAAAGAATTCTCGAATAACGTGAAAATTTGCGGGATAATCTTGATTTCATTCGTAAAGCTACACACTCTGTACGGCGCAGATGTCGGAAATGTGGTGAAGCTGGTGGAATGCACTTTGAACAACTGTTGTAATTTGGAATTTACCTTACTTTAATCTAATTCATTGTTGTCTAATAAAAAATAACGTAATCAAATTTTGTTTTACTGTCACTGTTTTTTCTGTTCTGCTAAAATTATTCATAAAAAACTATTCCCGAATAAAGTTCAGATAAGATTTACTCAAAAATTGATAATTTTAGAGAAAAATCACAAAAGACTTTTTTTGTGTAGAAAACTTCAAATTTTTAAATTCTGCTCATAAATTAATTTAAAAGTGTCACACAATAATGTTGGGACTAAATTATACCCAGCCCCCCCAGTTTCACCCGCTCCTGAATGATTTTCGTACATAGTCGTCATTTTTTCTTAAAAAGCATAAAGTGTTAAATTCGTATGTAAATTATCATTTTTTTATCTTTAGACGTTTCGAAAATATTCATAAAAAAACATTTTCAGAAGAATTACTTGAACACCCTGTATCTCGGAAACTAGTCACTTCCCGACCCTTGTTTATAGGAACTTATTTCTTATTTTGAAAAGTGTAAATATGTAAATAATTGCTTAAATACTCCACAATAAATCATTGTAAAGCTCTGACTGAAACAGCTAAGAATTAAACGCAAATTCCGTCGTCCTTATTCTCCTTTCCTTATATCACGCTTTTTCAATAAAACATAAGATCCTTTAAAAAAGTTGGCACCTAGTAGAATCAGGCAAGGCGATGGCAGATGACGTCACCCAGTCTGAATAAAAAACTATCCGAAGTTGTCACGAGTGACCAAGGGGGTTTATTGGTTGTCAGCAGTCACCGATGTCAATCCAGCGCATAACTGGCAAGCGAACCGGAAATGTGAGGCCGTCCAACGACGCGCAGATGAAAAACGTTCATCTTTTTCATTATTATTTTCGTTCCAGTATAATATGCCATAGTATCAAGATTTAATTTACTAATAAAACTGAAATTCCGAATCTTATCGTTGTAAGGAGAAAAACATTAAAAATAATACATTTTCAATGTGAAAATTTGTTATAAAAGTAATACAAAACACGTAAAATAGTAAAATTACAAAAATTAATTAGTATACAGTTGAACTCACGAATCAAATCATCTGTATATTTCTCTGGAGACGCAGTTTCCACAAATACCAAAATTCTTGAACACAATATTCAAATATCAACACTTGACACGCGTTTCGCTAACCACGTTAGCATTATCGGGAGATGATTAAAACTGATTGATCTGTCAATAACGTCTTAAGAGGCCATGTAATTGTATTATTTGATTCAACGGCGCACACCAGTGTAGCAAAATGGGCAAAATTCGCTCTAAGGCTCAATTTTTGAAATATCGACTTAAATATTTTTGTAAAATACTCGGAAAGGAGTCTGGAATAGTGAGTCACTGCGGCTTTTTAAAATTTCTTGTTTTTTTTTTCATATCCCATCCCATGAGCTCCCATGTATTTGTTGGCACCATTCAAAAGTGGTCTTGAGCTGAAATTTTCAGGATATTATGTTTTTGGTAAAAGGAACCATTTGGTACATAGAGATTAAAAATGACGATATTTGGAAAATATATATACACAGGGTGATTCACGTAGGCCCGTTTCGTTAGAAGTTCTTCAACTTGCAGTTGGATTACAAACTTAAAATGTTGTATGGTGCAATGTTTTGCAAGAACCGCTATCACTTTCTTCGTGAAGGAGATCCTCATTTGCTCTTTGGCCCACAGAAAGAACACAATATGAGCTAGTCTCTTCAATAAAAATTAATTTCATAATAGTAAAACAAGTGTTCTATTTTTCCCGTTATTTTGTCAAATTCAGACCTCAAAAACTTTTTTATTTCAAATGGAACACACTATATTCTTTTACATAAAATTTTATAAAATTACATTCCCTTTTTTCTAGTATGGGAATTATAGGGGTTAAAGTTACAACTTATTGATATATTGGTGATTTTCCTAAATGTTCCAAAATTTTTAATAGAAATTGCCATCAACTTAGCCATGATTAGAAACAATCATTAATGGCACTCATTCTCTTGTGGCCAAAAATGCCAGCACGTTTAAATTATACCAACAAAGACTTTTTAGATTTGTTTATTATTTATGAAGAATATGAGAAGGTAACATTAAGAACATTTGCTACTCGATACCCACAAGAACAGAAACCATCACTATACACTGTAAAACCGATGTTGGATAATGCTAGAATGTTCAGCTCTGTCAAGGCTGGAAAAGGGGAATTTAATTTTATATAATTTGATGTAAAAAAATACAGGGTGTTCCATTTGAAATAAAAACGTTTTTGAGGGAGTTCCCTTTTAAATAAACAAATTGGTACGGACTTTTGGAACACCCCGTACAGCTGGAGCACTTAAAATATTTCAAATCAAATCTTAATCGACTTTGATCTACCTTGGCTTAAAATTTTAGTAGTTTATTGGCTACACTTTCAGAGCATACTGCCTAAATTGCAAACACCGATTTTCTAACCTCAAAAAATGTATCAAATATGAGTGTAAAAATCACTTGTTTCTATTTCTACAAGTCAAATCTTAATCAATTTTGATTTAGGTACGTACCTTGAACTAAAATGTAGGATATTGGCTACACTTTCAGACTATAATAATAATAATAATAATAATAATAATAATAATAATAATGTTTATTGTAATAAAACCAGTATACATAGTATAGTACATAATAAACTGAATTGTAATTATAATAAACATTTATAACCCCACAAAGTTAGAAACTTGATCGTGGGTTTACACAGTCGAACTTAATCTAATTCTATTATTTCCTAATTTAAAGAATAAACTACATTCTTAAAATAACATAGGTGTTGATGAAAAATTAGAGTTTAGTGAAGAGGGGAGGGGAGCGGGGAGCCTCTCGAGTTTTATTTTATTTATTTTTTTTATTAGATGGTAAAGATTTAATTATTATTTTTTATATCTATTAACGCATGTGCCTAAATTGCAAACCCCGATTTCCTAAAATCAAAAAATTCAACAAAACATAAATTACACTATTCGAAACATGTTTTATAAATTCCTTTCATATTTTACTATAAAAAAATATTTTTTTTCGAGCCAATGAATTAAAATTTTACCTACAAATAAAAGAGGTTTGTAAATTATTAAAATAAAAAAAATGTGTACTATAAATAACAAAACTCGAATCTTTTATTGACAATAATTGTGGAGATCTATCGAAGACACTAATTAAATATTAGTATATCTATTTAATATCTAATATCTATTTAAAAGATCCAATCGAATATTTTATTGTTATTAATTATCTTAAAGATATATTGGAGTGGTTAACTAGATATTGATAATACCATCAGTCTACCAAATTTATTATTATAGATTAAAATGCAAGCTTTATCTCATTAAGCAGGGATCTGAATAATTGAATTTTATGTGAATATATTCTAATTTTGTGCAAATATCAAAAATTATGTATGCGATATTATTCTCACTTTTTCTCTAAATGTAATTATTAACTATATCTATAAAATTGTTAATATTGGCATTGATTTAGAATCTTTAAATATCAGTTTTAAATTGTTTTATATAAATTAAACATCGTTACAAAAATGAAATATAAAATCAAGAAAAAAAAAAGTTGTGTGAAATTATTTGGAATGGTGATAAACAAAAATATACAAAAATAGATTTAATATTAAATAACATTAGAAATACAACTAAATTTGATGAAAATCAATTAAAGATGATACAGAAAAAAATGATCAATTTGACTTGTAGAAGTAGAAAAAAGTGATTACTCTCATATTTGATACATTTTTTGAGGTTAGAAAATCGGGGTTTACAATTTACGTAGTATGCTCTGAAAGTGTAGCCAATAACCTACATTTTAAGCCAAGGTAGAACAAAATTGATTAAGATTTGACTTGTAGGCAGATTTTCGTCCAAAAAAGGCTTTTTTCCACTGTGCTGCGGTCCTAAAACCTCGAAATAATAAATAAGTTATTTTCTTTTAAAGAAATAAAAATTAATTTTATCGTTTATGTTTATATCAAAAACAGTTCTATTTAATATAAGCATTATGCTGCGCTGCTAGTCTAGTCATGATTGAACGTTTATTTTATCCAACATTACTTTGAATCAATCCCATCAACTGTACGTAGATTATTTTCAAGCAAGCAAATTGCAGTGGATATGCGATACCTCATTCTGCTGCGCTCATGACATCGTTTCCTCAACCGTGCACTCCTTGTCGCTAAAAATATGCAGGATTCTTGTCGTCAAATTTGTCAAATATCCCCATTTATCATGGAAAGCCGCTTTAAAGTTTTCTTTCCCCGAAGAATTAATGTACTGTCTATCCAGTGAAAAAATGGGATGCGATAACGGTTTAAAATTGGATCTCCTACATTAAAGCCAATTCAAAATTAATGCCCTCGCGGGTAAAAGTTTCATGCCAAGCAGGCAGTAGCTTGTGCTTTTCTTGGAAGCAACTTTGTTACTCATTATAGATAATGATATTGATTGTTTGTGTTTTCTGAATAATTTACGATGTTATTGTTAATGAAGGAAATTAAATTGGTTTAATTTTCATGTACACAAGACGGTGTACAAAGGGAAAGCTCGAGTCAAGATTTTCGCTTCGCAGAATTAATAAAGGTATTGCTTTTCCTTATGCAATGTCGTAACTTGAGTAATTATTTTTATTGATTCCTGCATTCACTTTATACAGGGTGTAACTAGTTTCATGTCATTAAATAAAACTGGTAATAGGGACTGACTAGACAAACAAAAAACTTATATGACTTTTTTCTCTAGGGGCACTTTGAAAATAACTGACCTAGGTTTAAAATTCGAATGTTAAGGTAGGAAACATTTCAGAACCACTGTTTTTCAGGGTCAATGGATGTTATAGTTCCGAATATTAGAACTAATAAAAAAACTGTAATACCCGACGTGTTCCCGCCGGTAAAAGCACGGCACTTTGATTAATGCGTGAAATTTTCCATACTTTCGAGTGGTGTAATTAGTATTTTTAGGAAAAAAATGTTTTAAGAGATATTTGACAAAAACTGGTATATTGCAACTAATTTGTTTAATAACAAATGACACTCAAGGATTATTGTTGGTTACTTTTGGTATGTTGTTCCTGACATGTTCAGAGATGTTTTCTCAAAAGTTACTGCTTTCCGAAATCATTCCGAAATAATACACACTTTCAGCCTCTATTGACTCCCACTAATTGTAGATATTTTTAAGGACTTTAAACAATAACTAAATTTCCTTTATTTTTTTTTTTACCTCACACCTGTTTACATGAACTGTGTTAATGTTTTCTATAAAGATTTTAATTAGCTTCAATTCATATTCGAAATTCTTTTTGGTCTGTACTATTTCTCTTAGATTTAATAAATCAACCATCTTTGGTAGTATTAATATGCATTTTGGTAGTTCTAATATGTCATATTGAAACAGATATTACAGCTGTGTCAATTTGTGAGTTGTGTCACAGTTAGATATTAAGTCCCCGTCATTTGAGCAAAAAATCGTCATGGTTCCGTATACAACTGTAGAAAAAAATAGAATTCTTGTTGGTTTGTGATGAATTTAATCGTAATGCTAGAAAGGCCTGCAGTGTATTCCCAAATATTTTCTGGTATCCAGCATCCAAATATCAAAGACACCGCTATTGCCTGCCAACAACGTACTACAGAGCCGTATTTCAAATTATTACGTATTATAATGAACAAAATATTATGCTAGAGGTTTAGAAATCGTATTTTCGGTAGAAACTTAATGACGTTTTGGTATATTAAAAAATCTTACTCTGTTTTCCATCAAGATAGGAATATCTGATGCATTGGTGGACACATTGCCCGTCCTTCACGACATAGACAGATAACTTCAAAGTACGTCTCTGTTTATCTGTTCATTAGGTATGGCGTTTTAGTTAGGGGTGATTCGTGTAACTATGATCACAGGAGTTGGAAATCCTTATTAAAAAGGCATATTTTCGATTATTTCTTATGTTAATTATGTCAGAACATATTTTAGATGAGAGTAATGATGTTTTATCCATTATATAATGCCGGATTAAATCGCGGAGTGCGGATTAAACTACGGCCTTGAAAAATATACTGTTTTATAATGTTGGTAATCTTCAGTTTCCAGATTAAATACGTCAAGGTAAAGTTAAACTACGAACGGTGGATGGAGACCGTTTAAACTGGAGATTTCAGATTTCAAAGTATTCATAACCTCATAATGAAAAAAATCATTGTTTTTATATATAAGATGATGGAGGTATTCGAAATATTGATTCTTTTCTGTCTGATGACGCCGAAGAAATTAAATTAATGTAACAGAAGGAGATCGAAGTCCTAGAAATTCAGTCGGAGTTACATGGCACTATATTTTTTTACCAGATTAACTAGTAAAACTATCTCATTTTCCGTAAAATTTTTCGTTCTCTTTTTATTCATTTTTTGTAAAAATAAAATTCCCAAATAAAATATAGGTAGTAGCAAGGTTATATCTTAGGTTAGAATTCACTAGTTGAAGACCGTGAAGTTGAAATTTCCTGAACAACAGGTGAGCCAACTACATAAATATATATTTATTTTATAAAACAGACATTTTGTAAAGTTAAGCTTAAAGCTTGGTTTAATCCTAGGTTTAAACTGTACGCTTAATCTAATATTAGAATACCGGCCGTAAGTAATACATTATATTTGTTATTTAATCTAGTCCAGAAAAATTCAGTATGCCCCGGTCTCCCTATATTAGCTCGGTCGGCAGCCTTGAGTTTTTTATGTGCAGTAAAAATATGAAGTGAACTATAGAAGGCCATCCCAAGCAGCACAATTAGTTTATTTTACCAGTTTAAAGCCTCAATGACCTAAAATAGTTGATATAACGTAATTGCAACCGTTACTTTTAACTTTAAAGGCATATGGACTTAATAGTAATTAATTAAGCAATATTTAGGTAATATTTTCTTAAGAAATGCCTGATAAAGTCACATTGACTTTGGTGTAATTTTCAAGAAATATTATCGTAATTGTTCCTTAAAATTTAATTATAAAGTTAAAGTGCATATTGAGGTCAATGTATAAGAAAATATTACGTAATTTTAGACTAAGTTATTAACTTTGGAGTCGCTGACTTTTGTCTGGATAGAAACGGGTAAATTTTACCAATTTTCAACATAAATGTAACCTATGTTTTGTCTTGTCCCTGTAGTCAGATTTTAGTTAAAACTTTAACCTCATGATCACAACTAGTTCCAATTTTAGGTAAAATTTACGTTAATTTTACTTCCTCACTTACCTAGCATATGTGTTTAACCTAAAGGTAAATATTACTTCATATAATGTCCTAGAAGTTATTTTTACATAAAAATAGAATTAGGTCTCTTCCCTGGAAGGCAAAATTACGTTTTCATTGTCTAAATTACTTCAAGGGACTAAAATGACTGTATTATGTTGATGCCCCTCCCAGCAGTGTCAAATGTCAAAAGTTACTTCATGTTACGTCATGTGGTAGTGCTATAGTTTTAATATTTAAAACGTGTTTCGAAATATCGCGCGTCGGAAGGCAAGAGATCGACACGCCACCTACAGTCAGATTAGGGAAATTTAACTTTCTGACCTTTCCTCATATTAAAATCTCGAATATAGTTCTTCATTACTTCTGGAAATAAAAACGTGTCATTATTTTTTGCTGGATAACTTGGAAGGGAGAAAATCCGACTAAAACCAGCTTTTTCCACTAAAATGGTATTAAGCATATTTTTATAATTTTACGCATGAATGACATTGTGAACTAACCCTACGTGACCAACGCATGTATTTGTTTTGATCTCAGATAAATAAAAGACGTATTTATCTGAGGTTTTAATCACGGCCGTCTCTAGAGACGGCAGCGTGTTAATACACTTTTTGCTTTTTTTGACGAATAAACAATGATTGCTGTTCTATTTTCCTTGAACCTCATGGCAAACCTGGACAGGGAAATATGACCAATTTAGTTCTAAATGAACTTTAAAGACTTTACAGTTTTGAAGACTACAAAATTATTTTAACCTATATTGGTCCCATTTAACTTTAAAGTCAATAATATAAGTGTTAACGACTTCGACTGTAGGAAAAATGTTAGTGAGGTCTAAAATATTGGGAAAGGATACTTTGAAGTCGCGCGGTACTATATTCGCCATATTTTTCAACCAGCTGTAAGAGACCATTTTATAATGAAATTTAGATGAGTGATTAATTGAAAAAAATCATTAATATAGGGTTAATTAACAGGATATCAAGTACAATATTAGCATATTTTATGCTTCAGGAAAGTCCTGCAGGGTAATTGTATAGACTTTTACAAATATTTTTAAAACACATTGAAGCTGGAAAAAATTTTTTTTCTTTAAAAACGTAAAATACTAAAGGCGCTTTTAATATTCCGAGGTAGAATTGATATATTTACGATGAAAATTGATTGGCAGCAAAAAACCACAGAGAGGAAAAAGGTGGACACATTATTTCACAACTACGTCTGACATTATATAATATACTCTTACTCCATCATTATAATAGATGTCTGGTTTCTATTATGTCTTATGCTGCTGATGCCTTATAGGTAAATCATCATTGCTGTAGATAAAACCTAATTAGTCTGAGAAAGACTGCAGTTGAAAAAGGATAAGTGGTTTGGTAGATATTACGTATTAACGGCCACATATAAACACAATGTTTACTTTTATATTACCTGTTCAAGGAAATATGTTCTATAACTTATAGGTCATTATAACTGACTGGCGTTATTTAAGACGTATTACCGACGTCGCCTCATTCCCCATTTACTTATATTTTACGTATATTTTAAGTCAATTAGGTTAGGTTAAACGAGAAAACGACACCAAAACTAGGTCTATATTACGTAATTCAGACCTAAGGTGCTACTTGGGATAAAAACAATTACATTATAAGTTGACAATCTTAAAGGATATGGTACTTTTACCAAAGCTAAAAGAAATGGAAGAATACCTGGGAGAAATGAAAATAATATAAATGAAGTTATCCCAACTCAAATCTTCACCGGAGTAAGTTTAAAATATAAACTAGTAGATCTCATTGTAATATATAAGGTGTACCAAATTTCAAGCCAATATCTTCGCTCCAGAGAAAACGCACCCACAAAAAAGGTTAGATATACAGACAGACCAACCGACAGACTGATTTTTTTTTTGCTCAAATTTAAAATCCCGACATTTCATGACATTCTAAACCTATTTCAACAAAAATATGAAATTTATCATCTACAATTTTGATCTGGGACATTTTTTCAAATTACCTACAAATTGTTTCAGGAGATATCCACGCATTGAAATTGACCCTTTATACACAGAGTATCACACTTAAAACTCCCGGGGCCCATTCTCTCGATATCTCAAACACATATTGTAAGTCGAACTCCACTTTTTAAAACCTCAGTCAAACGCTTTTTTACGTCTTTTGCCTAACGAATAACTTTTCTAAGGGCCGGTTTATCAATGTCCAGTTAAAAGTGCCAGATAGGTAGCTGCTAGTTATGCTTAGCTGGCAGTTATATCTGGTGGTAGTGTTTATTAACAGTAGTTTAACTGCCAGCTACGTATTCAAGAGTTGAATTATTTCTTAGCTATGTTGGCACTACTGATTCTACCTGAAATTTCTTTCAATTGGTTTAATGCAAATTGCGCGCGTGTTTTAATGACAGTTTATCTAATTTAACCTCAAAATTCATTGCGTTGTCTAGCGTGTTGATCGATGTTCTGTTCTTAATTTTGTGCGTTTGTGTATCAGCAATAATTGCAATAGACAGTGTAAAAGGGAAAAAAGGTGCTAACTACACTTTAATCGATTGGAGAAACAGAATTATTCCTGCAACTTCCTCTATCATCTCAACGATATGTAAAATAGTTTCTTTACGCAATCGAAATCTTATTAAAAAATCTTTATCATAATTCTCAAAATTATTTTCTCGTTCCCTTATGGTATAGGGTCTCCTTTCATACTTTATAAATTGTATAATATCATTGTCATCATCATATCCAGAATATTATTATTATTTTTATTCATTATTGGCAATCATATATTTAATATAAATCACAAATTAAAAACGAACATATCAATCAATCACATTGGTTATTAGGTTAGAATGTTTTAGAATTGTCAGAAATTCTACCAAATGCGCATGTGCAAATCCACTAACAGTAGAATAAATCCTTAACTGGCACTTTCAGCTCTCTGCTAAATTTACTTTCAGATGTGAGTTAAACCCTCCGGTAAATTTTACCTGCACATTGAAAAACAGTATCTGCCAGATAAATTTTATCTGACAGTTATACTATTTAACTGGACATTGAAAAACCGGCCCTAAGTATAATTTCGTTGTATTTTTAAAATTTCTTATCGGAGAATTTTTGCTGAGTCTGTGATAGTAGTGTGGAACGCAGAAGTTCGACTTTGCACCTGAAATGGTCAGATTGAGATCAAAGATTGTCCTTAGGTGGCTGAGGTAAATGTGCATTTAATAAAAATGTCTTGCTGACATGGCAAATTGAATCTATTTTGCATTAATTCAAATCCATAATTATTGCACATTTATTCCAACATGCTGCAAAATATATATACATACATGTAATGCTTAAATAGCAAAACAGTGTTTAAATTGATGTTTAAAATAATAATGCAAATATTATTATAAGCAGAAAGTAAACATCGGAGTTTTGTGTGAAATTTTAAGATAAATATATGATCATTAATCACCGCTTTTGTTGTTAACTGCTTTTATTTTAATACCTTTATCAACACACATGAAAGTGGCCGTGGGGGACATTTAATATTAAACAAGTTCTGCTTTTAGGTGATGCTTGTATGGCAGTTAGTTTTGGTCGACATTACTTCCCTCGCATACAGAAGGGAAGTATTGTATTTAAGAAAAAATCACCCTCCGAAGTTTTCTCTAATTTTCACGTTCGGGTCATGTGGATTACGAAAATATAGATTTCTCAATTCCGTCTGTCTGTCTATCTGTTAGTGCATTAACTAAAAAACCGCTTGACAGAGAACAGTCTTTGGTAGGTAGCTGACGCTACTGCCACCGAGGAAATGGTTAGACTTTCAGTAGAAAATATACAGGGTGGACCGTCTAAAGGGAATAGATAATAAAAACAATTTTTTCTCTCAAATTTAAAATTTCCACGTTTCGTGACATTTTAAACCTATTCCAAACAAAAAAATGTTTTATTATTTTTTACCACTAGGTACTATAGAATAGATGATGAAAAAGACATATTTGTTTGCTCAAAAAAATGTTCGCGTTTCGTGATATTCTAAACCTATAAAAAAAATAGAACATATTTTAACCACTACTATACTTTCACTCTACTGCGTTGATGTGCAACTAAAAATATGACAGATGGCAATAATATTTGGCATATAGTCATCTCAGTTGGCAACGAAGACACCTATTACAGTTTTATTGAAAAATATACAGGGTATTGTCTGTAATTGTTTATTTGTGGCATATTCAGATTTTCTTACTTTTTATTGGGTATTTTGCCACTGAAAATTATTTAAAAATTTTAATGAAAAAACTTCTGCGCCAAACGGATCAGACAGAGGTTGGTTCTTGAGTACTTGACTGTTTCAAAAAGTCTCACACCTAAAAATATATAAACTAGAACAATGTTATAAACTAAAAACTCAAAATCAAAGCTATAGGTAGTTAACGTTTCGGAAGAGAATCTACTTCCGTTCTCAAAACTTTTTTGGCCGTCAACCATGACAGTTCTTTGTTTATGTATTTCCATAGTCACGTGAGACATTAAATTATATTTATCTTGTTTTTATTTACTTCGTCTCTAAGGATGGGCAACCAACTAGTACAAAAATTTATTGAATAATTAGAAACGCATCTATCCTCGTTTAATAAAATAATCGCGGATTCTTTAAGTTTTCTTTTAGTTCCGTTGCTCTCTTTTTCCAAAATCTTCGCCGAGTCCCATTTAATTCTATGATTATTATCCCACGCGTGTTCACAAATTTTGGATTTTTCAAATTCTCCCCTTCTAGCGTAATTTCTATGTTCACCAAGCCTTACGTTGAAAGGTCTAGATGATTCACCTACGTAATGTTTTCCGCACTCACACGGAACCCTATAAATACAATTTTTTGAATTTTGAACAATATTTGGAGGTTTGGTTCTTGATAAAACCGATCTTAGCGTGGAGCCCGTTTGAAAAACCGTTTGTACGGAAAACCTATTCCCAATTTTTCGTAATTTATCCGATAAACCATGTATATATGGAATTACTGCCATTGACCTGAATACCTCAGGTTGTGATAATATATTCTCTCTACTATCAATGTTCAATAACTGACTATCAACAAAACTCTCAGGATATTGATTATTTAATAAGACAGTTTTTATAAATTGTTTTTCGTTCCTTAATATTACATCATTTGAAGAAATAATTTTGGCCCTGTCATACAAACACTTAACAACACCTTTCTTAACACTAATATGTTGATTTGAATTGAAATTTAAGTATCCGTTTGTGTTTGGGTAGTCATCCTAAGAAATAATTCAACCATCGTGGCAGGCGTGCTTAAAGGTATCTATGCAAGCCTTGGCACCTTTTATTTAATATTGAATTGTCTGATCCGACTTATTAAGTTCTAATCCGATCCAATTAATTTATAAATCATTCCACTTTATAGATTAGAATTATTACAGTGTTTTTAAAAATGAATAATTTGAGCTGATTAAGAAAAAATGAACTCAGTTACGATGACTATAGTTTACGCAACAGAGTGTAGCAAAAAATAGGTTGTCAGATGTTCCAATCAGATTAAGAGGTGGCAACCCATCTTTTTCGGATAGAGGAGATTTTAAGGAGGTTGAGGCGTTAGACGAAAATAATGAAAAAATCTGAAATAAAGGTTTTTTAATAGATTTTTATATGACACAATGTTCTGTAAAAAATCTAAAGTCATTAGGAAACTCATAAAGTTAATTTTTTTTTAAATTATCTTATGGAAAATATGTCAACCCAGCATGCAAACGGTAGAAAACAGTAGTTTGTATTATTTAGTTATTTGTGCAAAATGATTAACTACCCCACAGTAAGCTCCTTCAATCAATTTTTGGGTACATTTTATTTTATAGCAAATAACCATAATGTCAGCAGTTCAGAAAACTAACTATGTAAAGCATTGATGTCCTACTCGTATTTTAATATTGTTTCCAATTTAATTAGGAGACTTTTAATAAATAAAAAAATATATTAAACATTTTTAAACTGCCAAATTTCTCTTTTCGTTAATGATTTTTAACTGATTTTTTAATTATTTTATGATTTAATTTTAATTTTTACTGCTTCTCATTTTTTTAAATTATTTACTGAAACAAATTTGTAAAATACACAGATATTTACATAAATTTAGTTTTTTGTTAATAAGTTTGGACAAAACATCCCAAAGGTTGGTTCATTAAGTAAAACAATTAAATCTACCTAAATAATTAATTAATAATAAGAAATGATTTATTTATGCCTTTATGACAATAATTAGGTGTTTTCACTATGGGCAAATTTGCTTTTTTGATATTATTAAAATGAAGTACTTGTTATACTAAAGCACTTATTGATATTTAAATAGCATTCTATCGTCCATCAAATTAAAATTTCAACAAATAAATGACATAAAGTTTTAGTAATTGAATAAGTGCGCAAAACACGCGGTGACGTCATCGGTTATATTAGTTTCTTATATCGTAAAAAATAACATGTTTATAACACAAAATGACACTGACAATATAACTGATGACGCCATGAGTGCGTAGTGAAATGATGTAGTGTTTTGGCGAAAAAATTTCAATACAAAATGAAAATGGCTTATTTTAAGGTATTATTCGATTGTTTCTCAAAATTCAAGTGTTTCTAACTATAATAAAGCATTATCTTCACAGTGAAAGTGAATTTAAAATGTGTGAAAACACCTAATTATTGGTATCATCGACTTATAACCTTTTGTAATAATTTATTATGAAAAAGTTCCGATTTAGAATTCAACTTACCTTTGGTTGGGACTGTAACGCCTCAACCTCCTTAAGCTTTGATTTTTTGCCTACATTCTGTGAGTAAGGTGTGTTAAAAAAATGTATTAAAAATGGATTGTCCACGAGTTTGATAAAATTTAATTAGGAAACCCTATATATTTTAATATAACTCATCGTATGCTTCAATTTGACGTTAATTGTATGCTTTCATATCACAAGTCGGGTAAGTACAGTTTATCTAAAGGCAGTTTGGAAATCATAAAAAAAAGCTCGACAAAGAAATAGTTGATAATACGTCATTAACGTTGACCGAAAATTTTTAGAATCATTTTCTAATTATTGTAAATATTGTTTTACTACTTTATATTAATTATTAGACATGATGTAAATTATTTATTTATAATACATTATTTATTTATAATAAATTATGTTTGATGCACAACTTCATAAATTATTCAATAAAAGTAAATAAATATAATTTAACCTACGACTATGCTACCGGCAATATTAAGAATGAACCAAGAGCTTATAAGAGACTTGAAGTGGTGAGCCAGGTAAACAATCGACTACTTTCGTTTGAGGTAAGCGCATAACCTATTTGGTTAACTATATTCGTATATGGATATCGTTTGCAATATTCAAACACGCTCTCGGCTGTTATTCTATCACATCAGCCTTTTTAATGATTTATCCTGGTAGCAACGCTTTAGACTGAATTTTTCAATTGACAATAGAAATACTATACTTAAGTATCGTATCGTACGTAGCGAATCCCTCTCTCTGTTGACCAAAGTATTGACGGTTCATGCGCCGAATTTTGCTAATATTTTAATTAAACTGAAGATATGCATAGTATGCACAGGTGTTGCTCATTTATATAACTCATATATAGTTATATTCACATTCGGTTCCTTTGTAGATAATGTGAGTCTCGTATCTCCAAAGCTATGAACATGAACAGTAACCATAATACTATCACTTTTGTAAATAAGAAAACTGGCACCTAGAATTCAAGGGCTCCTTCAACTGCTCCTTGCCATCCTTTATAACGACATTCGAAATATACCCAGTTAATTTGATTGTAAGACAATGGTAACTTTCCTAATTGGCCCAACCCAGATACACGTGCACGTATTTTTCACACAGTATTAGTGAGTTTGTATCACACATCTGAAAGTTTCTCATCCATCTGGGGACCGCAAATTAGTCCTTCAGACTCTGCAGGAGTCAGCAGAGAGGACTTCGTGGCTCCCGTGGGGAAATAATATACAGGCTGTCGTGCTTAATTATAATTAGGGGAATGATAAAGAAGTGGAAGGGCGGCTACAAAGGGTCTCTCAATTAATAGCAACGGTGAAGGACTAAGGAGACTTAATAGTTGGGAATTGTCGCACCATGTACTGTTATACTTAAAACATTTAAATTAGTCGTTTTCAAGTGAGTTCTGGAAGCTTAGAGTGACATGCAAAACACTGGCTTTAGATCATTTTTTTCGACCGACACTGTGATACAAAATCAATTTTTTATCAAATTTTCTAACAAATGTAACGATACATAGTAGTACGTAACTAATTAAATAAAATGTTTTTACGACCGACACCATTACACAACTTCAGTTTTTATTATTTCCTAATAAATTTTCTAATAAAAATATAGCCGGGCAGATCTGGGTTTTGAAAAGTGACGGCTCCGAATGAAACAATTTTTTTTGCCAACTTGTAAAGTTAGGTCCCCTCCATCATTCCGACAAGTTTTTACAGGGCGGAGTCGGTGGAGGGTAGGGGAAACGGCCCATTAAAAGTACGGGAAAGCAGTTTTTCCAACGTATCTCCGCAGGTCTTGGTGCCACAGAAAAAAATCATACTTACCAAAAATGAAGAGCTTGGCAAAACACGTAAGCTTGTTCTAACCCGAACACGATCGCACAATTAGTTCGCGATTTAAGTTGCGAAAAAACGAAAAATTAAATTTATTTCTCGAGGAGTGGAGTTGGGGCCCTCAATTCTTTCTGAATAGAAGCGTATTGATGAACACTTGATGAGACCGGAGAGTCGGGATGGTGGGACAATTAGAAGGGGAGATATGGGGGGAAACCAAAATTATTAAAACGCTGATAACTTCCTTATTAATAGAGCTACAGCAATCTGGCCGGGACCAATTTCCGTGTTTTTTTATTTGTTAAAACTTAGCACTGACATTTTTTTTCAAATTCCTGGCTTGGAAAATAAAAAAATGGCCGATTTTTTGCACGTCTCTTTCGGCATAAAGAAAGGGGGTGGGGGATAGTTTTTTCAGCAATTAATAGCATTTTTTTGGGAGGGGATGAAAATTTTGAGAAGTCTTCTCTTTCGACTTTTCTATTTTATAAGTACCCGATGTCCATACATTGTCTGTCCGCGCTAGTTACAAGAGAAAAAACAGAACGAAAACGGGCGAGCGAGTCAGTTGAGCCGCCGGGGGCGCTTACTCTCTCCCGCTCTCTAGCTCTCCTGGAATTGTCATCTGTCAGTGAACTGTTTATTATTGCATTGACAGATCTATACGGGTGTAAGAAGATTTCTCTTACTATATATAATATTGGAATGTGAGTCCTATTGACAATATTCTATTTCTCTCATATATAAACATCGTACAGCTCTTCGCCGAGACGGTTGTGTATTGTGAAAGAGCATGCACATTCTGATTCCGATTTTTGTTATCCTTCTTTCCAGAAGCTGTTGACGTGAAAGATATGAAGGTAGATGACGAATCAGCGTTAGACTTCGTCAGTCTGTAAACTCTACTTGGTACTGTAGTCAATAAACAATAAGCTCGCCGCTGCAAAATTAGGCACTCCCCAGGTAGCAGAGATACGTTCTTTTCGTTGAGTAGACGTCACCAAAATTTCGTCGTCCTCTCGACGTAAAGATGACGACGATAAGTCACAGCGATTTGACGTCGATAGACGACGTCAAATAGACGTCGTAAAGGGAGGTCAATTATTCGTCGCAAAACGACGTAAAGTGTACATTGTCTGAATTTTACAAATATTTTGAAATATTTTAAAAAATGATATAAAACACTCATTTTACTAAGTTCTCTTTTACATCTTACGTTACCTTAAAGTTTAATCCAATCGACATCATGTGCCAAAATGTCCGGAGTAAAACATGATTTTATTATATTAATTACTTTACATTGTTGTAGCAATTATGCATCCTAAATTATAAAATAGGAACAGCATATATCATATTATATTATAGGAGTATAAATAATACAGTTGTGTTTCTTTAAATATAGTTTTATTTTCTAATACAAAAACCAATTTCAATAATAAAAAACAATTGCTTAGGCTAAAAATTTAAATTGGTGTTTTTTTTAACTAAACAATGATGTTTGCAACTTATATAATATTTTGTTATAACCAATTTGTTGCCAGTATATCAATACCCTTCTATTCAGAAAAAATTGGGGCCCCAACTCCACTTCCCCTCAAGAAATAATTAATTTAATTTTTCGTTTTTTCGCAACTTCAATCGCGATATCTCGCGAACTAATTATTTGATCGGGTTCGAGTTGGAACGAGCTTACGTGTTTTGTCAAGCTCTTCAGTTTTGGTAGGTACGATTTTTTTGTGAGACTAACACCTACGGAGATATGTCGGGAAAACTGCTTTCCCATGCTTTTAATGGGCCGTTTCCCCCACCCGCCCTGTAAAAACTTGTCTGAATGATGGAGGGGACCTAACTTTATAAGTTGGAAAAAAAAATGTTTTCATTTGGAGCAGTCACTTGTCGACCCTGTTTTTTCCCAGATCTGCCCCACGATACAACTATAAATAATAATTACCTATAGGTATAAATTATTGCTACCTTTAACGCATCAAAATCTGAATCCATATTTTCCATAACTTGTTTATTGACTTTTGAAAACTCGTGAAAGTTAATGTATTTATCTATTTGACACTTATCCCAACAATTTCAACAAGTTCGTTTCCATAGCCACAAGAAAACAATGCCAAAAATTGGCAGAAGAGAATAACAGGGATCGGTAAAACTGTTGCCGATCTCTGATGCTCATTTTCCGGTCTAACCCGGGAAAACGTTAATTTCTACCGGAAAATTTCTTCAGAAAGGGTGTATTTTCTGATCGGTCGAAAAAAAGATTTGATTTATTATTTTCGTTGAATTCGAATTTAAACCTTATATGCTTAGAGTAGCGACTGAATTTTAGGTTAGAAATGTTACTCTGAGAGAGAAAATTATGAACACGTTTTGTGGAGAATAAAATTTACTAAGGCCTAAATCAGCTTCATTCTAACTTCTTGTCGGCAGATTCCTATATTATTCCCAGGTTTTGCTATATTAGCGTCTGAACCTAGGAATAAATTAATCCCAATTCTTATCTCGTTCATATTATTATGGCCGTGGTAACCGATAAGAACAATGTCATTGACCTTTCGAAGCACTTAAACGACCTCAACTCAGTCCAATTGACTAAAACTCCTGGTTTGATAACTATGTTATAAGAATAACCAGTCTTAAGAAGGGAGAATTTCGCGATCCCGTTAACAAAATGCTTTCAATATTTATTTTATTCACAAACGACCATGTTGTTTTCTCTATGCCATTAAAATAACAAAAGAAATGCAAATGGCAAATAAAAAGACAAAATAAGGCTTTTAAACGTTTCCTAAGAGCTTAAAGATCGAAATGAGTTTTAAATTGCGAGCTGTATGAAGAATGGTTCCACATCTATGTAAACAAATCAATTACGATGTAATAAATGTACGGAATCCTTCTGTTTACAATTTACGCCACTACGCTTAGGAATGAGTGTTTTCAAACGAATAATCCGACTGCAGTCGATATAAAATTTACTACTACTGACGTTCAGTTGGAAAGACTTTATCACGCAATATTAGTTTAATGTATGCTTTTAAATAACCCGGGCGAAAGTTTATTTTCTTTCCATTTTTATGCAGATATTAAACGCAAGTAGCATTTTCTGTACATCAACTTCAAAACACTTCAACTCAATAACTTTTGAACAAAGGAGCGAGCATACAATTCAAATAAAGAAAAGTAAAGTAACATACAACATATTTCTATAGATGTAGTTGGACTATGGAGCAATACTTCGGCAGCATATGGTTTGGGTTAAAATAATACTAAAAGTACCTATGGTATTTTTCCCGGGCCACCCCAGAGCTATTCACTCTCAAGGTGGTCATTCCCTAGAAAGAGACTTCCGATAGGGAAATATTAATTATTTTTGGCCATAACTTTTTTTTCTTAGTACGTATATTTAAAAAACTATAAGAGTACCTAAGTAGAACCATAAAAAGACTATTACTATGAATTTTTACTCAATAATTTCAATGGTTTGCAAAACAGCTTGATGTAAATTTAAAAATTATGTTAATCTTCCTATATCGCGGTTTTAAATCTAGCTATTGCAGCTAAGTGCAGGGGGAGGGCCCTGTGTCGCGGTAAAAAACTTTTTTCAGCGGGTTATGAGAAAGAGGCCCGAGAGAATATTTTGTACACCGTGTATATTAGTTTGATCTTGAAGTAATGAGTTTCTTTCGTAATTCAGTACTAATTTTCAGTAATTTCTGTTTTCCCATTCTGGGTATTTTTTCGATTTCGTTTGGGTCGCTCGGTATTTCAAGCGGACGCCGAGTCCTCCGACGTGAGAGGCATCCCTGTATTCGTAAATAAGCCCAGTATATGGACCGCGTGACAAGGATTGATAAACCAATAAATAGAATTTGAAAATAAATAAAAATGAAAACTTATTTCTTCATACTTTGCCTCTTACTATTTCCACTCGTTAGAAACCAGCCCGTTGCCCTTCTCTGATGTTGTATCATATTGCCAGATGCTTACTTTATCGCGCTAAACCACTTGAAAAAGGGTGCTCGGTCGTCTTGGTATAGGTATGTGCACTTGCACTTGCTTTATTTGATATTTACTATTAAAGAAAAAACTGTACGCATAATTATTAATTCCTTATGAACTTTGTTTTTCTATTATAACGTTTCACTTCTCGCAAAAATTCTTGATGTGTCAATGGCTTAAATTTTATCGAGTTTAACGTGGTTTTTACCGCCTTTTTAGCGCTTTTTTTTCGGAAGCATCTTACAGCACGTCTGTACACGAGGCTAATTCAACGCGAATCCTCGACCTTGGTGAAATATTTTTTTACTCAAATAAACATTTGAATTTGCCCACTGAAAAAGAAAAAGATGGTGGACCCACGCGAGTATAAGCTAGTTAAAAATAAGGCCATACTTAGAATAGCAAAATTCGACTCTAAATTAGTGGAGGCTTAAATCTATTGTACATTATATAAAATGGCGTCGGCTTAACACCATTAGCATCCTGAAAAGAGTAATTGATGTAAGTCAGTTAAATCAGGCAATAGTTCTAGATTTTAGAAACAGGCCTGATATAGTAGATAACTTCTAGATACAAAGCCTAGACTATTCGGAAGAATGTATACATTCAATTCTTTGGGACTTCCTGCCACATGTATGTTTTCTTTTTAAGCGGTGCTCGGGGAATCTACAAAATATCACAATTAACCAGTATGTTACTGGTAAATAACCTCTACGCCTGTGACTTTTACGTCAAAGGATCAGTTAGAGGTTGCTTTTTTAAATAAATAACACAAATAAGTATAAAAACTTGAAATTAAATATTTCGCCGACGTTTCGGAAATCTAATCGTTTTCTTTTTCAAGGCTTTTTTTGAAAAATCTGTTTTGCTGTATATGATAAATACACAGCTCTAAGAATGTTTGTTATATTCAATATCCATAGATACTTACTATTTACATAGAACTGTTGATACTGAACTGTCAATAATATTATCGCGGATTTTTTAATTTTCTTTTTTTACTATCTGCCACTTTTGTTAAAATTTTTGCCGAGTCCCAGTTTATACTATGTCCGTTACTTATTTGTGTTGTTTGTTTAAAAGAAGCAACCTCTAGCTGATCCTTTGACGTAAAAGTCACAGGCGTAGAGGTTATTTATCAGTAACATACTGGTTAATTGTGATATTTTCTAGATTCCCCGAGCACCGCTTAAAATGAAAACGTACATGTGACAGGAAGTCCCAAAGAATTGAAGAAAGAGAAAAACATTAAGATAATGCCACAAATAACATTTAACCAATATATTTTCTAGTTCTCCGTCTGTATCGATATTGTTAGTGTCGAACCTGGAGATCAAACCAAGTGCGCAATAGACAGTGTTATGAAGCGTAATCGCCATTTTTAGTCTGTCGCGCTACCGTGCCCGTAGCACCCATACATGTAAAAACAGAAATGTACTATAGTTCGTGTCATGTTTCAGTTTACAAACGGCGTTTCAAACACGCCACCAATAGATCGGGGAAGATCAAACGGCCATCGATTATGCTCGATTAGCGGGCTATAAGTCATGAATATCAAATCGATCACCTGGTAAATCTGTCCTAAAAAGCGTTCCTAAAAGTAATGCTCCAATTTTAAAGTTTTAAAAAATTCAGGACATTTTACCAGCGGAAACGCCACCGGCCATAAATAAACTTGAATGAAATAACAAAGTTAAAATATAGTCGACATAAGTTAGGTTGCTAATCGTGACTGAGCAATTGTACTTAGTTTTTATGGGCGGCACGTACCCATACGGGGATATTCTCAGTTATATATGCCCAGATTGTCACATTAAATTCATTTTATTCCGTTAAAAGTGCAGCGCCGCCGTAATTCATGTCACATTCTGGATGCCTCGTTATTTCATAAATTTTTCATGCCACTTGCTTCCTTTTTACTTTATTTCAACTTATATATCCCTACAGCCGGCTACAGGAAAGGCGAGGATGGACTGCGAAGTGCGAAAATCAACAGCGAGTTACACAGAAAAATAGATAATCCAAACCTTCACATCATTAACAGGAGCGCCTTCAATAAAAATTCTGCTCGACGTATAGATTTTAATTATCACATGGTGTTTACTTTTAATAAGTTACGTTCACTTTGCACGATCTACTAATGAAATATCAGAACGGTTTTGTTTGGACGTGTCTTAAAAATACAAAATATCCAAGTAGTAGATGCTACATGCAACTGGGTTAGAGCTCCATTCAATTCAACTAGAAAAGATAGTGGTTATTCTTTTCTTATACAATGTGTCGACGGAAAAACGATATTATAGGTGTAACTAGCCATTATTTTTTTCACTATGAACACAATTTTCTGTATTCTGCTCTTGCTTGACCCAAAACCAATTTTCAGTACGTTAGAATTTCAAAAATGTATAGCAGGCGCTGGTGGCAGCTTAAAAATTAAATTCGATTTTTTTTACAATGAACATCTTATGTCAAAATTAAAGTGAAGAAGTGAAAAAAAACGGAAATGTTGGATTACCAAAGCAATAATTAAATCAGTAAATAAAAAAAATGAGCAATACAATAAAAGCAAAAAGAACCCTTATAATGAAGAAATAAAATCACAATAGAGGAATTACAAAAATATGCTGATGAGACTAATCGAACAAACAAAACATAATTACTACAAAAACAAAATTAATGAAAACCAAAATAACTCAAAGCACATGTGGAACATAATTAATGAGGTTACTAATTCTAGACAAGACAACAATACTATTGCATTAATAAAAAACGGGAATGAAATAATGCAAAATATGAACGATATCACAGCAGAGTTTAATAATACATATGTAAATTTGGGTAAGTCACTCACAAGTAAAATACAGTTTAAAAAGGATTATAAAATAAAAAGGGAAGTTAACATAAACACATTTTTCTTACGACCTACTAATACTCAAGAAATAAATAAAACTACAGCAGAATTAAAAAATAAAAAATCTGTGGTAGTTGATGGCTTTAAAGCAGAAACGCTAAAACAAATATTTAATGAAATAGCAGAGCCATTAACATATTTAATCAATAAAATCTTTAAATTTAGTAAGTGTCCATCTGCCTTCAAGACGTTCATAGTTACACCAATTTTCAAAAATGGGGATAATAAAGAAATTACGAATTATAGACCGATATCCATAATCACTAACTTTGCAAAAATACTTGTATATGTAATATATAATATTTAATATATAATATATAATATTTGACATTAGTCAAAAAAATGAGGTTATAATTTTATAAGAATATCATATTCTCCTAAATAAATACGTTAAGGTGGCCATTCCCTAGAAAGAGACATCTGATTGGGAAATATTTATTATTTTTGGCCATAACTTTTTTTTATTAGTATGTATATTTAAAAAAACTATAAGACTATCTAAGTAGAACCATTGCAAAATAGTTTAATTTAAAACTACGAATAGTATAGTTTTCAAATTTAAATCTAACTATTTTACAAACCACTGAAATTATTGAGCGAAAATTCATAGTAATAGTCTTGTTAAGATTCTAAGGTGTCTTATAATATTTTAATTATACGTACTAACAAAAAAAAGTTATGGCCAAAAATAGTAAATATTTCCCTATTGGATGTCTCCTTCTAGGGAATGGCCACCTTAAGTACCAACTTAAGTAAGCCGGAAACAACTAAATACGGTGCAACAAAACAAGAGGTAATCTTGATTGATTGATTGATTGATTGATTAGCCAGTGTATGGTGGGCATTGCTGCCAATTCCGGGCATCCATGGAGGTTCGTTCCAACACGCAGCTTGGTCCTCCGTCGAACACGCCCAACGGATGGGCAAACCGCATGCCGGAACCAAATCTCGGATGTTTTATATACGCCGGACCAGTTGCATACGCCGGGTTGGACACTGGACATGCTTGTTCTCAGCAGCGACAGCCGCCTGACGCATGGGGTGGGAATATAGGATGGTAAGTGTAGGTGTTTGAGAGATGCTGCTTTTAAGTTTCCGTGCTTCTATTAAGTCTCCATTTGTCATCATCGGCTGGGGTGTGGTGCAGTTGTTTGCGACATGCTTCTTTTCAGTTTCCATGCTTCTTTTAAGTGTCCATCTATCGTCATCTCCTTATTTTTCTTCTAAGTTTTCTGCTTCTTGTGTCTCTGAATCTGGCAGCTTTTATTTTTGAGGCATACATAATATAAAAGTCTGTTGTACTTACAGTTGATTCGACCAAAACATTGTCTTGATGTAACTATGGGCAATGTTACACTATATCACAGAACATAGAAACTAAAATAACTACTTTACTGATTCTATTCGTAGTTATTATTCACTAAAAATATTTACAAATATATGGCGGCTCTTTAATTCTTCCGGCCTACCGGCCAACCGCCTCTACGCCATCTTTTTCGCGTCTCCCTTAGCCTGAGTCGGCGCGTATATCGTCTACTATTCGCTAAACTTGGTGGTACAAGCTACTACCCTATTGGTCAAGCATTTGTCATGACTAGCCGATAAAATTTAAACGCGTATAATGCTAAGATCAATATCTTATAATTTAAATTTAAATAGTAAAAGGAATAATCGCGCGCTGTATCTAATTTAAGGTACTGACTGTTCTTACAAAACATGACCGTTACACGATCCAGTTCCCGGTGAAACACCCTGTATATAAGGTATTACATTTGAAAATCAAAAGTTAGTGTCACTTTCGGTCAAACCGACAAAAAATATTTTATATGTCAAAAAGTGACATTTTTTAAGTATATAGGATGTTCCCAATGACTTCAGATAGGATAGACAAAGCATTCCCTATACATTAATACAGGTGTTGTTGTGTTTCCCTATAATATGATACATTCTATTATTAAAAAAGGATGGAGATAGTTTTGTTTATGTTTTGGTACTCGTTGCCAGTGGCGTATATGTTAGAGAGGGTGATAATTTTGTATAATTAATATTTAAATTTCTCTTCTAGTTTGACTTCAAAGTAATATGAATAACATTGTTATTTTGTGTTAAATTCAAAATTATTTATTTAAATATTAAGAACACAAGAACAGAAAACAGTACATATGTCAAGGATAATGGTATGTTTAATAATACATAATTATTAACTTCAGTGATAGTACACATAACTTGTGTGATACAAAATATTTCAAAAAGGTTAATTATTTTTTAGATATTCTCATATAAACTTCTTTTAGCATAATATATTTAAATTAATTCAACATAAAAGGCACACTTTTATTATACAAATTAAGAATAATGAAATGAATAAAAGTAGTTGAAAAAAACAATAAAATCAATTTAAGTAAAATGCTTTCAGAAAAAAAAACAGGTGTGACATGGATATTTATTAACTAAGTTGGTATCCTATTATACAATATACATAAACAATATTCGTGAATATATCCTTTTAAAAAAAGAAGTAAATAAAACTCGAAACAATTATATTCTAAGGACAGATAAATGGATACATATTTCAGCTACATTACCGGGATAACTAGAGAGTTATACAAGTTATGATTTGTCGTTGTCAAATAATGATACCAATGGAAATGACAATAACTTTTTGTAAAATATATACATAAATAATACGAAATGGTACATGCAAAATGCATATGAAAAAAAATGTTTACATGGCCGGTGACATCAAAATATCATATTTATTGATTTCTGAACAATATACTTTTCGTCAATATGCTCCTAACTCTTTGTTTGGCAGCAGAATCTGTACTGCCAGTTCTGATACTTTAGTCTGTATGGCTCTGAGGGAAGCTTCACTTAATCCAGAACTTCCATCGACTGACATAAACCATTTTGTGATGGTGGCAGGATGAGGAAGAGCATGACACAATTTTTCCCTTACATAATTGTATGCTTTAGCAGAATAAAAGTGTAACGTTAATGCAAAAGCTCTTAGCTGAGGTGAATACTTCTCTTTCGATTTCGAATCAATTATTCTTCTTGCAATTTCACCAGGTAGCCCAGGTAATAATGCCTGTAAATTACAGAAAATATAAGAGCATGTAAAAGGCAAGTGGTGTTATTGACTTTTTTTATTATTACGCACACAATTTTCTGTATTGTAACCTTGTTGGGCACAAAATCTATTTTCAATACGTTAGGACTTTAAAATTTATAGAGGACGCTGATAATATTTTGAAAATAAAAATGTTTTCATGTAAACTGACATTTCTGTGCAGGATACCATTTGCACTTCAACTTTATTTAACTATATTACTCAATTTTAAAACATAAAAAAACATTTTCTATACTTCCAATATTATTGTACTGAATATTTACAATTTTACTTATTTGTCGTTCCAACCCGAGGTTACGCTTATGAGATAATTTCACCTACCTGTGAAAAGATCGATTAACTCCAATTTTAAAGGGACATCTACATATAACACAATATTTTCCCATTGTTTATTCACAATAACAAATTCAGTCTTCAAAGACACTGCAAAATCACTGTAATTACAACGTTTAACCTCGGTTTATCACAAACACTTTAATGGCGGCCAACGCTACAACTGAATCGTAAACAAAACGTTTGGACAGGGACTGCGTGCGCATATACCCACCTGCCTTTAGCCAATAGACTGTTGCGTACCAATATTTATTTTTAAAGCAATGTAAACAAATAAAATGATACATAACAAACTACGAGGATGCTTTGTCTATCCTAGCTTTCTGAAGTCATTGGATGTTTCTAATTTCAGTCATTTATCTTCAAAATTAGAGGAAAAATGAGGGTGTACCATGTTCTTGTTACACTCGGTATAGAGTTAGTTATGTTAGCTTTGGTCATAAAGTCATGGAAGAATATAGAGATAATATTTAAAAGTACAGGTGACATTAGCGGAAAATATGTAAGTTTGCACAATGTCAATTACAGCGATTATTGTGTCTAGGCAAGTATTACAGCGATAATATAGGATGCAGTATCTGTCAAAAACCGATCTAGTGTAATTTACTACTAATAATTTTTTACTACATTGATGTGAACAAATGGCCTTTCATTAGATTCCATGGCAACAAGTGAAATAATCGTTGAAATATTTATTTCAGTTGATAATAAGTTAGTGCAACAACTTAAGGACACTGTATATTATAATACAAAGAGCTACAACTGTTGAAATTGAGATTTTGATACATTTTGTACAAATAGGATAACACTATTCTCAACACGTTTCACCACAAAACATTTCGTTATAATTTTTGTGCTTATTTTAGCTTGTTCTGCTGAACTATTCCTATTGCGTTTCGAAGGAGAAATGTCGCAATGCTAGAACATCTTTAAAATACCCGTAGTCTTAAAATGTCAATCACATGTTCATGCTCGTGACGGTACATCAAATTCACCCACGTTTAATTACACGCCTACCCTTTGCCATTTCCAGGAATCCTCCCCGTTGTATATACCTAACGACGCGACGGGAGAAAGTAACTGTTACCAACATGCATATTACCCTGTTTTGTTCGAATGCTGCTGCAAATGTGAGATACTCATACGCCATATCAAGGATATAAATCATTCAGTGTTAACGTTTTACAGGTAATAAATTTACACAAAATTTAATAAGATCCATAAATCAAACATTCTTGTAATTAATGTTGACGTTAAAACAACGCTATTTTATAACAAAATACTATATTTGCAGGTGATTTATTAAAGGCATCATTTTTTTGTTTTAATGGCAAAAGTAGTTTATAAACCTATCGATGATATATTCGACCAGCTCGGTGGTGCAATGCTGAAGGTGTTTGGCTTGCGACCACGGAGTCCCGGGTTCGAATCCTGGCCAGGGTATGGACGTTAGTGGCGTTTTTTCATGTGTTACCGAGATGGTAGCAGTGAGCTAGACCACTGTTGGGTGGCACAACATGTTTAGTCGCTGTTATCTCTCCTGAGTTCGAGTCTCAGCTGCGGTAGATGGCAATATCGCAGGGAATGGTTGTTGTGTTGATGTCTATGTGTACGTGTCCTGGTTGAGTGGTAGAGCAGCAATAGCTGAACTCCGCCAGGACGTTAATATAAATAAGGCATTAAAATAAAATAAAAAAAATAAAAAATATAATAAAACATTTTAACGAAAATATCACTATGTATAATTTACAAAATTAGAAGAACAGGAACATGAAATCAATAGAACGGTGTATAGAAAGCAATATAGTTTCGTTTTATTTATTTCAGGATTAAACGACATTCAAGTTCTTCAATTTATTGACATAATTGACCATGAGAATTAGCCTTGCCATTACCAATATGTAATTGGAATGATCGTGAGATGTTTAAAGCTATAGAGTCGGGTACAATTCAAACTGACGTGTGTCATGGCTGCTAAAACTTCTGAACTAAGATTTTATTTAAAGCATAAGAAATACTAGTAGTTCTCAAACAGTTCTCAGCAATGATATCGCTAAATAATTTTAAAAATATATAACAGATACTATCATAAAATGTTAAGATTATTAATTTAGTAACTTCATAATTTTAGTGGAATTCTGATTATACAGTGTCCATAAAGTTGGCTACATATGGGAAAAAATTGTATTTTTTACATTTCTAAAAAACTCTATTGGGGGTTTGTTTATGCATGACACATGACACTTGTCATGCGATCACCGGTTTGGCAGGACTGTAAAAAATAGTTGACGGTGGTACCGAAAAATGGGTCAAATTGTTAAGATATCGAAAAATTTTATGAAGAAAAAGTGCATATAGAATACAAGGACTCCTTATAGTCGCGTCATTTTAGCATGAAAAATCTGAAAACCTCAAAAAAAAGGTACAGGGTCAATTGACTTAATTCTTGTTGCAGAGTTCAGAAAGGCATTTAAAAAAACAGTGCCTTTTATTTTTTGGCGGAAATGTTTGGTTTCATTTCTTTTCCGATAATTGGCCAATTTAATTAAATTAATTGAAAAATTTGTTATCATACACAATATGCCATATAATTAAACGAAAATGGTTACTCGGCGGTTTCTGGGGTCGCTGATCACCAATCTGAAGTCCAATTTGGGAAATTCAAAATGGCGGACCGGAAATCGGGCCATCTTCCAGAAGAAGAATGAGAATGGATATCTTTGCCTTGAAAATCTGTACTCGGGAGTTTTCGGGGTCTCTGATTACGAATGCGAAGCCTGATTTGGTAAATTCAAAATGGCGGACCGGAAGTAGAGTCAATTTATCAGGAAAAATTCATATTTTTTCGTTCTTGGGCTGAAAATGAGTACTCAGAGGTTTTTAAGGTCGCTGATTACGGATCAGAGGTCCAATTTACGAAATTCAAAATGGCGGACACGGGAGGAACAGTCAATCTCTTCGGAAAACCTCGTATTATTTACTTTTTCGGGCTGAAAGTATGAAAAATAAAAAAGTATTTCCGGTCCGCCATTTTGAATTCTGCCTAACTGGACATCACATTCGTTATCAGCGATAACGAGAATCTCCGAGTCCCCCCCCAACGTTCAGCCCAAAAAAGAAAATAATACGAGTTTTCAGGAGAAATAGAGTGTTATTCCGGTCCGACATTTTGTATTTCGTGAATTAGGCCTTTGATTCGTTATCAGAGACCTCAGAAACCCCCGAGTACTAATTTTCAGTCCAAAAGCGAAAAAGATGGGAGTTTTTCTTGATAAATGAACTCTACTTCCGGTCCGCCATTTTGAATTTACCAAGTCAGACCTCAGATTCGTAATCGATCAGCAACCTCGAAAACCTCCTAGCACAGATTTTCAAGGCCAAGATATCCATTGTCATTTCTTATGGAAAATGGCCTGATTTCCGGTCCGCCATTTTGAATTCCCCAAATCGGACTTCAGATTGGTGATCAGCGACTTCAAAAACCCCAGAGTAACCATTTTCGTCTAATTCTATGGCATATTGTGTATGATAACAAATTTTTCAATTAATTAAATTAAATTGGCCATTAATATTGTCCAATTTATTGGTCCAAAATTTAAACCAAACATTTCCGCTAAAAAATAAAATCTATTTTGAAGCAGATATGAGGAACATAAAAAAGTGCAAATTTTACCCCTACCATTAATTACTCTATATGAAAAATCATAAACTCTTGTGTCTATTTCACAAATATTTGACTAGTTTCGACAAAAACTGTATGTATTTTAGTTGAATAAAGGTATTTGCATGTAAAAAAAGAAACGAACCCCCAATATAGTATTTTTTAGAAATCTCAATAATACAAATTTTTCCGATATGTAGCCAACTTTACGACGGACACTGTAGGTATATAGGTTCGGGCACAAATAAAACTGATAACAAAAAATGAATTACCCAATTCAGTCAATAACAATGAGTAATCAGAAAAAGAAATCAAAGACTAATATTGCTACAGTCCAGCAAGAGACACGGGAAGGTTTGGGCATTTCTTGCCAGGAAAGGATAGGATCGTAGTATTAGTAGGGGAAACGATGTCAGTATAAATAAAATATTTCATATAACAAAACAAAATCTGAAATCTCTATGAGAATAACGAAAATAAATTATTTTTCTTTTAGCGGTAATAAATAAAAATTCTAGTTGACAAAATAAAAAAAGACACATTTTTAGGGAAAATATAGTTTTAACAAAACTCGAGGCGCAGTTTAATAAAATAAAAATTATAGAACGAAAATTATTAACTTTTAATAGAGCTTAAATAAAAAAAAAAAAGTAGAAGAGTGTGGGGATCGATCCCGCACCAACCCCATTTATATTTATTGCATCGAGCATCTTACCGATTGGGCTAGGCTAGCTACTTCGTTCTGCTTTAAGATGTGTACTATGTACGTAATAGAAAATTGTAAGAATTAATGGTTTGATATTGTTCGTTTAACGGATGAATATCCACTATTTACCACTAAAAATAAATTAAATATTTCATATAAAGACGTTTTTCATATTTAGAGTGGTGTTAGTTCACGGAAATAAATAATATTCGTCGTCAAATCACACAGTTTGAGAATCGCTGAGCTTATGACTATGTTTCTCACTCCTCAGTGTGCATTTCATATTTCCGTCTCAAAAGAAGTGGGAAAGAATCTTGGTAGACATACATTGACAATGTCTTTAGGCTATGGCTTTAAGTTTGTGTGCAAGAGATAGTGAAAACGTATGTGCAATATTAATTCATACAACGGTCTTTTTAAACTTGACCCGACTCTATCTTCTGATATTTTTAGCTTAGATGATGTATGGAAATGTAGACCCACAAAAGTTCTGCGTCATGAACCAGACGTCAGTTTTGCCCTTATAGGTCAGGATTTTAGGTTATGTTCAATTTTTGGGGGGTGCTTATTTCCTGTGGGAAATGGCTCCACTCCCGGTGAAATTCGGTGGAATCGAATGTTATTCCTCTCGAACTTCTGATCAAGAGCTCTGATAGACACAAGGTCGGAAAATGCTCAGTTTTCCAGACATTGGTGGTGCAAATGGGGTGCTCATTTCTTATGGGAAGTGGACCCATGTGAAATTCGCTGAAATTAATATATGTTATTCCTCTCAACCTCCTGATCAAAAGTTCTCATGGGAACAAGGTCTGAAAATGGACAGTTTTCCAGATATCATGGACTGAAAATTCGAAATTGTGCATTTTCCACATTGGGAACCTTTGATTGAGAGCTCGTGAGGGGAGCCACATCCCACAAGACATGAGCACCCCCCAAAAAATTGAACATAATCTAAAATCCTGACGTATAGGGATAATACTGACGTTTGATTCGGTTTCAGAGCACAAAAATACGTAAGAAAACCATAGTCTGGTTCATGGCGCATCATTTTTTTTGTAGGCCTGTGTTAATGTTCTAAGTGGTCATATTTATCTGTTACTTTTCTAATGGTTGAGTGTATTATCCCTGATTCCATTACTTAGTAACCAAATGCGTTCTAGGTGCTATTTTACTTCCACATCCACGTAGTGGATTGGAAATATAGTAATCGTAAAAAAAAATTCAAAATTTTTTTTCGTTGAAATAGGTTTCGAATGCCATGAAACGTCGAGATTTTAAATTTGAGCAAAAAATGTCAGTCGGTCTGGTCTGTCTATCGGCCTGCCTGTCTGAATGTATGTCTGTCTGTAACTTCTTTTTTTTGCGCGCGTTTTCTCTGGAACGGTTTAAGATATTGACTTGAAATTTTGTACACGTATGTATTATAACGAGATCTGGAACTGGATTTTTTTGAACATGTTCGGTGAAGGCTTGGGGGGTAAATAGGGGACAATAAGTGAAGAAGGCTGGTAAGAGTACAGAAACTTGGAATTTGCTGGAAGGCCTCATTTTTCTACCCTCAATCCATTATTAAAATTAAATCGAGATAAATTGAGATATTCACCTGAAATTTGTCACACGTATGTGTTATAACCTCATATAGAACCAGATTATATTTTGAGATTATTCCATTGAAGGGTTGGGGGCTAAGTAGGGGTGAATAGGGAAAATAAGTAAAGCAAGCCGGTTGAGTACAGAAACTTGGAATTTGTTGTGTATATTAGAAACGAAGGCCTCAGATTTTTTATAATATTGTCCATCCTCTTCACCACACCCATGCCATTATTAAAAGGGTTGATAAAATAAAATTGAGATGTTCACTTGAAATTTGGTATATATATGTATTACAACGATATCTGTAATTAGATTATATTTTGAAATAATTTCGTTGAAGGGTTGGGGGTAAATAGGGGAACATAAAGCAAGCTGGTAAGAGTACACAAATTTGGAATTTGGTGTGTATATAATAGAAGCCAAGAGCTAATATTTTTTTATAATATTTTACATCCCCTCCACCACTCCCGCTCCATTATCATAAGGGTTAGTAAAATAAAATTGAGATTTTCACTTGAAATTTGGTACACGTATATATTATAACGTCACCTGGAACTAGATTACCTACACTCTTACCCTCCACCACTCCCACTCCATTATTCGAAGGTTTCATAAAATAAAATTGAGATGTTCACTTGAAATTTGGTACACGTATATATTATAACGACACCTGAAACTAGATCATATTTTGTGATGATTCTGGTGAAGGGTTCAGGGATAATTAAGTAAAGCAAGCTGGTAAGAGTACAGAAACTTGGAATTTGATGTATATACTAGAAGCCAAAGACTGATATTTTATTGTAACATTTTTCAACCCCTTCACCAACACCATTCCATTAATTAAAGAGGTGATAAAATGAAATTGAAGGGCCCATAAAAAATAATCCAATGGGGTTAGCTCCGGAAACATAACTGGCCATTCCATTGATCCGCATCTATCAATCTAGCTGTGCGGGAAAATTTCGTTTTAATAATTACACACTATTACCAAATAATGTGATTCTATTAAAAATTATTTCCACATACTAGAGTGCAAATATAGTCAAGATGTTTTTCTTTAAAGAGACTTGAATGGAAAATCTGGATGTGGAAGTAGTGATTCCTTAGGCAGCGGTTTTTTGTTTTCTTCGATAGATAATCGTAAAAAAAATCACCCTCCGAAATTTCTTCACATTTTCACGTCAGTCAGTCATATGTCTAGTGTATGTCTGAAAAATAATATTTGGTTTGTAGTTGACGCTGTATTTTGATATTTCTCTTTGTTATATTTTTGGAATATATACTTATATCTAATAAATCTCGCCAAAGTGAATTGTAATTGCTATTTTCAATACGAACTTAGTAAATAAGTTTTCTTTCTAAGAGATGTGAATTAACTAACCGTTTAAAACTTTTGGTATGATATACATCTACATAAGGTTTTATTTGTAAAGTTATCGAATACCTATGGGACATTGCTAATAAATTCTTTACTATGGCAGGTATTTCTAAATTTGTTATTAAATTCCAATAATAGCTGGTCTTTGCAACGTCCCGCTTAATATTAAATCTGCTCATAGCTTTGTAAACATTCAGTCGTTTAAAACAAAAAATTTAATTAAAACTCTCCTGCGAACACCTTATCGCCTCTGTTTTGTACAGCAATAGTCTGTTCGGAAAAATAACGTCTAAATTGATGCTTCTCGATCCATCCGATCCTGTTCTTCGTGACGGCGCGGCGCGCCGTGCCGCCTAACGAAGCCGAAATACAGAAAGCAACTCCCATTGTAATATTCAATTTAAGTCTGCAGCTGACAAATCAATATATCATTCGTTCAGCCTGCGTTCATATAAATTTAATTTTTACCCTCTTCCTTTGATGATACTTGAGCCAATCATATTTTTGGAACAAATAATTTTAAACTTTAAAGCACGACGCGACAGTTCGAATTATGTAATCTCCTTTATACGAGTTCGATTCTATCGGTTTGTTCTCTTTAAAGTCGACTTCTTTAACTTTGTAACGTAATTATGCATCCTGCCTATTTGGGAGTAAATAAATCAATAATTTTGTCCCAATGAAACCTCAAAAACACAACGTGCATTTCCTTCTTTTTACTTTAGCATACCTAACTGAAAAACTCAAGTCAAACGGATGTGAGCGTAGATAACTCTTGGTTATGCTGGTAAATAATATTTTAATACAAAAGGGAAACAGATCTCGGTTATTACTTGCACTGGTGACTCTCTCTCCAGGAAAATTCAGCGTTCTCCTTCCATCTTCCAACGGCTTGTATATCAGCGCATACGTAGAAGGTGTGAAATTTTAGGCGGGGATTGCATCCTTCATAGGGGATGTATAGCAGTCAATCCTTTGTCTATTAAATGTTAGGCAAGCAAAAAATCCCTATCCTTCAATGGAAAAGAGGTTCGGAAAATTTTCAAGGTTGGCGGTAGCTCGTCTTTTGGCGTCGGTGATTAGCCTTAGTAGCGGAAATAGGCCGATGTTAAATAACCGAATAAGGAAAGAACTCTTTCCACTACATGAAATGAACTAAAAATTTTCTTTGTTGAAGCTGTGTTACTCTTGCAAAAATCAATTCACGTATTTGAATATATTAAAATTAAATTCTGTATCCATTTCTAACTGTGCTGTTGTCAAACAAAATTTTAAGGAATTTACTGAAACCTCAAAGGTAGCTCAGTAAGTACCTAATTTATTTATTCGTGCATTATACAAAAGTATTTACTACACACTCCCCAGCAAACATTTTTGTCAAAATTAGCTCCAATTCGACTTGGGACAAGACAAATTTACTTACCAAAGTAATTATAACGTAGAATTGACTGGAAAAATAGACCTCCGATAAAAATTGACCAATTAGTCTTAATTTAGATTTAAGTTTACGTAAATAATTCCAATTAATCTACTTCATACACAATTTTCTTTGAACCTAAATTAAACGAAAACATCAAGTGGAAAACTACTAAAAAAATCTACCAAAATTGACGTCAAGGGTAAATTTCCAATATGGTCGAAATAGGTAATATAATTAGGTAGCATTTACCTTTTTAGCGACTAAAAATATTTCTAATAGTCGAATATCTTTCTAGGTAGATTTTGTTGGGAATCCTACGTAATATATACCTAAATAGTAACTTATTTGGTCACTTTTATTACTCTTCTTTGAAGTAATATTAGGTAGACAACATCGGTAAATTCTACCTAGATTATCTACCTAATTTCTTTCAAGTAAAATTTACCTAAACAGGCATTAATAACCAAATGTACTGTGCGACTACAAGTAAGATTTATATGTAATTTTACCTGTTTTAGTTGATATAACTTAATTTCGACGTCGTATTATTCTCCACTTATGTCGATTCCACGTAGCATCAACGTAAATTTTACCAAAATATGGTTAATTCTAATTTTGCGACTAAATTTATTATACATAAATTAGGTAGTCTTGACGTCAAATAATACTTAAATGTTTGCTGGGTCAGCATACCATAGTTACCATACCGGGTGCCTACGATATTACTAGCCAGCCTTTCTTATAAAAAGTGATATACCGGTTTCAAATGCTGGGAAGTTGTATGATTGACTAAGTTGCAGATTCTGATTGCTCTAACTTCTAATTTTCATTTCCGGTTTAACCGAAAACAGTAGAAACTTGTTAATTTTAATGGAACACCCTGTATATTGTTAAAAATTTAGATTGCTTAAAAAATTCTAGGGCACACCCTGTATATCTATCTTTGACAGTTTTTACGAAAATAGCGGTTGTAAATGTTATATTAAATTATTCAATTTTCGCATAAAACAGATGAATGTAAGAACAGTTCTGTTATGGTTGTTTAAGTTCTTTGGCGAGTAAAATTTCGTAAAAATCATAATAGAATTTTCATATTGTACCGGAAGTGTTACCAAAAATATATTCCGTCAGAAACAAAATAACTAGCGAAAGTGTAACGCTGAAAATAATAGGTAGGTACAATTTAACCGTAATTTAAATGTTCACAGTGTGCACCGTTGACTTCTCGACAAAAATTAATCCATCTTTGTGATATTTACAGTGCACGTGAACATTTAGTTGCCGATATCTCAAAAGCTATTAGGTTTTGATAAAGGACACTAGAATCAAAAATATTCAGAAAAGTAAGTAGAATGTAAGTATAAAGTTCAATGCGTGGTGCTCCATTAAAAGCATCGAAGTAATTTGAGTCTGAAAGTCACTTTTTGTAGTACTTCCTGTTTAACCGGAAATGAAATTGTTGGCTTTATAGAATTTTAAATTTTCTATGGATTTTATCTCAAATTATTGTACTTTCATCGATACTACATATGTATGCAAAATTTCAAGGCGATAGATTAATTGGAAGTGGTTCAAAATTGACTTTAAGAGAGATTGAAACTAAACTGACGACTGACCTAAAAACATATGAAGGTAAATAAAAGCTTGTAAAATAATGCATAAATTACTATAGTATGTTTAAAAATGAATTATTATTTGTTTGCTTATAATTGTATTGAAACATATTCTTTATAGGGTTTTGCAAACAGCAGAAAAAATAACTATCTATCACTAAAAGAAAAACTTTGTGTAAAAATATTAATGAAAACTTTGCATTCTTTCGATAATCTGAATTCTGGTTATGCAAGCAAATTAAAATCCTAAAATGAATTTGTCTAATTTCTTATTTGACAATTCTCATTCTAACACTAGCATCCACACAGTCCCCTACGGCAATGCAGATTAAACTAGTATCTACATAACCCTCTACGATCATGAAGATTCAGTTAAAAATAAGAACAAAGGCCTAAAATGAATTTATTTATCTACCTTGTCTTAAAAATTTTTCATTCTAATGGATTACACTTTCATGAAATCTATCATTCTGCTTCTTGGAAATGCTTAGCCTTTGAAACGTTTTTCGCCCTTATTCTGGAGCTTTTGCATGAAACATCTTTATGAGTGGCTTTATATCTTTCTGATGATCAAAATTTACATCTCTAACTTTTCCCAGATTTCAAAAATCCCGGGCTCTTGGGAAAACACCCCCGACTCCCTTTCGTCGGTCCTGGTGATATTCTAAATCTGTCTCAAGAAAATACAAAAAAAAAGAGAACAAATTGAATTGTTTCTTACGATTACTATAAATACTTCCACTCCACTACGTGAATGTGGAAGTAATGAGCACAAATACACCTTCTCTTCGGTATCAAAGTTTGAATGACAAAGCTGTCACCGACTGCATGCGATCCTGCCGATGTAATGTATGCTTTTTATGTCAAGTCACGCGACGTCTATTCACTAAGAGGTATACATGCGCTTAATTAGGTGCTCACCTTCGTAATTAATTATAAGAAGTAATTATCACTTCCATCTAGATCTATTTAGATACGTGTCACGGCAATCCCATATTGTGCAATGTTATCTGAATTATTGAGTAGTGGGAAATCTGGACGTTTCAAAACGAATTAAATATTAATAATAATGGCAATAATATATGTCTAAGGTGGCGATTTCCCAGAGAGAAAGAGACGTCCGATAGAGAAATATTATTTTTAGCCATAACTTTTTTTCTTATAACGTATATTTAAGAAAAACTATAAGACTACCTAAGCAGAATCGTAGCAAAACTATTACTATGAATTTTCATTCAATAATTTCAGTGGTTTGTAAAATAGTTAGATTAAAATTTAGAGATTATGCTAATCTTCCTATTTCCTAGTTTTAAATCTAACTGTTTTGGAGACGACTGGAATTATTGAGGGAAAATTAATAGCAATAGTCTTGTTATGGTTCTACTTAGGTAGTCTTATAGTTTTCTTTTCATGGGCATACTAAGAAAAAAAGTTATAGCCAAAAATAATACATATTTCCATGTCGGATGTCTCTCCTGGAAATTGACACCTTAATTTTGTTGATGAAATCATTGGAATTGGAAGTAAATACGTTTTCGACCTCTGCGATTTTTTTGACAGGTGATAAGTTAGCGATCCGGTTGCGGACATAGTGGGGCGCACCAAGTTTTCTGGTTTGAGCTCTTTGGCAAAACAGTGTAATCTGGATACTGTTCGGTTAGTTACATGTAACTGACATTTTATAATATGATCTATGATCATTTGCAGCTTTTACAAAATTGTTCAAATCTTCTTTGACAAAGATGCCGCGTGTAGTAAAGTTGTTACAATTTTTAAATGCTTCTAACTTCAGTGATCATTTTCGGTAACAGATTTCTGCCAAGTGTATTATAGAAATCATTATTGATCGGATTATCTATTCTTTGTAAGAATCATCCCTTCTAAAATAACCACCTTATTACCTTCATCGGCTTTTAGTAAAAGCAATCTTTCTCACATAACGTCGGAGCTAGGATTTTCTGGATACGGCCAAGAATGAAAATTCCGATAAGTCTAGGAAGATATACCACAATATTTTGGGCTAAAGTGGCCGAAACAAAGAAAGTGATGAGGCAGGGAATTGCTCACCAGTCGATTTGCATTTTTTCAGATAGGCTGCACTAAAAGCAAGCTGCTCCATGTAAATCGAATCGTTACTGTGGAGTGGGTATCAGGACACAGAGGAAATGAAAAGGCTGATGAGTTGACCAGAGAAGGCTCGTCCAAGGTCCTAATAGAACTCGAACCCTTTTTCGATGTGATCAAGATGAGCGTCCATTGATAATTCGGAGTTGTGGAGAAGTTTTCTACGACAGAGATAGGCCAAAAAGTTCATTCAACAACGATCGATCAAATTCACCTATTATGCCAAAATAGAAAAGCTATGTAACGTGTTTTGCTTGGATAGTTAGTTTGGAGAAGTTATTCCAGTGTTCAGTTTGGTAAATAAACAGCCCAAATATAAATAACCATGAGAACCCCAGCCCAACACGCTGCAGAGTTGCTATCGGTTGGTTTATATCCCCTCCGGTTCGGTAACGTCGTTAGCATTTGTGGAGTACCTACGGCGGTATAACGGCGTCGGGTAAATAAATTTTCGACATCAGAGATCCCAACTCAGCACGCTGTAGGACCTGGAGGTCGACTTATATTCTGTTCGCCGAGGTAACGTCGCAACAGAGTACTTTTGCTATTATTAGTCCAGCCCAGCACGCTGAAGACCAATCCCAGGAGAGTACTGGTTTCTATTGAATTTCGTTGTGCTTTTATAACCGAAATCCCCAAATGCGGCCCACTTTGGGAGCGTGTGCAACCTTGGGTCCGTGTGCAGATTTCGGATATGTGTGCGACCTTGGGTATCTGTGCAAAAGCTCGCAGGAATACATGGAAATCTGGTAATGTGACGTGAACTTATGAATGCCTCATTACAGCCATTAGAATAAAGTGAGTCAACCAGACACTGCCGACTTAATAGACATGTGTCTAAAGGGTCTGTAAAATAATGCAATATATAGATGTTATCAAAAGACAATGCTCAATAAAAAGCTCTAAGGAAACCTAGAACAACGCACCACAATAGATCCACAGAGATAGATCGTGGTGGTCAAAGCCAATCAGCTAGCTCCTCCTTTCTAATCGAATCTAATCATTTTTAGAAAAGGGAAAAACAATGCTTTTTGATGTTTCAAATAAAAACTGTATTTTTATACACTCTACATATGTTTTGGCTTGCTAGGCCTTTCTCAAGAGCATTACAGATGAATACTAAAGCTATGAGGGCGGTTGTTCTAGAAAGAAATGCAATAATACCCAAACATGTGAAATTACGGGGATTTCAAGTAATAAAACTAAGTATCTACCTACTCGGAATATAATTCAATGGGCTATTCTTAGAACCTTGTCTGTTATAGGACTGTTTATGAAATTTAGTTGGTCATTGGTGGTACAAGTGTTGCTTTTAAGGGGTTTTTTTATTTCTAATTGTTCAAGGAGGTTTAAGCGTTTTCCATTTCTTTTTGAATGGATTAAATTAATATTCTTTGTGTCGATAAAATGATTATTTAAAAAAAAAGAAGAAAAAAAAGGTCAATTAAACTTTTTAGAAATGAATGTTTTATTACTTGAAATCCCCATAATTTCACATGTTTGGGTATTATTGCATTTATTTTTAGAACAACCGCCCTCATAACTTTAGTATTCATCTGTAATGCTCTTGAGAAAGGCCTAGCAAGCCGAAAAATATGTAGAGTGTATAAAAATACAGTTTTTATTTGAAACATCAAAAAGCATTGTTTTTCCCTTTTCTAAAAATAATGATTCTAAAGATGTTTCACAAGGAACCTACCACATATTCAATCCAGTGTACTAATCTAATCCTCTCACGTAATCATTTCATAATTTTTCTTTCCTTGTGGCTTTGATTTGTTGGTGTTATTAATGATGTTCGAAATATTTGTCTTATGCATGCCGCTCTTATAAAGTAGATACTAACCTGAATTTAACAATATTTGATATTATTTCTGCTAAAACTCCGCCAGAGAAAAATAGTGCAAATTTTAATTCCTTGTTCCAGATATTAAGTTCCTCTTTGTGAAACGACTCTGAAGGATGATTTCCCATGATGCTCATGACTTTTTCGGGGAAATTATTTGTTGATCTACTATTAGCGGTTAATTTTTTAAGGTTCTTGTTTTGTGAACATTTTCTTTATGAATTTTGCGTTAATTGCTTCAAACATATTCCTCTGAAAATCAAACCATTGCTCATACTACAAATAATTCAACTTAAACGTAAGCTTTTTCAAAAGTTCATATGCCATTTCAAACATGCTTCTTTTAACAGCCAGTGCTGTTAAGTAAATTTTGTAACTTTGTATGAAATAATAGAATATTTAGTGATTTTCTTGAATAAAATTTGGAAAAACAGAATGACGTTTTTCTGTATCTTAATAAAACCTTATCACCACCGTTACTAATTTCTTTATAATTGTTTCAGGAGCGCACTAGCAGCGTAGTAACCTATGATCAAGTTTACCGTTCTTCAGCAGCTAATTTCAAGTTTTTCCAATCTACCTGATCACCTAGTCCGGAATTGATACTTTCTCAAATATGGTTTTAGAAAAATTGTTTAAAATAGTGATATGGACGGTGGCAATTGCGGTCGTAGTGTCAGCGAATTCGAGGCAGACACCGATCTATTCCAACGAATTCGCCGTACACATTCCCGAAGGCAGGGACATGGCCGACATGATTGCTGAGAAGCACGGATTCGTCAATCGTGGACAGGTGAGTTTTAATCCATTACTAGGTCTCGTTTTTGCTAGATCCTTTGCTAGTTTCTTTTTTCGTCCGGTTTGCCAGTTGTGTGCGACTATTAGGGACAGAGAGAATTATAGAGTTTTTCAGCCAAGTGAAAATTGAATCAACACGAATTGGAAATAGCCTAGCTGATTATTTGTCGTGAAAATTTACTAATGCACAGGAACGCGTTTGCTGGAATTAGTTGGGCAATAGTAATTTCAAGATGTTTTGGTAAAAACTATTAGATGTACTCATTAGGCGTACATTAGAGAATGTAAATTTTTCACCTGATGTATTTTTTACCCGGTGTAAGTAATTTTAAAGAACAAGAAGTCAAAGTGGTCTTCAATGTGCATGTAAGTAACTTGTTCAGACTCTTTGACAGTGCGAGGTGCTGCATATACCGGGTGAGTCACGAATTGCGCTCGCCCCGATATTTCCTAAAATATTTGGAATAGAAAATTGAAATTTGGAGGACTTATTACACGACTAAAATGCCATCTTTTCAATAAAAAATCAAGTTTGGTGCACATCCGGTTTGACCGGAAATGCTCACAACTTTCGATTTTTAAATGGAACACCCTATATATTTTTACATTTTTGGAATCTAGAGGAAATTTTGAATACAATACATCCATTTTGGTCACTTTTTGATAAACATTAAAAATTTTATTAAAAAATCTATTTCTCAATCCAGAGTGCTGTGGTGCCCAAAATATATTTTAGTTTGTGTGCTACGTTACTATAAAAATAAAAAGAGCAATATGATTGCATTACTTAATTCTCTAGAGGCGTTTAAAATTTTTAAACGTGATTTTTACCCACTAACTCGGTTTTTTTAAATGGGGATTTAATCGTTCACCAACATTTTTATATACCTCATTTTCATACGAATCTAATGATACCAAAATTTTGAAAATCCGCTCAGAAATATTTGAGATTTCAGCCAAAATACAACGCAACCAAGCTTTTAGAAACATGCTGCTAATAGATAATAGATTAGTGGGCTTTGGAAACTAAAATGGCACATTTCTGTGTAAATCTGGTAACCTAATAACATTGGAAAAATCATAGTAGCCACTGAATGTAATAAAACAATATCAGCTGTCAGACAGATACAAAATAAAGCGTTGCGCTCACAATTATTAAATGTTTGATAGCTCAAGATTGCCTATAACTACAGGAGTCTGTCTGCCAGCTGATATTGTTTTATTACATTCAATGGCTACTATGATTTTTCCAATGTTATTAGGATACCAGATTTACACAGAAATGTGCCATTTTAGTTTCCAAAGCCCACTAATCTATTATCTATTAGCTGCATGTTTCTAAAAGCTTGGTTGCATTGTATTTTGGCTGAAATCTCAAATATTTCTGAGCGGATGTTCAAAATTTTGGCATCATTAGATTCGTATGAAAATGAGGTATTTAAAAATGTTGGCGAACGAAGTTCCCATTTAAAAAAACCGAGTTAGTGGGTAAAAATCACATTTAAAAATTTTAAACGCCTCTAGAGAATTAAGTAATGCAATCATATTGATCTTTTTATTTTTATAGTAACGTAGCACACAAACTAAAATATATTTTGGGCACCACAGCACTCTGGATTCAGAAATAGATTTTTTAATAAAATTTTTAATGTTTATCAAAACGTGACCAAAATGGATGTATTGTATTCAAAATTTCCTCTAGATTCCAAAAATGTAAAAATATATAGAGTGTTCCATTTAAAAATCGAAAGTTGTGGGCATTTCCGGTCAAACCGGATGTGCACCAAACTTGATTTTTTATTGAAAAGATGGCATTTTAGTCGTGTAATAAGGCCTCCAAATTTCAATTTTCTATTCCAAATATTTTAGGAAATATCGGGACGAGCGCAATTCGTGACTCACCCGGTATACAGTGTCTCGCACCTAATATGAATACATTCTTGTATTTCCATTATCTTTGCTGGTAAATAAATAATTTCTGATGCAACAGTAGGACTTCATAAACTGCATATTTTAAGGTATTTAGCTTAAGGGCCACTCTAGAATTTTAAAAATGTCATCTTTTCATTTTTACATTTAAGTAATGTCTAAGGTCTAAAAATAGGGTACTTATTATATTTTTTAATAAAAAAGTAGTGACAGTAATGATAAAAAAGTTAAGAGTACATTTACAGTTTACACATTGCTTAGGTGGCGCCCTCTAGGATCTACATAAAAAGTAGAGCAGATTTGAATTTTTCATCTCACGTAGGTACTCGTGTCGATGATCAACGATGCGTGCTGATTCTATAACTACCATTCGTTTCCAGTTTCTTGTACCTAAAACCGCAATCGAGCAAAACGTTTTGCAAAGTATCTAATGATTTATAGTAATAATCCGGATAGTCGCGTAACTTATCCCTAATCATTTCTAATGTGGGCTACTGTTCATTGTAAAAGTCATACACAAGTCGACGAATGACATCTTTGGATGCGTTGTCAAGTTTTTTAAGTTTTTGTCCAACTCTTTTCCGTTTAATAGAATGATCAACTACATCCCCGGCTCTAATAACCCTCTAAATTGTAGTACCGCTAAATTTGGTCAAATCTTCTTCACAATTTGATTATATGAAGAATCAGTATTTTCGCCTTTTAAACACGAGGAACTATTCAATAACCCTTTGAGTTAGAACGTGAAGTCTTTATTTTAAAATTCCGCTTGTATAGGTTCTGTATCAAAATCGTCCGTTTCGTTGTCACTACTATCGAAAGGCCTCCTAAATGCCATTTTAAACAATTAATTGCAAAAAATCACTCAAGCACAGTAATAAAACTAATAATTTATTAAAATATTCACTAGAATTAAGTAAAGATAGTAAAAAATTAGCCACATTACGGGAAAAATACTCTATTTTTCCCGTATTTTTTTATTATTTTTACAAAATAATCGGCATGCTAAGAGCAACAGCACTTTTATAAATTAAAGTCACTGGTTTATTATGGATATTTCAATATCATGCATATCTATGGTCCTGCTTCAGTTGAGGAAAGGCTTTGAATATTATTATTTCGAGCATAAGAGGCTCTTAATTCCATCAATTATTTGGCCGAGGTCTAGGGAGCATAAACAATGGCGTTGGGCAGGATGGATGTTAGACAGCCGTATATTTTCCATAATAAAGTTATCCCTGCAAGCCGGAGAGTTTAGGACACAAACTTAGCAGGGATAAACTTTCCTTAGTAAAATGTATCAGTCGCACCGGTTCAACAGAGCCATAAATAACGAGGGATACATACAAGCGAATTCAAAGTTTGTTTTTGGATTTTTAGTAAACATGCCGTATAACGTATACCTAACATACATATAGACTTGTAATCGATCCCGGGGATCCCCCAGGGACATCGGGAATGGTATTTTGCGACGCTCCGCTGACGCTCTCCTAGTCCTCTGTTCGGGTACGCCGGGATCTAGTATACCGGAATATTTTAGTAACAGTTGACAGGCGAAGGGATCGCGTCACGGTTGATGTTTTTAATTTAAAATGTGGCCATATCGAATAAACGTGGATGGATAGTTGAAGAATGCTTACTTAATTTGTGTTAGATGTAATATTAACTTAATTAGACTTTGCCGTCACATTAAAAATTATCTTGTCAATTATTTCTTGATTGTCAAGATATGACTAGCAATTCTGTTGAAGTTTCCATTCTGTTCTAATCATAAAATCAGAATCTGAATTATTTTAACCCTTTAACGTCCAAAATGTCCATTTACGGACATCAACTTGAAACGAGTATAACTCGGTCAATATTTATAAAATAAATATGAGGGGTCCATATCCGACTATTTTCAAGGGTGCTCTTTCAACTTAAGGCATTTAGAAATATCGGAAATGCATATTTAGCCTTGTATTTTAAAATTATTATTTAAAAAACAAACACGATTTCTTCTTTTTTTATGTTATATCTATTAAATTGACATAAATCCATCATAAAAAATGTTCAAAATGGTTTTTCATAAAAGTTATGCCATTTAAATTTTTCTTAAGAGTTGTACTTTTTATTAAGTACATTTCGTATGTTAAAGTTTAATATTGAACTGTTTTTAATTTCCAAGTCAACTATTTTATATTTAAACAGTTAAGTAAACTGACTAGCGTCACGTGATTAATTCTAAAAGGAAAGCATGTCTTCCTCCAGCTTAATTAACTCTTCATTTCGTCCGACTGTAATAATTCATACTTTAAAAAGGGAAATTTTATTTTCTTATTACGTGAACATCAAGTACACAATCTTATTGAAATTCGTTGTCAGTGAGTTTTTGATAACAACAAATAAATTATGAGATTGTTTCACAGTTAAAACTTTGCCTAATATGTTTTCTTGGAATATTAGATTCATTTTTCTTTATAGGGACAAACGCCACTGGTAAATTTTTAAATATTTTACAGTGAAACAACCTCCTGATAGGTAAGTGCCTCCCACCCAAATTTAAAAAGATCACATTGTTAATAAGGGCCCTGTAGTATACCCAACTAGCACAATTAGTCGTGGAAACGTAGCAATGACTATTGTAGGCACTTTAAAGTGTTTTGATACCAGTCACAGGCACGTAATAAGAACGTTCCTAATACGTGCTTATGACCAAAATGGGGAATGTTTCAGCCACGTTCCTGGAACTTGTCTGGCTACGTTCCAATGACGTTGTTGCTCCGGAGCGGCGACGCGGCGGCGTAGACGCCGCAACTTTCAGAAAATTTTACCACTCCCTACTCTTTCAAATCGATGTTGCCCCTTCTTTGTCTTGCAACCGATTTTATTATATTTATGTTTCATTCTTACATATGATTCCTGTTCTTGTTCATTTCCCTAACTCAGAAATTTAATAGAATATCAGAAGGTAATATTAGACAGCAAAACTTGTGCTATTTTCCAATGGTCTAAGGGTCACAAGTAAAACGAATGCAATTTTACTGACAAACATAATGATAAAACGTCCGAATCTAACCACGCGCCTTTAAAATATGCATTTTTTAATGAAAATATTGTTTTTAACATATGTAATGTCATGCGAGAATATGACACATTAGATGCCGAAACCTATGTTTTATTGTTCTTCGGAACTTAACACTACTTTTTATGTATTCAATTGTTGTATTTGGTGAAGAAATTGCGATAAATTAAATTTATTAGTCAATTGTGAAATTCTGGTTCATGTGTTATAATAATGGCGTCGATAATAATTTTGGTCATCAACATGGCGTATTTCAGAAAATATGACTTTAAGGTCGTTTTCACCAAGAAATGCTACTTGAAAGTAATTGCTACTTAGCGATAGTGACGAAAACTGCAAATACGTAACTTTAAAGTTATATTTACCACAAATCTGCGAATGGAACTGTAGCATAACTTTAAAGTCGTAGCAAAGTTGTGATTACCACAAATTACCTCTTCAAAGTTGCCGCTGATACTTTATGGTTACATTTCTCCCGCTATTGATTTGGAACGTACGTGTTAGCCGTACGTTGAGGTCTAGACTGAACGCGTTCCTAGCTTTTTCTGTTTATCATTTACCTAACTTCACATTAAAAAACCTATCAGCTGTCGCAATTTTCTTGTATGCAGCCATATATCAACGACTTAATAAACATAAACCTTGTTGGTATAATATACTATTACAGTGATAGATAACATAGAAGAAAAGGTAGGTGTAATAAAACTGTGCTGAAATATTAAATTATGTTGCCTTATTTTGAACATAAAATGTTGCATAGCATGAATATAGCAGCATATAATTCTAGTCTAGGTTAGGCAAACATATTATATAGGTTAGGTTTGTTGCATTAACTTTATTATGGTCAAGATTGGGAACTAGATGGTGAAATTTACCTCATGGTAAATTTCAGAGGTGATATGCACTTTATAGGAGCCGTACACAGTTTTGTAGGTAGCAGTAACGTCATTAACACCTATGAGTATTACTTACAAGTTCCACTACTTTAAAGAAATAGTGAAGGTTCCCAGAACGTCGCGGCAACTATTAAAGCTACTTGAAGGTGATTGCAACTTTGAAGTCACATTTCAGTGATGTGAGTTAGTCGCTGCTACTATAGTTTACCACCTTCAAGTTCTGAAAACCCAAAAGTCGTCACACTGGTAACTACCACGTTCCCATGTATCACGAAAGCTACGTAGAAGTTGCATAACTATAAAGTAATCATTAGTGGTAGAAACTACGAGGCAGGGACTGTAGACTTGTCAAATGAAGTTATTTTTACTCCAAAGTTGTAAATTTAGTGGCAATTACGTAATGGTTTCTCATACGAAGTTCCTATCTCAGTTACTGTTACTTTGGTGCTAGTTGGGATGGGAGCCATGAAAAGTGAGACACACTGTATATTAACTTTTACAGTAATACTCATAAGCAGCGTATACCTTGTATTTTTTTTCTAGAATATACGAGTGTAAAATTATATTTATATGTGAGTGTACGTATACTATTGTCTACTCTTTTTTTTTCTGACATGTTCTATATCCATTTGTTAAGTTTTGGCACATAAAATCAAAACTTACTTATATTGTCTTTATTGTAGTCCTATATTTAGCATATTTATTTGATAATTCTACATTTTTAATTGTATATGTCTAAAATACATTTCTCCTCTGTATCTCATTTTGATCGCGACAAAACAGAATTTTATACTTGTGTCTGTCACTTTTTTTAATGACAAAACTTATCGATAATTGTATGGTTACAAAGTAGAATAAGGACTGTCAATCTGAATTTTCAATTCGAATTTGAACCTTTAGAATTAAAAACACATGTGCACAATTTTTCAGATGATGCCAGTGTAAGACGTAAAATAAAAAACTTATTCATGATCAACGCTTGGTGTGGTAATTTGTGTTTAATGTGAAAGGGTGCAATATGCTTTCTGATTTGTTTGATGTTGTTTGTATGCGGACTATTGTCAATCTTGAATTGATGCAATTTCTACGATGTAGTTTTGTTGTAGTCCACTAGTGGGGTTATATCGTTGCAACGCTCATGTAGACCTCCAATGGATGTGTATCTAGAAGAATTTGAGATGAGGCACATAATATTTGTTTTCTAAAACAGTAAATTATTATATTGTTTGGCTATGGGGCCTGTTGCTGACATGCTACACATGTATTTAACTCTGCTAAATAAACTTCTGTCTATCTCTTTGAACATTTTTTCTCTAACTTGGATTTCGTTAGTTGTCCTTCATTTATTTACATAGAAATATTCATATTATCATTATTTAAACCATATCCGGATACATTAGCGTCAACATAATATGGCCAGTCACAAAATATTACTACATTGGACCCAATAACTTCATTAATGTTGTAATTACGAGTAACAGTAAAATTTTACAATAATAATTATGCCGGACGTTTCATATAATTATCATTGAATATTATGCAAAATCACATTCAATTATGTTGTAAATAAACCATAGTGTGTTAATTAAAACTTGATAAACGATTATTTAAGTTAACTAAATTATTTTATATCGATGGACAATGGAACAATTCATGTATATTGTTCGTCCTTTCTTTAATTAATAGACCATTGTTTGTGATTACATTCAAACAGTTTAATTTCACGCATTTTAAAGCTGGAACGGCTGCTCCCCTTCCCAAATAATGATTTATGCCAAAATTACGATTGAGTTTGAAGGAGACACTCGATGTAAGTAAGTCGAAACGTTATCTTATCAAGTTAATTTCTCTCTTTGTCTCGATGTTCGAAATAAACAATCTCGTTACTTAAATTCGATATAAAACACACTACTATGTTTTCTACCACTATGTATTTATAAAAATTGCGACTGCAGTTTCGACTTACAAAGCCATTGTCAAGCAGCGAATCAAAAATGAGTCATTTTTGATTCACTGCTTGACAATGGCTTTGTAAGTCGAAACTGCAGTCGCAATTTTTATAAATACATAGTGGTAGAAAACATAGTAGTGTGTTTTATTTAGTTATTTGTGCAAAATGATTAACTACCACAGAGTAACGGCTCCTTCAATCAATTTTTTAAATTCGATATTGTAATGAGATTTATTTGAGTAGTAGATATCCTTATAGGCGAGTCTGCCTGGGATTTTTCCCAAAAATTTTCTATACCATTTGAGTTAGCTACGGATTCTTATAGGAAAAAATCCGCCGAACGAGATTTTCTTATGAAAAATTTTCCTAAACCGCGAGCTTCATGGTCGAATAATTGTTTAAACATTTTTTTTTTCGTTTCTATTTAATAAAATGAAAACGGTTTGACGGATCCGAAAAAAGTCTTGATTCAATCGAAACATATTTTCAATACGCGTCGTTTGGCGCCGGGCACAACTCATTTTGTCAACCCGTTCATTTGTTATAGCCAAAATAAATTTCTAAATTAACAAATTGATTACTCCGAAACTATTGAGGTCAGGATATTGTTTTTTTCAAAAAACATGCCTTTTATACCAGAGGATATACAGTATTTTTTTTGGTCCGATATCTTCAATACTTTTTGATTGCTTAAACAATTGGCATAATTTGTTAATTAGCAAATAACTTTTTTTTGAAGGTTTGATTGACTTCAAACCAACTTCAAACGATAAATATTGATGTCGGGCATAACCCCCATAGAAGTCTGCACGAATGCAGCTTTTTGATTTTGTTTGTTTAAAGTTTAAATTAATTTTGCAAATTAACAAATGGTTGTCCTATTTTTTTTTTGCTCATGACACTACGACTCTAACCATCTTCCAATCAGAAATTTATGCTATAGATCTATGTGTTCCAGAATGCATAAATAAAGACATTCGAAAAGCAAAGATCTATATACTCTCAGATAGCCAGACAGCATTAAGAGCTCTCAGGCCTTACACCTGTGAGTCTAAAATTGCCTGGGAGTGCAGACAATCGCTGAAGCACCTGACAAAAAACAGTAAGGTTTTTTTGATGTGGATGCCAGAGTATAAAGGAATAGAAGGAAATGAATTAGCTGACGCTCTACAAGGAAATGTGCTGAAGCCCCATTTTATGGTTCATCTAAAGGGCACATAACGAAGGAGATTCTAGAATGGAAAAAGGAACAGAAAGTCCTACTGGACGAATACTCCAGGCCAAAGACAAGCGAAAAAGTTCATAACTTATTCGACAAAGTATGCCACAGGGCTTCTCGAACTCAAAGAGTCTGTTTTATGGCTTTGGGTCATAGTCCATACAGCCAGTCACAAAAGAGCAATTTATAATATGGAATCTTGAGATATCATCTTAAGAATGTGGGCAAGGCAGACGATGATACGTGAAGATACTGTGATCCTGCAATAGAAGCTGCGTAACATATTTTTTGCAAATGCAAGATGCAAGGACGCATTAGGATAAAGTACCTAAAAAAGGTGGAATTAACGCCTGAAGGCATAAGGAGATTGGCCCCCATAAAAATCACAAGCTTTGGAAGAAGGGCTCTTCAGAGCCGAGCGACCCCTTAAACAATCTATATACTATAGTTTTTTTTCTCAGATTACTGCCCTTACGGGCAGGGTGGCCAAAATAATACACAGTTCGTAAATAAAGTCTATAGTAGTTTTTCATTATCATTGAGCCGAAAATTAAATACAAGCCACAATAATTGAATTACCATATGAGGAGATTATGGTGTACTCGTGCCTAAGCTATAAATCAAGATGATATTTGATTTCCTACACTATCTAGTTTACACTACAAATTGGACCGATTGTGATAGAATGTAAATCAATAATAGAAAATTACCATGCTATCCTTAAGATTAATGTTGGTCCGATTAACATGATTTATGTTTATTAAATTCAGGTATAATAATTTTACAGATGCCTTATTTCGACGATAAATTTGAAAGACATTGATTAATTCGGGTAGATCATGTTAAAAATTGTGATTTGCTTTTAGTCGGGCGCCAGATTGAGGATGGCACGCGGGAGATAATGAAAAGGGACACGATTAATCTAGCCTTTGTGTGAGAATTTTAGCGTGTCAGAAATGAATCTATGTTCATTAAACAGTGTATAACTGGCATTATTAAAGATTCAGATTACGGCTATCATAATATGGCGACGCTGTTGATTTTAGGGGAGGCTGCTTGGTCAAAGCTTTATTGACCAATAGTGTTCATTTGCCGTTTAATTTGCTTCCATGTTAATAAATAAAATGAACTTATTTATCTTTTTATCATAACCTCAGTGTACAGTGAACACTTCGTTACTTCTTCTTTATCAGCTCATACGCGTCCACTGCTCATGTTCAGTAGAAATTTTCTTCCCCAAAGAGGAATGCGAAATTTCATAACTTTTTTTTCTGTACCTTCATTGTGGCTGAAACAGACATGCTGTAAGAAAGTACTGAGATTTTTATATTCCGCAGATTAAATCCGAACTTCGAACAAGTTACAACGGAATACAATTAAACCCCTTGCCAGAAACATTCATTTAGGCAATATATTAAACCTATCCTTAATTACTCTGTTTAAGTTCTAACTAATATAATATTAATTATAATGCAATATAGAGCTCTTTGGTACTTTAATTATTAATTAATTAAGATGTAGGATTTCAGAAGTTGTATAATTCCTCGTTTATCATATGCCTCTGTTCTCTCGCTGCCTGTGATCGCTGAACTATCGGTAAATTGTGTTTGACTTTAATAATTATTTAGTACCGTATAGTATACAATTAAACTCTTGATAATACGCGTGTCTGACTCCGTAACGGGGAACAACGTACAGAGTTGAATTACGTAGTATTTAGAAAGCGTCGTAGATAAATTGAATAAAAAATTATATACCGATTTCTTTCTTCGCTTCATACACGTGTCACTGGTACGTCCCCATGTTTGTTGTTGAACGACAATATATCACCCACTTGATACCTAACGCTAGTTCGATCCCGTTGCACGTGTTTACTTTCTTTTGGCACAGTATTGTTATTAAAATAGAATACTTTACCAGTAATTTTTAAATAAATTTCAAATGAACTTTGTTCTTCTATTATGACACCTCAGTTTACGCCGAATTTTTTGACCTAAAGACCAGTTAAATTTCATCGAGTCCAACGGAGCTTTAACCGGTTCTTTTCACGTTTTCCTTAGGAGCGTTCTGAGGTACGTCTATACCCGACTCTAGTCACAACTACGATCTCCGTCGATTGCTTACCACTTAGTTATTACAAAAATGCGATTGGCATATATTCCGGTTTGTGTAGCTCCAAAGAGAGACCCAAAGCTTCACTGGGTATGACAAAGAAGTATCAAGCTGATTTCTTTGTAATCGATTTATTTCCACTTAGTAATTACAAAAATACCATCGGCCATACATCCCGGGTAGCGAAGGTCCAGAGGCAAACAACCATCTCGGATAGTGGAGGTTAAACAATCAATTTCAAAGTTTGCACCACTAAGAAAAAATGCCATATCACTTTTGTTGACTGCCAAGCTCTAAGGCAAAAAATCATGTCTCATAATTAAGTTCATATCGGCTGCCAAAGTTTCGTCAAGTTTGATAGTAACCTTGCGATTTTTGCTACACATCATCCACGGATTTCAGAAAACACTTAATGTTTTTTGTTCATAATGTTGCTAAATATAACAACACGCGTTCGTTCTAGAAAAAAAATTATACCTCTTAGTCGCAAATTTCCTTATACACAAAATTCATGTAAAAAACATTGTGCCAAGTTATATTTAAAATTCAAAAACCACGTAAAACTATGAAAATACAAAACGTGATTTTTTTTATTAAAGAAAGAATGTTTCACTCTAGGGCCTGACTACCAATTGGGAACTATTATAACAAATTATACCCAACTTCAAAGTAGGGATAACAAGCAATATACAAGGATCCATATTATTATGGTTAGTTCGGCTTCATTATTATAATACCGTTGGCCAAAAACATAACACGAACTAGTTGTATTAAATGAGAAATGATGGCGTTACTACCGTAGCTGCCACACATAAAGGCATGCCTTTGTATATCAGAACATTAGTATTAACATGCTTTGATTATTTGACTACAAAGGAGACCTAGGCTTTGTGGAAGTTGTGTCGTGAGGCAAGTGGGCACTGATGTACATAAAGGATACCACGAAAACAAAGAAAAATTGTTCCCATAACTACGTCCTCTCAATATCTTTAAACTCGATAGTGTAACAAAGGTAGTGTACAATATAAAATTATTTATTGGATAATGTTCCATATTGAAATAGCTGACATCTCTACATTTGCTAGCTCAGATTCAAGATGAAGCGGAAATTCAAAAGTGTGATATAAAAATGCTAAAAATGTTAATTTTAATGAAGTGGAATTACTCCATACAGAAAATAAAGGAAAGAAGTTAGATTTACTAGAACAATTTGAGATCATGAAAGCTGTCAAAAAGCATAAAAATGTAACTAATGATCAAACATTATTTATGGGTCATAATATTCTAGAAAAAATAATTTACTTAACATTAAGAACTTATTTGTAGTATATTTACATAGGATAGGAATCATATAACTAGTTGCATGTAATAAATAGATTAAAAGCTTTGAATAATTTATACCTTCCATTAGGTATAAATAAGTAAGGAACACATTTTAAATTTAGTATTATCTTGTACTCTTGATAAAGGCCTAATAAGCCGAAACACGTGTAGAGTTTTAATAAAACTTTTTGAAACATTAAAAAGCATAATTTTCCTGTATATTTAAATTATTGAAGAATGTTTCACAAGGAATCAACCCAATGTATAAAAATGCATGTATATTCCTACACTCACAAATAATGTAATACAAAGATGCACGAAGATCTAATAGTGTAGTCAAATAGTGAAAAAAAAAAAGGTCGGATTGGCAAATTTTTGAAGATGGAACGCGACACGGTGGAAAGTGTTTGTTTTGGTAAGAATAATAAAATTCCGAAATTTCTCCATCCGCGAACGGGTGCAACCATGTTTTTTGGCCAAAAAGGGGTATTTTGGACATTTTTAGGGGTGAATTTAAAAAGAAAATGTTTTTCACCAGTTCCATAATGAATTAACGAACCAAAATGGTATCCTTTTATTGTCAATGTTGAGGGAACTTTCAGTTCAAATTTGGCGACGATTCGACCACCCCCCTCCTGATATAGATGTATATACATAAAATAAATAGATAAAATTAAATTTCTGCTAGTTTGGTCAAGTCTTGACCGACTTGACTGAAATTTGGAGAGGGAAGTCATTATCACACAAAAACTGCCCTCCAAGTTTTAGCTAAAATTATTGAATAGTTTTGCTGAAATTCCAATTTCAGTCAAATTTTATGAAATTTTCAAATCCAAATATCTCATGTCCTACGAGTCGAATCGAAACGTGCTTGGCGACAAAAGATAGATTATTTTATGTACGTACTTTTATATGAAATTAGTCAAAACAATTTTTTTTCAACATTCGACAGTTTTTTAGCCATTTACGGTATATACAGGGTGGCTACTTTTTATATTGAACAGTATTGCTATCTCGTAAACCACAGCAATTATAAAGTCGGTTAAATGGGAAAAAAGTTTCGTATTTTGAGGGTCAATAAAATGGGCTATTAAAATAAAAAATATTCCGACTGGTTCCGGAGATATCACGATAAAACCCGAAATAGCTCATTTCCTGTTTTTTTCTCTAGTGCTGTTATTACGAAAAAAAAAATGAAACAAATAAATTGAATGTTTTGTTATAAATTGACTTTGCTGCAACTGGTCCTATTTAAATTTTTATTACAACGTTTCGTCTCTCCAGGGCCACCATCAACAATAATTTTTTAAATACGAACCTGTCTTTTTCATTTAAATTTTTAAAGCATTTGAAATGCTGAATTCGGAGTATGTCACACTTGACAATTTTACAACGTTTCGTCAGAAAAATAATCACCTTTCATTTTATTCGCATTGCCCTTCACAAAATTGTTTTGCTTGTTAAGCAATACAAGGGGTGACTCATCATCTGAAACGTTAAAAGTTTATTTTATGAACAGTCCAATGTATTGACTAACTTTACTAGTCTAGTTCTGCTCAATATTATTGTGGAAAATGGGCATGAAATAAAAAATCGTTATCAACTTAACAGTTGTATTTCTTTAAACAATAAATAAAATTTATGAAACATGGTAACTTGCTGTGTGAACAGGTAACTTTACAAAAATTGCTGATAATGACCACCATTCCTCTGAATACAAAGTCGCGTTCTCTTAAATATTTGTTTGGGGTAATTTGGGTGAAAGCTTCAACAATTCTCCTGCGTAATTCATTGACATCTTCGATCACATTGTAGTAGACTTTGTTTTTTAAGAAACCCCATAAGAAATAATCTAGAGGATTTAAGCAAAGTGAGCGAGGTGACAACCTTACTGGTCCATTGGTTCCTAACCTCTTTGAAAATGCCTGTTTAAGTATGTTCTGACTGCATAAGCATTGTGAGGACCACAACCATTTTGCATGAACCATTTTATTTTTCTTCGTCCAATAAATTCATATAATTTTCACTGTTTAAATTGCCCTCTATGAACTTTGGCCCAACTATAATGTTGCCAATTATGCCACACCACAAATTTACTGAAAATCGTACCCGAGGCCGTACTTGATGCGTTAGATGGGGATTAACAGTTGAGTACAAGTGTTTGTTTTTCCTGTTAAACATTCCAGAATTGGTAAAGGTAGTTCCATCAGTTCAAAGAATGTTATTGTACAAATATCTATTATGAGTTAATGCCTTACACATTGTAAATAAAAATGACAGGTCCATATTTAAAAAAGTATTGTTGATGGTGGCCTTGGAGAGATCAAACGTTGTAATAAAAATTTAAGTACGACCAGTTGCAGCAAAGTCAATTTATAACAAAATATTCAAATGATTTTTTTCATTTTTTTTTTTTTCGTATAACGGCGCTAGAGAAAAAACAGGAAATGAGTCATTTCGGGTTTTATCGTGATATCTCCGGAACCAGTCGGAATATTTGTAATTTTTATAGCCCATTTTACTGACCCCCAAAATACAAAACTTTTTTCCCATTTAACCGACTTTATAATTGTTGTGGTTTACGAGATAGATAGGTCGGATCGTCGCCAAATTTGAACTGAAAGTTCCCTCAAAATTGACAATAAAAGGATACCATTTTGTTTCCTTAACTCATTATGGAACTGGTGATAAACATTTTTTTTCTAAATTCACCCCTAAAAATGTCCAAAATACCACTTTTTGGCCCAAAAATATGGTTGCACCCCTTCGCGGAGGGAGCAATTTCGGAATCTTATTATTCTTACCAAAACAAATACTTTCCACCGTGTCATGTTCCATCTTCAAAAATTTTCAACCTAAATCACTATTTGACTCCACTATAAGCACTAACAATTTTTAAAAGCAAAAAAGGTTAAAATTTAATTTGAGTTTTTTTAAATTTTAATATCCTGGGGAAGTTTAGCCGTAGCTATTTCACCATTCCATTCCACATCTGAGATTCAAACTCAGGAGAGATAACGGTTCTCAGTTCAGATACCCTATACATTCATTATTTTGAATGATATGTATTTTTCATTTATAAATCTTCGTTTTTGTAGAAATTCTAAACCAGCTATTTCATGGTGTGCCTATAATTTTTTTTTTAATATTATGTCCCTTTGTTTCGTTACTAATATAATTATAAAAGCAATTTTGATTAGGAATTGGATTGCTTGCAATAATTTAGGCCTAGATAATGTTTTCACTCTAAATATTTGTTCGTGGAGCACGTATGGAAATAATTAATGGAAGCAAAAAAATAATTAATGTAATGCTGGTTTCATTAAATCGTAAACTGTTTTTGACCAGCCGTAATTAACATGAAACTGTAAATTATTTATTAAAATGTCTGCTGAATTTTATGTTATGAACCAGATACAAAATATATTAAATCCTGCTTTTGTCAGCTCAAATTTTATAGAATGTTTTATGTTTATTATATTATTAAATGCATTGTTAGAATTTTGCGCTGATCGTAATCAAATCGGAATCGCCATAAACAAACCGAATGTTCTATTTAAATGGAGTTAACTCAGTTATAATCACTTCCATCTCCACGTAGTGAAGTGCAAGTACAGTAATCGTAAACAAGTTTTCAAATTTTTTAGCACTCAATTCAATTTCAATTCAAATTTATTTTATTCAATTTAGTATAATAACATATTATATGTACGTACTCAGAGCCAGCCAGACATGCGCGGCGCAAAGCGCCGTGGCAATTGAATGGTTGGATGAGTGAGTGAATATAAAACTTAAAATAATTAACAATGAAACTAACTCCTATCTCTAAAATAAAAGATTTACAAAAGCTGATGGCAAAATTGAACATATAAGAGTGTATATTTAAAATAATTTGTAAAACATGTATATAAATATGGTTAAAAAGACAAGCTCAGTCGTTGGTGGTAGACATATACAGGTGAGTGCTAAGGCGTCTTACCTGCTCCATGCAATTCGTTCAAGACTTACATTGCTAACAGTCGACGATGCCGCAGAGTTTTTGGTTTAAAATAATTTATGTTTGGATACATTTTTGAATTAATAAAGTTCTGGTTAAAATAGGATTTTCTGAAAAGGATTTTGAGAAATAAATGAATTAAAAACAAAAATGTACAAAAAGAAAAGAAGGGAAAGATAGAATTATACAAATCTCAAGTCAATATCTTGAACCTTTCCAGAGAAAACCTGGGCACAAAAAAAGTCACAGACAGACAGCAATGTTTGCTCTCTCAAATTGAAAATCTATACGTTTCTTGACATTCTAAATTTGGATTTTTTTTTACGATTACTATACTTCCACTGTATATTACTTCCACTCCACTACGTGGTTGTGAAAGTAATAATGCATAAATGTTCCTTGCAAAATAAACGATTTATAAATGATATTATATTTGATAGGAATCTAAAAGTTATGAATGAATCTCAATAAAAATACGCTTTTCGCGATATTGGCGCCTTAAAATACCGGTCTGGTCGGAATTAATAGTCCGACCATTAGATTTCCTTTCTCTTGCCGTATAAAATCGCGTTGTGATGTTTATAAACAGCCCTCATTCCTTTTAAACGTCCCAATCTCGTTGGTATTCACGGCGGCGGCTTGTCAAAAGTATAAAGGGGATTTTCACTCTATGCCTACACATCCCGCTATGAAAAATAAATTGAGGTGTAATATGTAGGTGTGCGATCTATCATTCTTCTTATCTGTGGTGAATGCACGAGGAAGTGCTGGATCGGTATTAAGAAAAACCTATTTGATTTATACGGCGATTCTGGTAAATGTGATAATAATCAAGATGCTGGTTGAGGGCCAAATCATCCTCTTTAGGATCCTGAATTTAAATAATAAGTTTGGTTTCCAGCTGCGCGTTCTAAACTATACTCTTTAATTGTTTCTAATTTTTGGTTATGTGCCTGTAGTAATTTGCAATTAAGTGATAGTAGAGTTTTGTTAACATAACTGGTAAAATTGATAGGGACAAGGTGTATTTTGCAAGAGCCCGTAATACAGGGTGTAATCAGTTTCATGTCATTAAAAAAACTGGTAATGGGGACCGACTAGACAAACAAAAAACCTTTATGACTTTTCCCTCTAGGGGCACTTTGAAAAACACTGATCTAGGTTAACATGTTTAATATTATGATAGACAACTATTGAGAACCACTGCTTTTCTTGGTCGATGGACTTGTACTTCCCATTTATACAACTTTTAAATTGTCATAAAAAAAGTGCTGACCGGTACACGCGGTGTCAAAGGATCATCGACCGCCTTTGATGTACCGCTTCAACTGAACTGAGGCAAGTATAAAGAGGTAAATAATTCGTTCTCTCTTCGTGCACAATTGCAAGCAAATAATGGCCATAGAGGTTTAAACAGAGCATTTCTTTACATGTGTGTTTTTTAATTTGGAACAAAATATTGGATTGTTTATAATTTAGAAAATTTAAATGTGGTTTATTAACATTTGTAACGTAATTGAGTGTCTTGGGTTAAAAGCTACCTACCTAAATGATTCAAAATCGCTGCATCTGTATCAATGCACAGTTCGGTACGTCGAATTAAGTACATACGCACTTCGTTCAATACTAAACTATCAACTAACGTTGTCAATAAAGAAAAATAAAATAAAAACTTGGTACAAAAGCCAAAAAGGAATACAAAAAGAACGAACAAGTAAGTTGTGTCTGAACGTAATCAAGAATTTGACAACTTGAACGGTAAGTCAATAAAATAAATCCTAACTATAAATACACAATGACGCGAAATTCAAAAATAACAAAAACAACGAACGGCGGGTTGGACATGTGTACATAACGAAATACCGACAGTAACTAAAATATTGCACAAGGGAGAGTTAGAGTATAGTTTTCTTCAGATCAGATCTAGATCTAAACCTACCTCAATATTCCAGCAGTTTTCAAAAAATTGTATTGAAAATTTGCGAAATTTTTGTTTGTTTTTTTCTCCAAAACTATGAGCTTTAGACCCCATGTTATGTAAGGTTTTTTTTGTTTGTCTTGTCGTTCCCTACCACCAGTTTTTTTTAATGACATGAAACTAATTACACCCTGTATAATGATAATGATTATGAACAAATCTGAGAAAATTAGGTGTTGTACCTTTCATCGTGTACTAAGGCTCCGCCAGACATGTCTGTTCATTTTGATAAAAGTTAGGAATATTCAAGTGAAACAAACATGCAAAAAATACATGTATTTCCCATTTAAAATTTCAATCGCTCGGTGGCACGTGTTAATATTATCCAAATCCTTCCAAATTTTACATATTTTTCTTTAATAACTTGATTGATTTTAGATGAGGCTATGAAAAGAAATCCAACATCGCCGAAATAATGGACATCCTAATATGCAGTAGAGAAATTAAACTTTGAACAAAAGATTGAAATTACTAAAATTTCATCACGATAGCGGTGATTGAACACTCAGATTAATACGTTCATTTTAGTGGAGTAAAACAAGGACTTTGATACGCATTGTTTTGTAACAGCAAAATTATGATTTCACACCTTCTGTGGTATCACCAGGAGTATGTATCTGAGTTTCGGACTTCCAAAGCCTGTTACGTTTTTTATAAACAATTTAGTTTTTTGAGCAGCGTTTTTTTTTTTTTTTAGGTGAAAAGGTATATATTTTTAGAGGTTCTAAAGGTCCGATCGAGACAAACAAAAAACCAAAATCTTCGTAATTTTCCAATGAATTTGCGGCCGAAAAATATTCCCAGCAAAAAATTCCGACTAGAAAGAAAAATGGTCCAAATTTTGAAGTTTAGATTTCTAACGTATCTTTCATCCAACAAATCTAAACTCAACAATGCAGGTTCCTTCTCTTTTTTTTAAGCGCAAATACCATTGCTTATCAATAAAATAATTTTTCCAGAAAGTTATAGTTATAGCCAAAAGCACTCCATACTTTTAACTCTATAGGGGAATTTAACATACAGATAATTGTAGGAGTGGCAGTAGTGTAGCTGGCATAACTTTAAATTGTGCTAGAAATCATCTTTCTACAAATTAACATTTGTAGTTGCGCTTCCTGACGCCCCACAGTTTCTGGCGATTTTATTTAACTTATTTTAGGTAGATTTTGTAAAACGTTGTCATTCATTAAATTACAAAAATACCTCATACAGCCGGTTTTACAATCGCTAGTTAACTTCCAGTCAGAGTTAACTTTCAGGTTACTATAAAAATTGGGTTTTACAATAGCTGGTTATTTTCAAGGTGGTGGTTATCTGGAAGTTAACTTTACTGGCAGATGAGGTGTGAGTAAACTGGAAGTTGGTAGTTTACCAGCAATTTATAACCTACAAAATAACTGTCACAAAATAATATTTTGATACTTCCTTCAAAAATGGACATGTATGAAGTGAATGCCCAGTTGGTTGCTCCACTTTTTTTATTTTCTATAATACATTTATATTTTTCGATTAAATTTACAAGAATATCCTCCTCCTGGCAGAAAAATTTGCACACCTTTTATTATCCATGATGTAGTACTTAAAAAATAAAACACGTTTTTATTGTTAAAAGAAACGTTTCTATGTTTCATAGAATGTAGAATAAATTATATAAAGATATTATTTATACAAAATTGCAAACATTAAATACTACATAGGTACTTACTTAATAAATAATAATAAACCGCTAACTGATAAATTGCTTCTGATATTTATATTTGTTAGTATGTGACGTGACTTTGACAAAAATTCATGCATTTTATGTATATTAATCATTTTTCTAGTACCAACATTATAAATTTTATTCACAACCTCTCGTTTACAAATCATGACTTAACTTTATATTGAAAAACTCAAGTGTCGGTAAAGTTGTAGTTAACCTGCAAGTAAGAGTCAACTAACATGAAAGTTAACTTGCGATTGTAAAACCGGCTGTTAGAGGTATGACGCACCGAAAAAGCCACCCAGTAGCAGCCTCCTGGGCTTATCTCTTCCTATCCTAATTCAGAATTTTGGTATCCCTGTGCCACCAATCAGGTGATACAGGTCTGAGACTGGGTAAATATTCCAACGGTTTTGTGTTTGTTCTTGACCTTGTCTTTGATCACCTCTCTAGCTGAGCTTTTAGTAATCCCCAGCACAGGTTCTGCTGCTATTTGTCTAGCAAGTTCGTCAGTTTTTTAGTTGCCGTCTATGCTGGAATGGCTCCACGAGTAGTTCAGCACTCTAAATTCTGAGAATTTTGAGCTCGTCATGGCATGGCAGTTCGATAACAGTACAGACGACACATTATTGATGGTTAGTACCTTTAGTGCCGATGTCGCTTTACTGTCTGATGCAATGGATAGGAGATGGCTGAAGTATCGTAGATTTACAATTGGCGCGTACACATTCAAGTACAGCTAGGATCTCTGAAGTTTTGTCAAGGAGAAATGTTCATACTTGCACTTGATTCTTCACAAAGTTTTGTCCAAGGTCCTGTTGGCCAATCCTTTCCATCTCCAGTGGTGATATTTAAAGACTTATTAAACGTGACTTTTAATTTTATGTAGTGTGACCTCAAATTCAATAAAGGATTGTCTAGATCTAACTCCATGCATAGTAGAGTTGTTTGAGCTTTATGCATCCATTCTGGTCTTCTCCTAAATCATTATGCTGATGGAGAAGTAAATAATTTAATTCCCTGAGAAGACGAGTAAAATCAACCTACACCACAAACACCAGTGTAATAACAAAGCTAAAGCTAGGGAGAGGAAAAATATGGTTTAACTTTGTTCTATTTAAATACCTAGAAAATAATTTACTGCATTTTTATATGACAGCCTGTATACAGACACGAAAACAAATAAACTTATAAATATATTACAAACGCTTCGGAATTTCCTGAATTCTTTGCTAAAAGCATAATACACTCTAGTCTACATTACAAAATACATATTAAATATTAAAACAAGTGTCACAAAGAATGTATCCCCCAGACTCGAATACCGAAAGCCACAAATAGCGGAAAGAGACATGACACAGCCAGAGTTACAACATTACTGATACTTATTATTATATACGTATGTGACTGCGAATATCAAACGTCTTACAGTGGCTTGGCTTTCCGAAGAGACAGTGACTACGACGAAATGCTTCTGGATATCTCCGCTATATAGTATGCATACAAATATGCGAGCAGATTCGATACAACGGGGGATATGATACTGTACACACTTCACTCGTAAATAATGATGGGAACCAATTCTGTTTCCTGTTTCCACAATGACTCTGCTTTACTATGGATTCCACGAAATACGTCATCCTTGGAACTGTACCGAATAGAACAATGCATATTTTAATCCGTACCTGTGGGATGGGCGGATAGTCGTCACGTTCGTATTGTCTATGATTATTTCTTTGTGGCATATCACGAAACTGGAATTATATCGCCTACAGGGAGATGACATAAACCACCTAAAGTTTAGGTAAAAATATATTTATGCCAGCAACATAAAATAAGTATAAATAAAAATAAAAAAAGTATTTTATATCCCCTTTAAAACTCATTTTGATTTTTCTTCCTAACATATTTGATTTTCGACAAATTCAATTTTTTCTATAGGCCGTAAAAAATTTTAAATGAACGAAAATTCGCGCGCATTAAAAATACATATTTTACAATTTCCGTCAATATCGATTTTCTCGAAAACCATGGCATATACAAGAAAATTACAAGAGGACTTTTTTTTAAGGAATTAGTCAAGCTTTCTTTTTTATAATGAGATTTTTTTTATATTTTCAAGAGTTAACGAGTTATCAGGAAAATAAGTCTTTTCACCGAAGGGGTGGTTTTTTGAGGGGGTTGCGCGGTACCCCCAGAACAGATTTTTGTGGTTTTGTGATGTATAATCCCTCCACTAACAGTTACTGAAGGAAAATCTCAGATAACATTTTTTGTTATGGAAATCTTCATGATTATTGGACTATAAATACTGCAGCGGGGATGGTGGTGTGGGTAGTAATGTCATAAAGAAATTTGAGATCAAGATCAAGACCCTTATTGGCTCGCTTTACTCATTTACCCCTATTTACCCCCCAACCCTTATAAACACAATCTAGTTCCAGATCTCGTAATGATACATTTACCAAATTTCAAGTCAATATCTTAAACCGTTCCAAAGCAATCGTGCGTACAAAAAACTGACAGAGATTTTTTTTCTCTCCAAAACAACTGAAAGTATTACAGTGTTTATAGAACAAACATTTATTTTAGAACTAGGTTCTTGAAGCGTTTATAAATCCATATTTGAACTTATGAAGCAACAAATGTACGTACAGTTGTATCAGTGTTTCAAAACAGTTGCTAAACTTACAATGAACCTTAATGTCCCGTAAAAATATAGATAGTATTATTGTAGAAGAGTAGTGCCACGACATTACAACAGGCAAGGTTTTAAAATGTTATCCAGAAATAGTTTCATTTATTGGTTAAGGATTCATGTGTATGATTTACTTGTATTTTTGAGACATTTTCATTATTTATGATATTTATCAATACATTTTAATAAGTCGAACACATAAATGTCACTAGAAGTTACATTATTTGACATACGGGATGTGGTCTTTATTCCAACGACTTAAAAAAGCTACAAAATAATATTTGTTTAAGTGGATGGAGCTATAATAACACATATATTAAGATATAAATGTTTGTTTTAGAATTTCTTAATTACCTGGTGTTAGTTCACATAAACTTGAGTAAAGCACGATGCAGTTGAAAGTCGATAACAGTTAATTTTTGCGAGCATCCAAACAATTCAGCATTAGGGGCGATAAATTCCGGAGTGAATTTATCAGCCCAAAAACAATTTGCAGCGGAGAAGACTGGGGTCAGCTTATCCGAAACGTTTTACTGAAACACCGGCCGAGTTCAAACGTAGGAATTCATTTATCTTTAACGTTGCCCACGTAATTTCTCTCCTGGGGACTGTAAAGTCCACCATATTGTCGCCAGATTTAGCCATAAAGTTCGCTTGAACAAGCATGAAGGAGGAGTCATTACGATGTGGCGGCGAATATTGTCATTATTAATAAATTAATATTAGGGTTAGTTTGCAATTTCACGTAACTTTGGGAATAGGTTGTTTTAAGCGAGTTGCTCTTTTATTGTTTGTGGCTTATACATATTTAAAAATGACTTATTATTTGTTTGCTAATAACTGTATTCATACATATTCTTTATAGGATTTTGCGAACAGCAGAAAAAATAATAAATATCTAAACTAAAAGAAAAACTATGTGCAAAAACATTAAGGAAATCATTACATTCTTTCGATAACCTGAATTCTGGTTCTGGAATTTGCTAGCATAACCAGAATTCAGGTTATCGAAAGCATGCAATGATTTCATTAATGTTTTAGACATAGTTTTTCTTTTAGTTATAGATATTTATTATTTTTTCTGCTGTTTGCAAAATCCTATAAAGAATATGTATCAATGCCTATACATAGTTGAAATAAATTAAAGTCAGGCCAAATAACCTAACCAAATCAGACTTTCTTGTTTTTATCTCAGCTGTTTAGGTTAAATAAGTCAGTGACAAGTTTAATTTTTGTATGTGTAAAATCGTGTAGGAAACAATACGGCGTACAAAAGTAGATTTGCTCCTACCTAATCATTTGATTAATTACAAACCAGGTGAATTTTTGCATAGGACTAGTATTTTGCGTATAGAAACATTTAAAATGGTAATAATAATAAGTCTTTAATTTTTCCACAGTAACATGTTTGCGCTTTGTAAAATTAGAGAGGTACTGGGTGCGGGGTACTCCATTAGATCTCATTAAATCCTATTTGTTAAATAAACAGCAGCTAGTTGAAATAAATTACCAAAATCATCAACAAAGATCAACTTGGAAAAATCTACCCCCGATATCTGTAACACAAGGGTCAATACTGGGACCCCTTACTATTCTTAATATATGTTAACGACTTGCCATTACACATAGAACACTCAAAAATTATATTGTATGCCGATGACACCACTGCTATCCTTGGAAACAAAAATAAAGTCACTCTATAAACAAACACGGAACAAACTGTAAATAATATAGTGACGTGGTTAAATGAAAATGGCCTTAAGTTAAATTCGGAAAAAACCGAGATATTGCACTATTCCACTGTAAGTGATGCCTTTAAAACAAACATAATAAACACAGAAATAACATAAAAAAATAGTACAAAATTTCTAGGAATTTATATAGATAATTGCTTTAATTGGCATGAACAGTTAAAATGTATATGCAAAAAATTATAAAAAAATTGTTTTTCTTTGAGAACAATGATTAAATACTGTAGTACAGAGCAAATGGTTAACATATATTACGGATCATTTAATTCCGCTATGTCTTATGGTATTGAATTCTGGGGATATAGTAGTAGGGCAATAGAAGTATTTAGAATTCAAAAAAAGGAAATTAGAATTATCACTAAATCCAGTAACAGACAGACATGTAGAGACCTATTTAAATCCCTAAAAATAATTACCTTACCCTGTCTGTGTATTTCCAAAGTTGCAATTTTTGTTCGCAATATTATAAATTTATATCAACACAATTCACAAAACCACACCTATGAAACAAGACATACAACACAATTGCAGCTAACTAAACATAAAACAACAAGATTTGAGAAAGGCCTTTATTATTCCGGAATATACATTTATATTAAACTTCCCGATCGCATAAGAAATTCAAATACATTGTACAAATTTAAACATTCGTTAAAAAACTATCTACAAACTCATGCATTTTATTCCATAGACGACTACATAAATACAACGTAATTTTCTTCTATAGATGACTTTCATACATCTGAATTTTTTTTTATTATATATTTATGTCTTTTAAGTGTTTTTTTTTTAAATTTTACTCCAGTAGGTACTTATAATATATATTTCTTTTAACATATTTTTCTAGGAATTTTGTAACTTTTACCCAATAACAAAACATTATATGATTTTTTTTTAAATATGCGATATCACTTTTCGAAGTTATGAGCTTTTCCAAGCCATTTTAGTATCTTTTCTTGAACTAATACTATCACGATTGTTTCAACGTGCTCGCAAGTTCGTCGTGTGAATAAAGTGTTTAGACACTTTACCGGTAAATAAACAAAGCCCCTTTCAGCACCAGGTACTCGCTGTCATTCACAAGCAAAGATACCACATAACACCATGACAGACCGTCCAATTTGAATCTCAGAGCACCTAAACTTTTCTCCTAAATTAAGACCCCCGCAGGTCGTAAAACTCAGCGTTCCGTTATGTGTCAGTTAATGTCCATGAAACTTTTATAGGTAATAGCAACTTTCGTCGCTCCCCGTACGGCATTATTTAATCGGTTGTGTTTGTGTTTTGTGTCAAATTTCGGCAGGTAATTAATCGCAAATATTACGTTTGTTGGTTCATGTTCCACATCCACCTGCTGCTGGAACTTTATTTCCAGACTCCCTGTGTCGTTCGCCGAGTCCATTTATCAAGTTGAACGATACATTGTATAATTGAGCTCCGTTTTCTACGTGAGTGGCAGGTTCTTATTAATTAGGTGGAATTTTCTAACTCATCTTCAGCAAATGATGCTGTAAAGGGTGTATAGTTTTTAATACAACACGCATTGCCTATGCCAGGTCTGTAATGATAATATGCAATTTTTGCAATCGTTAAAAAATTCTCACCATTAAAAACCACCTATCTATATATCAGCCAGGTTTTCTAAAGGAACGCTTCACCACCTCGAAACTTTTCAAAATCCATTGATCCAATTAAACAAATTGAGGTAATATACCGTTCTTTCTAAGACGTAAATACTCTGAGAATTCTAAATCACAAAGCTATATTAATTCCATTCATGATTTAAAAACAGAAACATGGTTTTCCATGTTGGAGGTTTAACACAGCCGCTGTGAATCAAATGCCAAATGTTTGTGTCTGTTGTTGTTTGAATGGACTGTAGTTTTCACTTATTTTTATTAATAAAATGTGTAAGCAAATTTTAATACATGTATTGCTTGAATTTACAATGTTATTATGATGTACTTATATTTCAGTAATTTTAATGAGCATTGGTTCTTCTCTGCTCTTACTTCAATACTGTCACTATATTCATCCGTTCATCACTCATCACATTTATCCCCTCCCTTTCCAGAGGCGGCACAGTCTTTATAGTACTTCACAAAAAGGTGTCAATATTTCGAACAGTGTCCTTACATAAAAATCGACACGAGCATTTAACTCTAATCTTATTCTACAGTTAGGGACACATAAGAAACATTTCTCAAATATTTGTACTATTACTTCCTTACTAATTAATGATAATAATAATGATGATAAAGAATGTATTGTGCAACAGAAAGAAACCTCTAGTTACAGAACAATTTTACAAAAGAGAAATAAATTACATAAATGCAAAGAATACAATGTAAAATATAGAAATTGTAATTATTATAAGGACTAAAGATGTCACAATGGTCATCAATAGGGTTATATATTTCCATCGTGGAGTAAATGGGTTATTTAGCAAGGATGTCTGTTCTCTTAGATGGTAGTGCAAAAGTGAAGGTTTGACGTAAGCCTAAACGTGGAATTCTAAAATTAATTTGATATAGGAGTCTATTGTATTATTGATCAGCTTGTAAATAAACTTTAAATTGGAAATAATTCTTCGGTTTTTTAATGAATCCAAGTTAAACCATGTTAACATTAAATAATTTAGGTATCCCTGTTCGGGGTATTGTTGATCTATTTTAAAAGATAAATATTTAAGAAATTTCCATTGAACTGATTCTAATGATTGTGTATATTTCTCATAAATAGAATTCCATATTGCCGAACCATACTCCAATTTCGAACGTACAAAATACATATATAATGTTTTTAACGCAGATATAGTAATTGAGTTAAGGTATCCTGTGAATTCCAATCTGGAGTCTAACAAGCATACTTACCCAAATCATTAATACTCTCACAAAGAGTAAAGAGATGTCGTTGAAATTCTATGAATATTAAATCTGATTTACCTTTCGGGAATAAGTCGTAACTTTACATATTGATACATTCATTGATAATTTATTCACTAAGCACCAATTCTCAATGACACTTAATTGTTCTTGTAATCTTGCACAATCCTATGGTAGTAACTTCACTAAATAATTTCAGATCATCTGCAACGAGAAGTTTGTTGCTATACAATCCATCAAATATGTCATTAATAAATACTGAAAATAAGCGTGGACCTAAATTTGAACCCTGAGGTACGCCAGAGGTTGCGACATAAGTGTTTGACTTAAAACCATTGTACTGAACATGCTGTGACCGGCTTTGTAAGTAGGACTATGTATCGCTAAAACTGCAAGGGACGAAAGTACTCCCAAAATCCCCAAAAAGGGCTCGGAAAACTTTTAGGACCGGGTAGATGCACTTTGGGGTTTTTAATTCTGAGAGGGAACACAATCGGGAATCCATCTCTGTGGATTTTTTTTCTCACTTCAGCACTCACTATATATATTGAGTGGAAAAGAATTTTAGAGAAACAGGTAGATTGAAGATGGAATGGGGTCTATGAATGAAACAGACATGAAATACAGGTGATTATGAGGCATATAGAGTTGTATTGGATTCTGGAGTGAAAAAATATCGAGTTTCCATTCCCGTTTGTCTTCTCTCGCAGAATTAAAAAAACCCAAAATGCATTTTTCCGGTGTTAAAGGTTTTCCGAGCCCTTTCTGGGGGTTTGGGGGATAGTTTTCGCCCCCTGCAAGATGCGGTCGAGGCAATTGAAGTAGATTCTCGTTCATTGACTACGACTATTCTGCAGTAAAAACAAGGAACACTTGCTCTCCCAGATCTCCCTCGACGCCTGTGTTCAGCATCCAGCAGAGGGTAGTCTATACCCTTCTGACGGCTTGATTCCGGAGCGAAATTCACCCTCTAGCATATTTCCTTTGCATTTTCAAGAGCTTGTAATCCAGAAGGTTTTATGACGCACTTCTATATTTAAAAGGGTATAGAAGGGGTGCACAGGGTGTATCAACCCCTTCGGGAGAATTGTTACCCCTTCGCTGAAGCCCTGGCCATTATAAAAGAAGAGTACGAGAGATAAAAAGTTCCCATTCATTTCTTAATGATAGGTACTTATATTCATGAATTTACCTAATTGAAAGGATGTTTTTGCCTCTACACAAAAATTGAAGTGTATAGGAATTTTTTCTCGGATTCGATTGAGCGTCGAAATACATAGGAATACCAGAAGGTCAGTCATCCAGATCAAAAAGTTTCCTTTTGTGGGGCTGTGTTATAAGCCCTGAACAAATTGTACTAAAATTGCTTATTACATAGGGAGTAATAGAGAGTTTCTCTTACACCCGGTATATCAACTAAGGCAATTGCTATCTATCATGGTCGCGTAGAATGTAATTATTAATCTAATATACCTTCGGTGTAACATACTAAAATTCAGCAAATTCTAGCAATGTCTAGAAACCCCCTTGTATCTGTGCCCAGTCATGCGCCGGTGTGTGTATGTATTGCATGTGTATTTCATTGTAATAAGTATGGCACTATTATGGGTGAATTTAAATACCTACTAATTATTATTGCATGTAACAGAAAGGGATTCCCCTTAATGGCAGTTATTTTTAAGAAGCAATTACGTACTTAATAATCAAAAGTAATTTCCGCTCAATTAATCTGTTTTCTTTGGGAAAATGACCCATAAAGGGATTTAATTGTAAGCTTCAATTAAGATGAATCGAGGGAGCAACCTTGCTATATAACCAACGTTTAAAGTAATTGCCAATTTAGCGCGAAACCTCCTTCAAAGGATTTTAAATTAAAATTAAATAATTATCTAATGCAATTAATTTCGAGTGTACTTACCATTTCACTTTCCCTCTATTTTTCAAATGGCTGTTAGGAACCGAACGCCATTTGGGGAACAGTCGGTGAGGAATTTGGGAAATTATTTACTGTTTCTGCAATAAATAAAATTGCTTACCGCTGTTTATGCTTTTTTTTATGTTGCATTTTTTTCATTATTTTCTGTCGGTTCAGCTTTGAACAAATTAAATTCAGATTGTTTGTAAACTAATTGCCAGTGTAAAACCTAGGAAGGACATGATATATAATATTTTCACAATTGTTAGAGTAAACTGGCGATTATAGATAACACAGTCACACAAAAAAAATGTTCTGTGCAGCAAACCAAAATATATGGATTTGGTGCATTTTTCGACGTTGCTCCGAATCCGTAGTAACTCTTAATTAAGCGTGAAAAATGGTACACGTTTTGTAGTCAAGAGTAGACAATATAAATTCGAACTGCTTCTATAAATTAACCACAAGTCGTCCTTATGGGGGGTGAAAACTACTTCTAAAACTCAAAAGACGCAAGCGAGTGTGAATACAAAAGCCAAATTTTTGTATCTCACTTCAAAATATCTGACTCCGGTGCGACAACCAGCCATTAATCTCAAAGGGTTGAGTCTCACTCCTATGGAGGGTTGAAACCGCCGCCGGCGAAGGAATCCCATAAGTTTCAAAGCGAGAAAAAAATTCGGGCTTTTGTAGTTTTAGGCGGGGTGGACAAATATGAAGTAAATTCCATCTAACCACTGACACAATACTAGAGACTACCCTTAAAGGTGGCGTATGCTCAAATGGTGCATATTTGTGCCATTGAAATTCGGAAATGGTCGAATATTTGTAGCTCATTGTGCCAAACATATAAATATGATACGGCATCCACTCAATATTCTTAATAAGGTTAAAAATAAACCCTGTTTGGGGCGGACATAAAAGCTACCCCCACAGACAGGCGGATCTCGATAAATCTCTCAGATTTATTCCGACAGAGTAGGCTGGTGCCAAAGCGGATTTTAACTGCTAAAAAAATCTAGCTACAGGCAAGAACTAGACGGAAATTTAGTTAACGTTATTATGAAGAGAGAAAACAAAACTAAAATTAAACACGAAATAATGTGAAATTGTGGAACAGCACCCCAGGTGCTGTTTAAGGGTTGAAAGTGGTTTTTTGCGATTTTCGGCGAAACGTGACTTCCTAGCGACGAATGTCCTTCACAAAAGTTGTAGCTAATAAAAAAATATAAAACATTCAGATAAGGTATTTTTCAACTTATCCTCAGATTTTCTGAGAAAATGACGGAAAACCGATTTTTCGGTTTTTTTTATTTTTTGCTCTCGTAAAGATAATTTAATTTACTTACATGAAATTTTGTGAAAATATTTTTTTTGCATTAAGTAACCATGATTTTTGGAATCTGGGAAACAAGTAGTTTCCGAGATATTTACATTTTTCGAAAAAAAAAAAAGATAACTTCGACGGAAAATTTTATTAGTGTTTTTTTTTTATATAAATATTCTATCAGGGCTTATTTTAACCGTCGAAATGTCTGGTTTAAAATGGTCTAATGTTGATAGTTTATTTTTCATGAAATCGCTTAAAATTGACCATAGCCAAAAATATGAAAAAATTGAAAATAATGTATAATATTGAAAAATTCGTGATCCGAAAATTAATTTTTCTTGGTTTTTCTCAATTTTAAGCGGTTTATTCGGTTATTCAGTCCCAAAAAAAGCATGCGTTCACAAAATTTCATACATTACATGTAAATTGAATTATTTTTACCACAGAAAAAAATTAAAAACCAATCTGTTTCCGCCATTTTCTCGGAAAATCTGAGGTTAGGTTGAAAAATGCCTTAAATGTAACTTCTATATTTCTTTATTGGTTAAAAGGAAGGATATTTTCCACTAGGAGATCACGTTTCGCAGAAAATTGCAAAAAACCACTTTCAACCCCTAAACAGCGCCCCCATTCCACAATTTCACATTATCTCGTGTTTAATCTTTGTTTTTCTCTAAATTATACCATTAACTATTTAACATAAATTTTCTGGCTGGTCCTTGTCTGTAGCTAATTTTTTTCTTTCCAAAAAGATGTTGGCACTTGCCTAGAGGTGTTGAGAATTTTCACACACGTAACAATGTTAAGTATTAGAAAATATCTTATTGTGTTATATCACCTATCCACTATCCAAAGAATATATTCAGTGTAATTTATGTGAGGCCTGTCCTGTACCACTTGAGCTGTAATAGAAGTCGGCATTTGTACAACGATCGCGTGAAATCAAAACCCAATTTTGTCTCCTGCTCAACGGAAATCAAAGCTCGATTCTGGATATGAAATTGAAGGTGTCTTCGCGACGAAAGCAGAGCAAAGTCCTGGGAACTCTTGAAATTCTACAGGGAAATTTTATCAGAAACATTGTAGCAGTTATGTAATAAACTTGAATGCTCTATTTCCGTAATATTGTTTGGAAGAAATGCAAACAGGATAAAAACTGAGAGATAAACTTCCCGTCTATAATTACTTTAAAAAAGGGAACTGCTCGTTGAATTCGGCTGAGAAACAGTGAATTGAAAGGCAAGTTTGAGTGTTTTTTAAACACGAATGAAATGAATTATTATTTGTTTGCTTATAATTGTATTGAAACATATTCTTTATAGGATATTGCAAACAGCAGAAAAAAAAACTATCATAACTAAAAGAAAACCTGTGTGTAAAAATATTAATGAAATCTTTGCATTCTTTCGATAACCTGAATTCTGGTTATGCTAGCAAATTAAAATCCTAAAATGAATTTGTCTAATTTCTTATTTGACAATTCTCATTCTAACACTAGCATCCACACAGTCCCCTACTGCCATGCAGATTAAACTAGTATCTACATAACCCCCTAGGATCATGAAGATTGACTTAAAAATGAGAACAAAGGCCTAAAATGAATTTATTTATCTACCTTGTCTTAAACATTTTTTCATTCTAATGGATTACATTTTCATGAAATATATAATTCTGTTTCTTGGAAAACTTAGCCTTTGAAACGTTTTTCGCCCTTATTCTGGAGCTCATCAGAAAGACATAAAGCCACTCATAAAGATGTTTTATGCAAAACCAAGACAATTTGTATGAATAAGTGTGAAATAATTATATTTGACATTGACTGATGAAAACAACCTCACCTATCTATTAGCTAACTAGTATTGGAGCCTAGGTACTCTATGCATGTTTAAAAATGAATTGTTATTTGTTTGCTTATAATTGTATTGAAACATATTCGTTATAGGATTTTCTTTTAGTTATAGATAGTTTTTTTTCCTGTTGTTTGCAAAATCCCGGCATATGTCAGTTTTGTTCTCTACGTAACTATTTTTATGTTGGCAATGACGTTTCTTGAAATTTCTACCCGTTGTCCAATGTAAACCCCAGAAAAGGACCACAAATCGACTGACAGATCTTTGATTTATAGTTTCTTTTTTGGGTTTTGTCATTATTTTTTTATACTTTTCTAATGAATTATTTGTCTTATATACTTTGTTCAAATTTCATATTCTTAAATATTCCGAAACTTTTTCTGTTTAGAAACCTAAATATGTGAGAGTTTTAAATTTTAAGTCGCTTGTTGGATACAGCACCACGGAGAATCAATTTTAAAAATATTAACGCACGAGCCGCCCCTGTACATCCCGATACGCGAGGAGGTACGGGGTAGTGAGCACAGTAGGCACATACAGGGATAAGGGGAAGGGCAAAGGACTATGGGGTTGTCGGCAGAAATGTTTTAAATGTACCGGTAGAAAGAACACATGTATCGTTCGAAAGACAATAACGCTTATTAACACTTGTTTCTATTTCTTATTACCATTTTACATTCATCAGTTGTTAAGTTACACAATATACAAAGTGTATTACGAACCCGGTGTTTCATTTTAACGATTATTATACTCTTCGCAAATAGAGAACGAAGAGTATTATTAGTACGGGAGCCCATCAACAAAAGTGGATCGGACACCGCAGTTGCTGCCGCTTGGTGCAGATGTTGTAGGCATCTGTAGATACCATTCCCCCCCCCCCCCCCAACGGCATGTCACGTGACCGCGCCCTCTTGGAGAGAGCGAGGCAAAAACAAAGGTCCGTCATGTTGTCATAAAATTCTGATTTGGGCAAAAATAGCATCTTTTATCTCTTGGTGTTTTTTTCCAAAATGCTTCCTTCTCCCGGAAAAAAATAACAAAAAAGAAACTATTCATTGTAATTTTTTATTGGAGAAGGAGCCACTTTAAAGAAAAGGTTTAGGAGGAAAAAGTTGCTTATTTTTGTGGAAAGGATATGCCTGAATTTTTTGGGATTTTTCTGAAGAAATTAAAAAAAAATTAGGGAAATTCTTGGCCGAAATTATTTTTGTTTAAAAAATTCTTTCAACAAAAACAAGCAATAGCTTATATTTGGCTCATGGGAGTTTTTCTCTAAAACGCTTCCTTCACCCTAAACTAATTAATAAAAGTCTATGAATTCCTTTTTTTTGTTATTATTATTATTATTATTATTATTTTATTTTTTTTTTTCGGGAGAAGGAAGCCCTTTGAGAAAAACCACCAAGAGACAAAGGGTGCTTATTTTTGCCCAAAAAATGTGCATGAATTTTTTCAGATTTTTCTGGCAACATTTAAGCGGTCCTTTGTTTCTTGCCTCTCTCTCAAAGAGGACGCGGGCACATGACATGCCGTTGGGGGGAAATGGTACCTACAGATGCCTACAACATTTCCACCAAGCGGCGGCAACGGCAGGGCCTGATCCACTTTTGTCGATGGGCTCTCATACTATACAGGGTGTCCCAGAATTGAGTTCCCGGTCGGGAACCTGTGATTCCTGAGTTCATATTGGGCCCATATAACCCAACTTACCGTAGTTCAAAAATGCATCCCCGAGGAAGTACATTCTCTTAAAGTGAGACAGAAACATTTTTTGCCAATAATTTCCGTTATATTGAAGATAAAATTGATAGAACTGAATTCTACGACACCCTGTATATTGCATTCGAGCGGCACATTTCTAAAACCGGTAATATTGTTCGTAGATAAAAAAATTTCATATCGAATACTGAACAACTTTCAAAATGTTCGTCCGTCTGTCTGTCTCCGTCCGTCGCGTTTCTTGTAAGCATGATAACTTAAGAACAAGTAGTCAGATTGTATGGAAACTTGGACAGTAAGTTGGTGTTAGTTTGAGGAAGACCCCTTTTGAATAAAGTCGATCAATATATAAAAAAGTTATTGTTTTTTTAAATAAAAATAAATATTTGTGTTTTGTAATTAAACAAAAATGTCTAAAACTAATATTATAAAAAAAAACTGGGGATAGTATCCTATAGAATGTACAACAGTTATATATCGAGTTATTGATTAGTAACGATTATAGATTTAATGAATAATTATTTACAACCCACATATAAAAATCTCCTAATTAGACTCTTAACGGTTTCCTACATACGGGTAGTTTAAGGTCATCATGGCATTGTATATATGACTATTTTATACTTGATAATGGCTCAGTCCTATGATTTCAGTTGACGTATTTGTCGGACTGCTAATAATAAAAGTTTAATGGCTCTCCACTTCCAATTGAATTTTGAATTGAAATGAAACAAAAATTTCCCGTTTAAAGATATTACTTTTTACGATTACTGGCATGGCCCGTTAAATAAAAACCAACGCGGAGCGTAATTGAAAATTAATATACGCCTGGCAACCCGATTTTTTGTTTAATTGCTACTTCGCTTAAACTCTTCAAATGATGTGGATATTAAAATGCAATAAAACCGATTGGGTTAAGAGGTGCGTGATTTCTCTGGCTGTTTTCGTCGCGTTCGTATCTTAACTGCTTTTATTTATTGTCCACCGTTGGAAAATCTAGTGAAGAATCTTGATATGTTATTACCACTTAAACTTCAGATGTCTTCTGCCATTACTGAAAATGCTTGTAGCTCCACAATGCTTTACACAACATTTCAGTTCTATATTTATCAATTAGTTGAGGATTGCATTGGTTAGGGGCTTCAGTTTTGTGAAATTGTGATGATAACAAGCAAAAGTAATAACTATTGCACTTGTTATTATCACCTATAATACACCGCATTGATAATACCGAGACAATTTTGCCATAGAGTCTGCTGAAAGCGTGTTTCTTGGTTGTTGCTATTATCTTTAAGTAACACGCTTGAAGCATTCCTTTCTACGACAAAATTTTGAGTATTTATCAATGTTCGAGGTGTTAAGATAATTTTATACTACTCTTTGCTATTTTTAACCAATTAACACAGCATTTAAGTCAATATTTTATTTATTAAAACTGCAGTTACTGAACGTACAATTATTAAAGTTATAAGCTGAAGTGGAACTTGATGTAGTTGTTGGTTCTTACTGCAGATGTATTTCCTCGCATACTGTTGATTATTTCACCATGGTGATCGTCATTAATGGTTAGATAGGGCTTTATGGAGTTGTTGTTACGCGTCATTTTTATTAGTTGCTGTTCTGGGACCGCTCATTTCGTCAAATGACTCACTGCGGTTGAGCGATTAGAATGATAGTTATCTTTTTATTTTTGGTATCCAATCCAATAGCTTGTGCTGATGATTTAGTCCATCCATTAATCGTATTCCTGCCTGTAGGCATATTGTCAAACCAGGAATCATTTTCAGATTTCCAGAAGCGATTTGGTCTTAAAAAAAAGACGATTGTTAGTAATATTTTTACCTCGTTTAGATAACAACTTATGAAACAATCTAACAGGACATAGGTACATTTTGGTTTTCAATATTTGGCACAAGCCATTTACTACTTGTACAATTCTTTGACGCCCCTTGGCAAGTTTTGCTGAACATTGGATTGTATTCAATTCGATTGGTCGGCCTTCCATGATTATTTTTCTCAATACTAAAATAATCTATTGAGCAAGCAGCAGCTTCTCTACCGCGCCAAGCTAACTCAACAGCTACAATATGGTAAACATTTTTTTGTAAACCTTCTGGAGTGTTTTCATACCATAATTTAACGATTTTATTCAAATCGTTTATACTTAGAGGTACTGAACTACAGTTTTGTTTTGTTTAAATCTATTTTTAGTTGTTTGCGGGTAGCATCACGAGCATTTTTGAATATACCACTAGTAAATGGACCAAGCATTAGTTTGAAGTCATTGAAATATTTTTCTTGTAGCTTAGTTGTAATATTCCAAATAGTCTTAACAGTTGCTTCTTTATATTCTGTTCCATCATCTTTTCTCTTGTTTACTGCATAATCTTTTAATATCAAAGCCAGTTAATTCAAATTGCGTTCTCAATTCAGTTCGTATTTTTTGATCGAACAAAATTCTAAAAACATTTTCTACGTGTACTTTTTACTTTTAATGGTCTTTTTGGGTGTATTTTCTAATACAATTTGATTAATTGAATCGTTTGAAACATTACCAAACCTTTGTGACATTTTTCTAAATTGATTTTCATTTTGACATTTATTTGTTGAATTTGAATATGACATTTGAACATTTGTGCCTTGGCACCACACCACATGTATGTGTGTCACGCTGTAATCTTTTACTGATTGGACGAATTTTGACACATGACTTGAAATGCAAAATTTTGATTAGTTAACACATTTGGTAAAAAATTATCAGTGGAATGGGCTTGTCAGTTAAGAATTTTTGAATTGTGATTTTTTTATGAATTTGTACCTGTAACTACGTGAAACCGCTGCCTAAGAAATCACTACTTCCACATCCAGATTTTCCATCCAAGTTTCTTTAAAGGAAATCATCTTGACTATGTTTGCACTCTAGTATGTGGAGATAAATGGTCTTAGAATTTTAATAATTCTTGAGGCTGGTGTCATAAGAAAATTTGACGCGTTAGATTTTAGCATATAAGTACGCCAAAAATGAAGTTTCGGGACTTATTAGCTTGCTCTACTTATTTTCTCCAGTTTACATCCCATATCTGTTTCCAATTTCAAGTGAATATCTCAATTTTATTTTATCGTCCCCTTTAATAATTAAGTGGAGGTGGTGGGGGTTTGAAAAATATGACCAAGATATCCGAGACCGTGGCTTCTGGCATATACACCAAATCCCAAATTTTTGTACTTTTACCAGCTTGCTTTACTTATATTCCCCTATTTACCCCTATTTAACCCCCAACCCTTCAACGGAATCGTCTCAAAATATAATCTAACTTCAGATGTTATAATACATACATGTACCAAATTTCAAGTAAAAAATCTTTATTTTATTTTATCAACCCTTTTAATAATGTAGTCGGGGAGTTGAAAAATATTATAAAAAATCCATGACTTATAGTATATATACCAAATTCCAAGTTTCTGTACCAGCTTGCTTTACTTGTTTTTCACTATTTACCTCTATTTAACCCCCAACCATTCGACGAAATAATCTCAAAATATAATCTAGATCCAGATATCGTTATAGTATATAAATGTACCAAATTTCAAGCGAATATCCCAGTTTTATTTTATCAACCCCTTTAATAGTGGAGTGGGGATGATAGGGGGATAAAAAATATTATAAAAAAATTTGCGGCCTTGGCTTCTAGAATATACACCGAATTTCAACTTCCTGTACTCTTACCAGCTTGCTTTACTAATTTTCCCTTATTTATCGCTATTTACCCCCCAACCCTTCAACGGAATCATCTCAAAATATAATCCAGGTAGATATGCCGTCATAGTACGTACATATATCAAATTCTACCCTCTTAGATAATGGAGTGGGGGCGGTGGAGGGGTTGATAATTGTTATTCATTGTACGTCAAATTAAATGGTGCTTCAATTACACAACTAGAAAGTGTAAAATTTCTTGGCATAATGCTATGTAGTAGGTTAAACTGGGAATCGTAAACTGATGATATTCTGGGGCTCTTCCGTACACTGACAGAAAGTATGTATCAATCAAAAACTCATAATTAGATGTATAATGAATATCTCTTGCAGAGATTCATGTAAACCTTTATTTAAAGAATTAGAAATACTTACCATCCCGTCTTTGTATATATACAAATTAGTGTTATTCGTTAAAAAAAATAGTACTGAATTTACAAGAACCAACGACGTATATCGAGTCATGACAAGTAACAGGCCATTGTCGTAGTTTTTATGAAAGAGGCCCATGCTATAACGCTATACAGGTCTACAATGCCCTGCCGGGTGAATTAAAATCTATAAATAATATCTACTTTTTACTTCCACATCCACGTAGTGGATTGGAAGTATAGTAATCGCAAAAAAATTTTCAAAAATTTTTATTCGTGAAATAGGTTTAGAATGTCATGAAACGTCGAGATTTTAAATTTGAGCGAAAAAAAATTTTCTGTCTGTCTGTCGGTCTGTCTGTCGGTCTGTCTGTAACTTTTTTTTTGTCCGCACGCTTTCTCCGGAACGGTTTAAGATATTGACCTGAAATTTTGTACACGTATATATTATAACAAGATCTGGAACTGGATTGTTTTTTGAGGAAATCCGGTGAAGGGTTGGGGGTTAAATAGGGGTAAATAAGGGAAAATAAGTAAAGCAAGCTTGTAAGAGTACAGAAACTTGAAATTCGGTGTATGTACTAGAAGCCAAAGCGTCAGATTTTTTAATAATATTTTTCAACCCCCACCACCCCTACTCCAATTTGAAAAGGGTTGATAAAATAAAATTGAGATATTCATTTGAAATTTTCTACACGTATGTATTATAACGACATCTGGAACTAAATTATATTTTGAGATAATTCCGTTGAAGGGTTGGGGGTTAAATAGGGGTAAATAGGGGAAAATAAGTAAAGCAAGCTGGTAAGACTACAGAAACTTGAAATTCGGTGTATGTACTAGAAGCCAAGGTCTCAGATTATTTATAATATTTTTCAACCCCCACCACCCCTACTTCATTATTAAAAGGGTTGATAAAATAAAATCGAGATATTCATTTGAAATTTGGTACACGTATGAATTATAACGACATCTGGAACTAGATTATACTTTGAGATGATTCCGTTGAAGGGTTGGGGGTTATTTAGGGGTCAATAGGGGGAAAGTAAAGCAAGCTGGTATGAGTGCAGAAACTTGAAATTCGGTGTATGTACAAGAAGTTAAGGCATCAGATTTTTTTATAATATTTTTCAACCCCCCACCCCCCCACCACCCCTACCCCATTAATGGGGTTGACAAAATAAAGTTGAGATATTCATTTGAAATTTCGTACACGTATGTATTATAACGACGTCTGGAATTAGTTTATATTTTGAGATGATTCCGTTGAAGGGTTGGGGGTTAATTTGGGGTAAATAGAGGAATATATGTAAAACGTTGGTAAGACTACAGAAACTTGAAATTCGGTGTATGTACTAGAAGCCACAGCGTCAGATTTTCTTATAATAATTTTCAACCCAACCACCCCTACTCCAATATGAAAAGGGTTGACAAAATAAAATTGAGATATTCATTTGAAATTTGGTACACGTATGTATTATAACGACGTCTGAAACTAGATCATAATTTGAGATGATGCCGTTGAAGGGTTGGGGGTTAAATAGGGGCAAATAGGGGAAAATAAGTAAAGCAAGCTGGTAAGACTACAGAAATTTGGAATTCGGTGTATATACTAGAAACCAAGGCCTCAAATTTCTTTCTAATATTTTTCAAACTCTACCACCTCCGCTTCATTATTAATGGGATTGATAACATCAAATTGAGATATTCACTTGAAAGTTAGTACACGTATGTATTGTAGTGACATCTGATTGAGATGACTCCATTGAGGTGGTAGGTTGTAAATAGTGGAAAATAAGTACGGTAAACTAGAAACTTCATTTTTAACGTATATGGTAGAAACCAACTCCTCAAACTTTTCTGTGACAGCTACCCCAAATATTATTAAAATTCTATGACCAATAATTTCCACATACTAGAGTGCAAATATAGTCAAGATGTTTCCTTTAAAGTGACTTGGACGAATAATCTGGATGTGGAAGTAGTGATTCCTTAGGCAGCGGTTTTTAAAACACATCTAAAATTGTACTTAACTAGAAAATACATTTTATTCATTCAGTGATTTTTTAAAGACATAAGAACAAATAATTTTATCAATCACTTTTATGTGTTAGATAATAGTATATTGAATTATTTTACCTTTAAAGCTAAGTTAGCGTTTATGTTTTTTTTCTTGTTAATGTTGTTCTTCTTTTATATATTTTACAAATTTTGATATTCTCATCTTATTTTATTTTAATGATGATATTTTGAAATCACTTCTCGACAATTCTGTCTTTTCTTTGTAAGATCTATAGCAATAATAAAGTTTATTATTGTTATTATTATTATTAAATAAAATCTAAGGCCTTCGCTTCTAGTATATGGAACAAATCTCAAGCTTCTGTACTCTTACCAGCATGCTTTATTTAATTTCCCCTTTTCGCCCCCATTTATCCGCCAACCTTCATCGGATAAGTTAAAAAACAATCCAGTTCCAGATCTCGTTATACGTGTACAACATTTCAAGTCAATATCTTAAATTTTTCCAGAGAAAATGTGCGAACAAAAAAAGTTACAGACCGACAGACAGACAAAAATTTGTTTTGCTCAAATTTAAAATCTCGACGTTTCATCCACTGCGTGGATGTGGAAGTAACACATATGCAAAACTTTAAAAATTATGAAATAACGTTTTACGTTTACTAACATTATTTTTATTATTAACATTATTTTCTTTTTTTACTGCATTTTTTTTTTTAATTTCAGATGGTTTTTGAGTGCGTGTTTTTTTATGTTTTAAAGTTATTTATTTATTATATTCTTTTTAATTGTGTCCCAAATAGACTAGTAATTTCTATCATATTTATAATCTGCAACTCAAGAATTCCCAGACACCAATTTTTAGTAGAATCGGACATCGAATGACAACAAACTGTCCAACATCTTGGATTTTTGTATAAACATTGACAAATTGTATTGTTATATGAACTACATACAGATGCAAAATTTCAAGTCAATACGGCATCTAAAAGTGTGTGAAAATTGAGTTTCAAGATTTTTTTACATACAACCTTATACCTTGGAACTAACAAAAGCCATAATCATTAAAGTAGCTGATTTTGTTAGATATGTCAACCAATGTTAATATAAATTTTTATTTGTTTGTACGCCATGGATGAAACACTTGAAATCTGTATAAGATTTTTTATATAAAATGTAGATATTGTGGAAAAGAATCAAATTGATCAGAGTGGGTCAGTTTTAAAATTTTAGATAGGCATATAACTTATTCTAACTTTACTGAGATTTTGCGGCATCTTCTACAGTAAACTTAATCCAACAAAAAAGTAGTATTGTGATTAAAAAACAGAAAAAAAGTACACGTAAAATTACTTTTCTGATGATCGGAAATAAACCCTCAATTTCTAAAATTTAAGATGCACTTAATCGGAAACACACTGTATGTAATGTGAATTAATTATGTAATGCATACGTAAATTAGGTCAATGTATAATCTATACGACGGTCATCGTCTGAAATTAGAATCTCCTCCTTACTTTCAAACCGGCTTTCGTTTATTTGATAAAAGCGTTTCCTCTTTAAGTAAGTCTTTAATACTTTTTTAACTTGGAAAATATATGGTGACTGTTGGTGTCAGATTGGGAGAAGAAGGTAAATTTTACAGCAAGTAGAAGTCTAATTTATTGTTTTTTTTCTGCCTTGATATTCGAGCCTTGGGATCTGGAAAAGTTACATAAGGAAATTAACTTCTTTAACTTCGAAATTTTTGTGTTGTGATATATTTCGCAGCAATCGAAGGATCGATTCGGTCTTCGCATTGGGGGTCAGTGAGATGGTATCAGCGGGTTTACAAAATAGAATATGTACGATTACATGTTCTTTCCTCTACTAACTGTACTGACAATAGGTTTAGAATAAAAAGCCAGGTAAATGTAAGTATGGCGTAATTAGAGAATGCCACAAATGGCTCTCAAATCAATAAAACTACTATTTGGTGAAATCAACACTTCCCATTAAAGGAGCTGATGAATCACGTTTTTTAAGAATTTTTATTGGGAAAACTATTAGACAAATCATTTTAGAACTTTGGCGATATATTTATTATATAATATAGCAGCAATTACATTCAAATTTTTATGTGATTATAATGAAAATATTGGCTTTGATGCCCCTTGAAGTGAGGCGCCTCCCAATATTTCTCGGTTGCTGTCTGACACAGTTACTTTTCTCCAGATCATCTAAAACAGAAAAATCAAATTTCCTTTTACTTCTTATGAATATACGGTATGGCATGAAATACGAAGAATTTCTTTTTTCAAAAATTGAGGACACTGTGACGTATGAAAAAAATTACCTTTTTCACTTAAAATGTCACATTTTTATGATAAAGAAAAAAGTTTTGCATGTATTTTATTTTCCTAGTATATGAGAAAGATAGTTGTGTTCTCAATATATGTGCGAAATTTCAGGGCAATTGGCTTATAAGTTCTTGAGATATCACGTCAGACGTAATATCATTGAAAAATAAAAAGCTGTATTGTTTTATACGTTGCGTAAAAAAGGGCACTCTAAAGAAAGAGTTATAAAATCGATCATAAACAATATGTTCTCAGAATTCCAATGGCATATTAAATTTGAATAGTTTTTTTTTTAGTTTTCTAGCTCTGGATAGTTAATTTAAATAAACTATTTACAAAAGAAATGGCGTGATTTGCAGTTAAAGCTTGAAGAAAGAAATTGATCGTTTATTACATAAAAAGTTAAAAACCGAATCTGCTGAAATTTAGAACACTTTTTTATATCGGTGTAAGCAACAATTTCTGAAAGTGTCAGGCTTCTAGGTGTTTCCGTTTCCGAGTTATTTAATGTCGAAAAAATAGCACTGTTTCAACTTTGAACACCACTTGCAAATAAAAAAAACACTTAGTGACTGCAACCCAGTGTCATTTTGCAGGAGAGGAGATATGGAGCAAAGTGTGATAAAAGTAGTTTTTTTTCAATTGTTAAATTGAAAATAAGCCCACGGTTTACGAAGTACGCATAGGATAATCGTGTTCAGCCGCAAAAAACACATAAGATTCAATCAAAACACTTCTCCCACCTCAAATATGCTTTTTCTAGTACTTTTTTGTCCCTGCCCAATGGTCTATAATAATATTGGACCACTTACTTGGATTCGTACCTCAAATTAACCGAAAAGCTAATCTGAAAATTGAAATTCTTAAAACCCAAAGGATTAAATTTAATAGAAAATTTTTTATTTTGATCTAGCCCGAGCGAAAGACCTTTAAGGAATGAGAGTAAGTAATTAAAAGTTATTGTGGCCCTTCTAACTAAGCGAGACAGAAAGGTAACGAAATTAGTGCAAAAGAATGAAAAAGTATACAAAATATTTGCTTATAGGGCGCCACCAAATTTTTACATCGATATACTATGAAAAAATTAAAAATATGTTTTTAGGTACAAGAAAAATAAAAGGCAAGTAGAAAAACAACTAACAGTATAACAAAATATAAGAACTAGAGGTATAGGATGGAGGCAGATGTTTTTTTTGAAACTTTTTCCTGGGATGATCAATTTTCAGGAAAATTGCACGTGAAAAACTTGAACTAATGAACTAATATTATCCGTAAAGCACTTATTGGAAAAAACAACTTTTGGTTTCACCGACGATTTTTGACATATATTTATAGAAACGTTTTTTTTATCTTTGATTGTTGAAACCACTTGTAGAACATTTCACATTATTTTAAGCTACCCTGTATCTATATGTACTTAATTCAAGAGTATATCTATCATAACAAAACAAATTATATAATTTTGCGGCCTCAGTTATTCATGGAAGACGTAACCATTTTAGGCGAGCAAGTACGTTCAGTGTCAACATCAAAATGTTCTATAATTAAGCCGCGAGGTGCTAGAATAAATATACGTACATATCTAGAAATCTGTTATACATTAATTAATTACAAACAATACTTGTTATTTCAGCGTACACAATCTAGTAATATTTTACAGTGGGTGGTGTATATAAATCTGGCAATTAGACCTTTACACCCGAAAATTGCCTTTACCACTTTTAGTATAGGTTTTCATAATGCAATAATGCAAGGAAAAATATAAGTTAATACGAGTCCAGATACTTCACTTTTGGCGTATATATCCGAGAAGCCAACACCTCATTTTTTATGACATCTGCCTCAAATAGATTATTAAAATTCTGTAGCCAATGTATTTCCGCATACTAAAGTGCAAATACAGTCAAGAAGTTTTCCTTTAAAGTGACTTGAATGGTTAATCTGGATGTGGAAGTAGTGATTCCTTAGGCAGCGGTTTTTATACACGTCTAACCATCTTAGAGAGCGTTTTCTCTCAATTAAAATAGTTCTCTCCGGTAAGTGAGTAAATTACATAATTAAAATTTGAAACGAGTATGCGTAGATTAAGTATATCTGTCAGCAAAATGCTTTGTTGATTATACTAAACTAAACTGTCTGACTTAATAGTGCTCCAAGCAAATAAACACCCCTATTTTCCTCTTACAGTCAACACACTTTACTTATCACAAGTCTATATGAGCTCGTCTAAGTGTATTTCAATAAACACTTGAATTTCGCAGGGAGAACTTCACTATTTATAATTGCTGCTTCAGATAGAGATTAATTCGGCTGGAGTTTTATTCAAATATTTGAGGAGACAAACCAAGTACGATAGGTGTTTACCGTGCACACACTTGGCACATCTTCATATGCCACTTTATTTCACCACACTGACTGTCTTGAAATCCACACGAGGGGAGAATAGCAAGTGAGATGAACTATGGAGAGAATGTCGGTGTAAAAATGTAGATCAACTGTTGTCTGTCAGATAAAGTGAAAAATTAACAACGAGAAATGTACGTTATTTGTAAGATAATCGTTGCTATAAAACTACTATAAGACTTAACTGTATTGAACCCTCACTTTAACTGCGAATTGGTCAAAAACAAAGGAGCGGAAGAAATTGAAAGAATTGTGTGTTCATTATTTGTCCATTGTAAATCACTCACCGAAATATAAATAACGTATGCTGAATAGTTTCAAAGATCTGCTAAGTTGTGTTATAAAATATGCATTTTTATCCAGTAAGTGTCAAATTTAAGAAAATGTTGACCATAAATTTGATTATTTTGAATTTTTTTTTACTAAAATCTGACGCGAATATAGAAGTGAATGGTGCAAAACTGCTGGATAAAAAATGCTTCCAAGGGTAATACCATTTGTTAAGAGTCATACAAACATTCATAGAGGAATACATTTTTTATTTATTGGTACCCTATTTAGCTTATTTAAAGTACGCCTCACTGTTTAAATCCAACTTTTAATCACGCGCGTGTTTTAAAGTTACCATGGCAACATCAATAACCGGACAAACGTGAAGTCAAAATGTCAACTTTTTAATTATTGATCTGACAGGAATTATTGCGGGATTAACCGCGAATCTGCTTTTCTATTTAACACGTTGACGGACACTGACGTCATATCACGTCATTGTCCTTCGCTCCAGCAGGGCAATTAAAAATATTGAGATGTGCTGAAATTGACACCATGATTAAAACCTTTATTAGTATACATAAAGAAATGCAACATATAGCTTTAAAATCAGAATTTTCTGAAGAATTAGATATATTGGAAAAACAGTCTGCGTCATATAACGTCATGTCCCAGAAGAAGCATCTTAGCTACAGTAGGACACTGACGTCATATGCCGAATGTAAAAAAAAAATAAAAACACTTGATTTTAGTATAAAAACTTTTAATAAATGAAATTACAACTACTTAATCATCATCACTACAATACATAAACGTGTATTCTGAATCCCCTATGGAATCATCTGTATTATACGTATCGTGCCCTTTTATCTGGCGGAATCTTCGTCCTCACTTTCAAGCTCTTCATACCAACGAAGTAGTTGCTTTTCTTGCTTCTCTTCCATTTCACATATGAATAAATTACAAAATATGCACAGGAATCAGACAGAAACGCGCCAAACATGGTCCCTAGATCGCCTGACCAAATTCTTTCATCACCAACAAACTTTTAGGAATTTTGTTATTATTTTTTTACCCAAGGTGCCTAGTGGGACACTTCATACCTTATTACATGTAAAATTTACGTGATATGCCGACAAGCGTATCTAGAGCGCACTAAGTTTTTGCGGCATATAACGTCAGTGTCCCTAGGGGCACTGTGGGCGATGCGGCTTATGCCGGCAGTGTCACGTTAGGCACATATCAATAAAAATGAGTGTCCGCGAATGTGTTAAGTAATCAATCTTGAAACCCATTTTAAAGCAATATGCAATCAGTAACAACTGTAGTGACAATAATTAATCCTATGTGACAGATTGCAAATTAATTTTTGTATTCCTCATTTGACACTGACAGGTATCCTGATGTCACATCACGAAGTCAACCATTTTACATTCTTAATTCTTATTTCCATTATTTGTAGTAATAATACCAGTATTTATGATTTCAAAGTGTACCAATAAAAAAAAATAACGTAAAGTATTCGTGGATAACTGATCTTTAAAATACTTGCTAAAATCCCGCGTGTTTTAAAGACCTTAATATCCACTTATACTTTAATATGCTATTTTTGACTGTTCGTTCCAATTTCACACCCTTCATTTTTGACCAAGTTGCAAAACCATTTTTTGCTTATTAACCCTTTCGGTGACAAAAAGATGGTGGCAATAGCACCTTAGTTTTAGAAAAATCACTTTTAAGGTATATCACATATTTCGTGGAAAAGTCTCACCATTGCAGTATTTGGCCGAGAGCCGTTTTTTCGGGATTTCCGGAAGTTGGGTCTAGGGCTGAACCTGACAGAGCAAGCAAGTAGCTCAGACCGGTAATTTCTTACAGCGAACAGATGTACTATAATAATTTAAACAAAATTGGTCGTGAACTTATGATCATATATAGTATTTCTAATTGACTAGCGGTAGCGGCTGTCGAATAAAAGCAAGTTCGAGGTCTTCTTGTGACCTAAGCCTCCCGTTTTTAATGGTCACTGCATTGATAATAAAAAACAACGTAAAAAATAAACCCAGACAAATGTCACTCGACTTGTTTCAATACCGTCGCTGTCTTTTATCTATAGACGTTTTTGATTGGTTATAAAGAAACGTAAAAATGACTAACATTTATTTTTATCTCCGTACCATGCCTCTTGCCTGCAAGCCGGCAGGTACACATCCATTGACCGAGAGAAAACAGAAGTTCTCAAACTTTTCTCAGGTAACTATGTAAATTATTGACTTAGGTCAGTTTTTGCAGAGTGTCTGGTGATTCCTTATTGCCAGTTTCTTAATGATATGAAACTCATTATACTCTGTATAATAAGGAAAACATAAAAGAAACGATCTGTGAGCCTAAAGTCGATACAGATACTTTTTTTTAGAGATTATCGCCAATACCAAGGAAACTTTGGTATTCGGAATATAAACAAAGAAATTTTGGAAGTTACAACATGTACACGGTGATTCTTTAAGGACGCACCCCCTCTTTCGGCCTTATATAAAAAGATATTTCAATAACTATATTTAATCATTTCGAAATGATTTTTTTTCAGAAATCCAAAAATTTTATAGAAAAAGAAATTGAACGTAAAAAAAATGATAGATTAAATTTATATTTTCTTAAATGGGACATCCCATATATTTTTAAATATCCTGAGAGAGTATTTTTTTCTGATTTCAAAATTATATCACTTATATACGTTATTTTTAACCGTTTTTGAGTTATTAACATTTAAAAACAACATTGTTAAAAAATTAATTTTTGTGGGTAGGTCATGACTCAAAACAGTAATTTTAATTTGATAAAGTGATTTTTAAATATTAATAACTCGAAAACGGTTAAAAATAACATTCTTAAGTGATATATTTTTGAAATTAGAAAAAAATACTCTATCAGAATATTCAAAAATATATAGGGTGTCCCATTTAAGAAAATATGAATTTAATCTATAACTTTTTTATTTTATATTCATTTTTTTTCTATAAAATTTTTGGGTTCCTGAGAAAAAATCATTTCGAAATGACTAAATAGTTATTGAATTTTTTTTTATATAAGGCCGAAATTAAGGCCCAAAGCGGGGGCGTCCTTAAAGAATCACCGTGTATGTACCTATATCACTGGTAATATGGATCAAAAATTATATTGTTATAAATACGAATGAGGCAGAACTTGACTGAGGTACATAATTCAACTGTACAGCAGTCTTACAGTTTTTTGCGTAAGCAATTTTTTACTTCATTTTGAAATTATTTAAATATTGGTGCAGTCTTTAATTTGTTAGGAGATACGTTGTAAAGATAAACACCAGCGAATTGGGGAACTTTTTATATTTACTAAGGCTGTAATTTGATCAGAAAATTTTATTTACACCACAGATGTTATATTGATGTACGTCTGTATTATTACATCAAGTGTTCCTAATTATTGTGCATATATCGTGAACTTTGAAATAAATCTGCACAAGGTGTGACAATAATTTTCTTCCCCTTTTTAAAGTGTCGCGGTAGGACTTCCTGTAAGAAAGATTCCACATTATTTTGATTGTGAGTTTTTAAGTAACAGGCTATTGTTTTCTAGTGTTGGCCCCGATAATATTATAGCATAGTGCTGAGTAAACTAAGGAGTAGAAGGCTGTGAGTAAACAATGTTCGTCTATTTATCTAATCATTTAAGATCTATGCACTTATTATGACCTTTTACTTGCAGAATATTTATGAGTTAAGTGTAATGGATATTAAAATATATTCGTAGACACTAGGTATTTAAATTATTTGTGATTCAAGGAAATATACATATTATGCAATTAACACGTACATAAGTTTGATGAACGAGGTCCTTGATCACTTTAGGCGGAAAGAGTGGCTGCCAGTTTTATCCTTTTTCAGTGAAAAATGTACATTTTTTACGTTGCAGCATAATGTACTTAAAATGCTTATTACAGTTTCATTTTTATGAAACTCCAATTTATTTTTAATCAATTGAAAGCCCATTTGCCGTAATTTATGAACTCGCATTTCATTTCCTAAAACACTTCACGTAACATTTCAAATTTAAGATGTTTCCTCATTCAAATGAAACATGAAAAGTTGATTGAAACCCGTTATATGCTGTTGCATTCCATTGTAAACAACGTCAAACATCCAATAGAAAATATTTTATGCTCTTCAGAAGTTTATACATGCATACGACTCTGCACCTTGGATCAAGGCCGGTGGATTCCACATTTTATTCCTATAAATTCTTAAGGTTTTTCAGAAAAGTGACTTGTGTTAGATATTTGAATTTTCTTAACTTATTACAACCATATAGAAAATCAAATGCCGCTGCCTAAGGAATAACTACTACACATTTTCTTTTAGAGACTTGGACGGGAAATCTCGTCCAAGTCTCTAAAAGAAAATATCTCGACTAAATTTGCACTTTAGTATGTAGAAATAATTAGTAACAAAATTTTAATGATAAATTTGAGGCTGATGTAAAAAAAAATTGCCACGTTGGCTTCTAGAATATACATCAAAATTTACCTAAGTTTAAGTTAAGCAAAATATTATAAAAAAGTCTGACGCCCTGACTAGTATATACACCAAATTCCAAATTTCTGTACTCTTACCAGCTTGCTTTGCTTATGTTCCCTTATTTACCCCTATTTACCACCCACCCCAGAATTAGCCCAAAATATTATCTAATTCCAAATCTCATATGTGCATCAATATCTTAACCCGTTCCACTATGGGTTCAGATTCAATTTCCGGTGGCCAAAAATCCGAAATTTCGAAAGTCGCCAAAATATTCAAATCAACACACCGGAAAAATTATTGAAAAATTATAAGGTGCACAGGGGTGGTTTTTGTAGGGGTGGAAATGAATTTGATTCAGAACATCCGAAACTTGGTGAATTGTTCCAAAATATAACTTTTTTTATCAATAATTAGTGCGAATTAATAGGAATATGATGCCTAGGAATTGTAGCCTCACCGGGTGTACTAAGCTACTCGGAGGGGTAGATAGAACCTATCTTGTATAGTGGAGATCAGTAACTTCACCAGTTGCAAATGGTTGCAGCTAAAATGCACTGGAAGTCGTCAAGTCAATTGAAATAATTGTCTGATTAATATTTGGCGATGTATGTCCAATAAATTTCATTACTAATATTTTGTTAAACATTGAAGACAGTCTTATAGGTTTTAAGTTAAATATAACTTTACTGCACATAAAAATTGTATAAATTACAATCACGACGCACTTTTTCACTGTGTTTGCACCAGGACTTGCTGACAGTAACTGAGGGCACTCTGATAAGTACCAATTAACGCCATCTATGTCCGATAGAGAAGGCGCTGAATGAAGGAAACCTGTTTTAATTCTTGTAAGTTGGAGTGTTTTTTTTCAACAGTAGAGCCTAGATATGCATTTTCTAAGAATTGAAAAATTGCATTATGGCAAATAAATGCGATCCCGAGAAAACGTGCTCACAAAAATTTTTTTCTCTCAAATTTAAAATCTCGTCGCTTTATGAAATTCAAAGTCTATTTCAACAAAAAAAATTTTTTTCTATGATTACTATACGTTCACTCCTTAAGCCGTGCTGTTTAGCGGCATTAAAAGTTGGTGGCAAATGGGCTAGAGAAAATTTTGTGCTCTTCGATAATCTTTGAAAAACCTGTAAGCGACAGCTACTTAAGCTATTGATCTTAATGCTATACAGAGAAATTACGATGTGTTTAGATGCGAAACTGATATCTTCAGGCATTATTATTTCTCATATTAAGTTTTTTTATGTCTAAGATCATATGAATACCAAAATTTGAAACAAATGCCTATATCATTGATAAACCGAAAACAATGTTTGTGTAGAATAAAAATAATTTCTGTATGTAGAAATTAAAACTAACATGGTGTAAAGGTAAAAAGTGTTAATATCGTAAAAAAGTAGGTAACTTTGAACGACTGTATCTCAACTAATTTTTATCAAAAATGCTTTTATTGGTCACCATTTTGACGGAAATTATGTCAGCTTTTTTTTGCCTATACTCAGAAAAAAGTTGTAGGTACACAAAAATTTTAAAAAAACAAAAAAGTTGAAGTTTTTCGTTTTTTTCAGTGCTTTCTTTTTTTTTATTTTTTTAATCAATTTTTTTTACTTTATAAAGTGCATAGTTTTCGAGTTATATTTAACAATCTTAAGAATGGACAAATTCATTCCGTTCTCAAAAATCCAAGCCTAAATTTAATAGCACTTTTGGATTTATCATTGTCCTGGTACAATTGAATATATGAAATAATAAAATACCTTTGACGAATTAGTTCCTTTTACCCCTGTTTTAACATTAGAGTTGGTAGAGTTACCAGTTCTTGTTCAAGGTCAAAACACAGCGGTGTCGCGGCACAGTAGAGAGCAGACCAGTAGGCTCACTTACTCTTGAGATTTGTTGTAGTTAATCGATTTTATTTTTTATGAATCAACTGCGCATCCGATATTTGTACGCTCATCTACATATACACTGCTTGAGCTAGAAAATGCTAATAAACTGGCCAACACTTACAATGCCACTAAATTATTTTTGTTTGAAGATATCATTGGCAGATGATTTATTTTGCGATTGAATTTAATGTTTACTGATTAATCAATAAGTAGCGAATTAAAATTTGACCTACATTTACTTAAATTTATTACATAACATCCGCGTCTGACGTCACAGACTGAAAATGTATGACTTTATATTATTCAAGCAACAATTTGTAGACGGCTGCCGAAAAGGCCGCGCTACTATCGATTAGGCTGCTGCGCTTGCCAATTACATTACCTACCGTGTCGGGAGATTACCTAAAAGTTGTACAGCGATGCTGACGGTAGGACACAAAAGTGTACAACTTGCTACAAATAGGTGCCTGCTTGCAAATAAATGATGTGTTAGAATTACAACTAACTGATATAGGTTGTCTGATGTACAAATTGAGTGACAATAATAATATCTCTTTATTTCAAAGTAATGTGTCGCGGTCGACTGAGACTATCATATGCAACGGCTGATATACGCAAATGTAATATGGGTTGCATATATCATCAGAGGAGGTCAAGTTACCAGTTTTCATTTAAGGTGGAAATACGGCGGTGTAGTGGATCGTGCTATTTCCGGACGAGGCGAAGCTGAGTCCGGAAAAAGTTTAAAAAGTTGAAAAACTTTGTTTTATGTATAGTGTTATCATCTCCAATGTCCCGATGATTGCAAGGATTGCGAAATTTGTGAATTTTTTTCAACAGTCAATAGCGTATTACATTTTTTTGAGAGATCTGTCGAAATTTTCACATCGGATGTTGTACCTGGGTTGAAACTGAGCCTCGCGCTCTATAACATTCTTATTAATAACATTATTTGTGATCTAAAGACAAGACCTACACTGTAATATCATAATCAATGAAGATTGCGAAAAACTGCAAAATGATCAGTGCATAGCAAACGGTTCAGAACTTCTGACATGTGTATGGGTATGCCTAAAATCTTTCTCTGATTAACTTAATGAAAATGTCCTCAAAATCTGCTTTGTACAGTTTTCTTAATAATACTTTATAAATCGAAGGCAATATGTTGAATGTTCTAGCCACCAGACCATCGTAATTTTAGCAACAGATTTTCCTCAACCTGACCTCTTTAATTTTAATATATTTTTTAACGATATTATTTTTTTATATTAAGATAATTGCCGTATATTCTACGAATTCCATGAAAGTGTATTGTAATATGATACTTGTGGGTAGCATTGGATTGAGAATTGCTGATTTATCCTGACCATCAAGATTCATTTAGTGAAGATTTCATAAAAATCTTCCTTTTAGAAGTCGGTTAATAATAGAAGACAATCTTTCCCAGAAATTCCTGAGGATTCGAGAATTTTTAAAACTCTAAAGCTAAGAATACACAAGAGTGTCTAGATCATGTCTCTAGATCGAATATCGTCATATGTACAGCACGTACAATACAATGTGAACACGTAGAGTAATCTAAGAGTAATCTAGACACAACTTTTGACACTTTTGTGTCTCCGTGTATCCTCAGCCTAACAATTTTTATTCCTCTTTCTTGTTCTTACTTTTTGGTCGTGATTACGTACTACCTTTACCAGCTTATAGTGGTCACACTAGTAAAAACCGCATGTAAATTAGATTAAGTTTTGTTATAAGGCCACACATAACTACATAGTGGCAAACATATGTACAGACATAAGGACAAAAAACAACAACTCCAGAGCCTTCCATTTAAAGTCGGTTAAAATGAATATCCGACTGGTAAGCTTTAAAGTTATAAACTGTGCTAGACATGTATAGAGCTCATACGAATTTTATTTTTACACTTATTAACATTGCTGTAAATATTTGACTGCAGCTTTAAATTGTCGCGAGTTTTATTCGTTATATGATTCGTTTTAACATGTGCATCTGTGTCGATTAAGTTTCTTTCTATGATGCATTTATGTACGAATTTACCGAGAAATAAAATAAAGTAAAAAACGTATGCAAGAACTTTATGCACGTTCCATGCATATATAATTTAGAAATTGTTAAATAATTAGGATCACTAAAACTATAAAACTGAAGTAAATAAAATACTATTTGGCGATCTATTGGACTTTTTGTATAATTGTTTTACATTCTTTACGTTATTCTTCACAGTTTTGTGATATCAACTTAGTTGGTGAGATTCTCGTCAGAATATGTAAGATATAGTAAATAAGGCCAACCGATTTGTGTCCCAAATCCACAACCCTTGGATTTCGAGCTTTTCATTTCATTCATTTGTCAATTTAGCAATTTATTTGAACTTGTTCGAGTCCAATGTTATCTCTAGACCTTATTCGTTACTTTTATGGGCGTTAATGTCTATAATATAATGAGTCTAATATACGATTCAAATGTACTAACCCCACATTTTCACCGCGAATATGTCAAAAACGGAAGAGCAGAAAAAATTGAAAAAATTGTGTGTTTATTATGAGTCTATTCTAAATCAGTCACTAAAATTTAAATGATGTACATTGGACACTTTTGAAGTTCTGCCAAGTTATATTGAAAAATGTCCTACTTTTTAAGGAAATTTTGACCATACCAGTTTTAAATCCATTATATCTTGGAAAATATGCATACTATGTAAATAATATTTTAGACACCGATAAAGCACGGCATTTTTCTGCGAGGAAATTTTTTCATACTTTGTTCTAAAATTTTGCAGTTATTCTCAAAAACGTGACGTCATGTTTATTCGGTTATTTATCAATGTATTTAAATTTTTTTGTTACTCTGTGACTCTTTTTGCAACTCAGTTTCTGCTGGCTAGTAAATTTCTCTATTCCTGAGTTTAATAAGCTTCATTTTAACAATAAAATAATTTAAATAATCTAATGTAACAAATGATATCCTTTATTAAAAGAATGATGTACCGGGTGTTTAAAATAAATCTCGAGTACTGCGTGACGACTAGATTTTAGTAGAATGGTTAAAAACTGTTTGCAAAAGTTTTAATGACTGAAAATGAGTACAAAAATAATTTTGCAGGTGGAAATCAGGATATTATAATTTGCTATAACTTTCAAGACGTACCATTTTCTTAATACCATTTCTCAATATTTTTACAAATAAAAATACTTCACTCTTTGTAATTTTCCATATTCTTGCAAATATTGAGCACACTGTCTATATATTCTGAAAAATAATTTTCGAACTTTCCCAATAATAGACGTTTTCATAAAGAATGACTCTTCCTCGTAAATAGACGAATGAAAAAGATTTCTTTCCGAACTTAGTCCGTGGTCACATTGTATAAATGAATAATTATAGGAAAGCCATCTCAGTGAAGCAATTTTTACGTGTTAAGCTTGCGACCACGAAATCCCGGGTTCGAATCCTGGACGGGGTATGAATTTTTAGTAGCATTTTAGAATTTTATTTCAGTTTTTTTAATACAAATTGTTAAGCCCGTTGGTATGTCCATGTATCTACTTTTTTAACATCTTAATTATGTCAGCGCTCTGGCGAAGTTTAGCTATAGCTATTCCACCACTCAACCAGGACACGAACACTCAAGCGTCAACACAACAACCTTTCCCTGCCACATTGTCATATTCCGCAGCTGAGACTCAAATTCAGCGACTTGATATGTTGTCCCACCCAACAGCAGCCAAACCCTCTACCCTTTCGGAAACACATTTGTAACAAAAGTAAAATTAAAGATAGTCGAGTACGGCCCTGTCGTGTATAAAGCAACCGTTATTTTGGCATTTCAAATCTTGGTTATCTTTCAAGCGTAGATGTTTTAATTCACTGAAGTAAATACCAGTCGTAAATAAGTATCTAAATTATGTTGTTTAATTTCGTCGGTTTCGTCAGATCTCCGAAAATATGCCTCCTTGACTTGAGTTAGTTTATTGAGAGTCGACAGTTTGAAAAAATCCCATGGAAGGAATAAATAACTATCTAAATTATTTTATGTCTGAATAATTTGTTTTGCTGCAAATCCTTCTAGTAACCGAGAATATTTAGACAAATGTTTTCTCAGCCCGGTTGATATCGGGCGACGGCGCGTCGTGTCGGTAATTGGTTCACACAGCATTCGAGAAAATATATGTACTAATTTTAATAGTAAAACTAGATAGGCCACTATGGCAGATTTTTTCCCGTATAAAAGCAAAGTCACTGACAAAGCGGTTTTTTTCATCTGCCTTACTGATATAAATGTTAGATAGGGCAAATTAGTATATAATAAAAGATTATCATGTGTTGCACATAAAATCATTTTACTTAAATCCCATGGTCCGTTAGGCCACTTCAAATTTGAATAGAGTACGTACGTTTTAATTTGTAGAAGTTTCAGGGTGTATCTCCCATTTTTAAGAGGTCTTATTTCGAGGAGGTAAAATTTCTACTTCTGGTTTAGCGTCTCTTCGGTCAACATCTAAAAGAGATAATCAAATTCTTGTACCGCAAACCCTTTTCAGTTTTAGAGTTTATGTAAATTTGTTCGGTATTTTGTTGGCTATAACGTACATTCATGTGTACAATGACCTAAGAAAATTCGGCCCGCGATTCATCTCAAGATTTGAAATTGCTGCAGATGACTTCATTTTCTTGTATTGCGTTATTATTGTTTTTTAGTTTATTTCAGCGTTAAATGTTCGTATTTTTGTTTAATTTGTTTTCATTATCTCTGTAAATATAGTATTTAAGTGTTTTGAGAAATAATGTGTTTTGTTACTCGATACGTAGAGAAGTTCAATCTAAAATTCATAAAGGTTCGTTTGTGAAATATCCAGTTTGTGATACACAGGAAAGGGGATACAACCACCTAGAAAGGAGAAGAGTGAGCACTGTCTCGATTTTGATTAATGTACTATAATATCGACGAAGTCTGCAGAGTAACTGAGACACTCCGTACTATACCAATGGTAATGTCTAATTTAATCACGTAATTAAGGGAATATTTATCCCAGTTATTACATATTAAAAGCGTTACTAAACATCCATAACCTGGCCAAGATTCGAACCCAGGACTCCGTGATTGCAAGCCTAACACGAGAACACCGCGCCATTGATCCGATTTTGTTAAGAATGTTTTTTTGTATTTACTATCTTACACCTAAATGTGACATTACAAATAGTAATCCCAGCAAAATATGTTTCCGATAATTTCGTTAAATTTTCTGAATTTACATAAGAAATAGTCTAACCTGCCTGGCCTATTGGGTAAAATTAGCAATCTCGAATATAACATGGCCTTGATTTAAAAAACTTCACGCATAAACGCCACGTTTGAAGGTTTAATAAATTATTCACGTCGTCTCTCAGAACCCGCTTGATCATTATTCCATTTTCTTCTATAAGCAAACTGACACATTCGTAAAGAAAATAAAGACAAAACCACGAAACGCATCTGCGAGGCCCGCGCGTACCAAACTTCGACTTGGCAAATCCGTTTTTAAAATGTTGTAAAACAATTTAAAGACACATTACGACCCATATTTTACATTTTTTACCCACAGCGTCCTTCCCGAACGTACATCTATCTAAATCTAATAATTTGATATATTATCCCCAAGTCTGGGCAAGTTTTTCCCGCTCACCGGCACGTTATTTTAATAAATAAAAACATATTTCTGAGTTTTTCAATGACAAGCCCTCCCCTGTTGCTACCTGTCAGGTAATCTGGCGCTCTTTTATGTCGGCTTTTCGCATTATACCTTCTTTTTCCATTCGAATGTTTTACTCAGCCACAGTATTTTTTTATTAAATTCGTACCTTGTTTCGATTTACCAGAAGTTTTGCATCACCTAATTTATAACTTTGCACAGAAACAACGTTATTTTCAGCTTTAATGAAGTTATTACAATAATCCTCTTTACTTTCCTCACCTAAACCTCGAGGAGATTACTTAATTGAAATGATGGTAGATGCAAAAAGGCGGAATGAGTTTTTTAGGGTCAATGCGCGTTCAGGGGAGATTATCATTTTTTTGTGAACTTGTTAAATATGTAAATCATGCCAAATTAATTCGGGTATTATTTATACGCATACAGGGCGTCTCAATATTCCTTGAACGTGAAGTTATCCTAAATTCTTACAGTCAAAATAAAACCGTAAAACCGACTTGGTGGCATTTTAGGCTTGCGATCGTGGAGTTCCGGGTTCGAATGCTTGCCAGGGAATGGATGTATAGTGGCGTCTTTAATGTGTTACCGGGACGGTAGCAGTGGGTTAGATCGCTGTTGACCGACACAGCATATCTAATCGCTTTTATCTCTTTTGAGTTGGAGTCTCAGCTGCGGAGCATGGCAATGTCGCTCGCTGAGAATGGTTGTTGTGTTGGTGTCTATGTGCCTGTGTCCTGGTTGAATGGTTACTGCAGTAAAATAAGACAAAAAACGGGGCTTAACTTCGGAATTCCGTGTAACAGGTCGTATAAATGCTCCACGTATAAAAGTCCACCCATTAGAAAATGCCGCTGTTTTCTTATTGTTGGAATTATAAACAATTATTGCAAAATTAAAGTATAAATTGCATTGTGTGCTAAATTCAAAAGAATGAAGCCGGAAAGAATGCTAGTAGGGGCTTTTCGAGGTGGCTGATTATGAATGTGATGTTTAAAATTCAAAATGGCGGATTCAAAATGGCGGAAACAAATGTCATACTCTTGATATTGCTTGCAAAATTCAAAAGAATGAAACCGGAAGAATGCTGGTAGAGGGTTTTCGAGGTCCCTGATTACGAATATGGTGTTTTAAATTCAAAATTCATCCAATGAACGTAATACGTTATAATAAATTGTATCTACTAATTTTTTATACTGTTCGTACTCTATTTTCCATGATTTCCCCCTTCTTTATAAAATAATGTTATAAACAATGATTAAAGAATTATTTAAAAAATCTGAGCAAAGCATACATTAAAAGATATAGACCTCAGTGACATTTCTTTATGTTTAAACGTAAAATAAGCTCTATTACATGATTTTCAAAGAAATCCACATTGTTTACAAAATAGTGTTATAAGCAATGGTTAACAAATTGTTTAAAAAATCTAAAGAAGCACATATTGAAAGATACAGATCTCAGCTATAACCTCTATGTATTTAGAACATTTATAAAAAGTTTTTTGTTCAATAACAGACGGTTAATTGCACTGAAAAAATCAATATTTTCAAGGAATAATAATTTTTTTGTTAGTATTTGATAAATAAATCATAACATTTTTATTTTTTGATAAAATAAATTATTATCATAATAATAATAAGTATGGGTTTTGCTGTAAATTGACCACTTACTGAATGTCAATAAGAATTTTACCAATATTGTTATTGTTATTATTGTTTGAAATTACGTATAAGAAAACTATAATTAATTGAACTGAGTCTGCGGTAGGTTCTTGGTGAAACCTATTAAATACGATAAGTATTAAAAAAACTTGGTAATACTGTTTCACAATTTTTTATTTAGATTTCTCTGACATGTGTTTCGGCCTTTCGACCATTATCAAAGAGTTACCTAACAACTAACCTAGAAGTGACAATTACAAAATATTTATAGAATTTTAGAGGTATAGGTAACCTAATTAACATTTTATTCCTTATTTCTAATATAGCTACTACTAGGAATTTAATTTAAATTTTTAATGATTATTTCTGGGTATGTTTAATTTTAGTACAGTGTCTATTATGGAGGTTTTTTGAAATTTAGTCTGTGTATTAGTAACATTTTTCTGTTTATTTACAGCCTTCTTGGTTTTCAGAATTACAAACATGTCTAACCTATTTCCCTTATTCACATTGTGCAAAAGTTTAATACTACAACCATTGAAAAAATAAGTTTTTATCTATACAATGTTCTGCGAAACCAGTTGATTTTTTATTCTCTAAAATAGACGTATTGTGTCCATTTACCCGTACGTCTAAGCTTCGACCCCTCTATAGGGTGTAATTAGTTTCATGTCATTAAAAAAACTGGTGGTAGGGAACGACAAGACAAACAAAAAAAACCTTATATAACATGGGGTCTAAAGCTCATAGTTTTGGAGAAAAAAAATAAACAAAAATTTCGCAAATTTTCAATAAAATTTTTTGAGAACTACTGGAATATTGAGGTAGGTTTAGATCTAGATCTGATCTGAAGAAAACTATACTCAAACTCTCCCTTGTGCAATATTTTAGTTACTGTCGGTGTTTCGGTATGTACACACGTCCGTTCGTTGTTTTTGTTATTTTTGAATTTCGCGTCATTGTGTATTTATAGTTAAGATTTATTTCATTGACTTACCGTCCAAGTTGTCAAATTCTTGTATACGTACAGACACAACTTACTTGTTCATTCTTTTTGCATTCCTTTTTGGCTTTTGTACCATGTTTTTATTTTATTTTTCTTTATTGACAACGTTAGTTGATAGTTTAGTGTTTAGTGTTGAACGAAGTGCGTATGTACTTAATTCGACGTACCGAACTGTGTATTGACACGGATGCAGAGATTTTGAATCATAGGCAGGTAGTAAGCTTTTAACCCGGGACACTTATTTATGTTACAAATGTTAATAAACCACATTTAAATTTTCTAAATTATAAACAATCCAATATTTTGTTCCAAATTAAAAAACACACATGTAAAGAAATGCTCTGTTTAAACCTCTATGGCCATTATTTGCTTGCAATTGTGCACGGAGAGAACGAATTATTTACCTCTTTATACTTACCTCAGTTCAGTTGAGGCGGTACATCAAAGGCGGTCGATGATCCTTTGACACCGCGTGTGCCAGCCACTTTTTGATGACAATTTAAAAGTTGTATAATTGGGAAGTACAAGTCCATCGACCAAGAAAGCAGTGGTTCTCAATAGTTGTCTACCATAATATTGAATATGTTAACCTAGATCAGTGTTTTTCAAAGTGCCCCTAGAGGGAAAAGTCATAAAGGTTTTTTGTTTGTCTAGTCGGTCCCCATTACCAGTTTTTATTAATGACATGAAACTGATTACACCCTGTATAGAGCATCGCAATCGTCACTATTTATTTCATATACTCCCGCTTTTTGTAAGTTTTCAGTTTTCCCTTTAAAATAAATAGTTGCATAGTATTAATTTTGTAAAACATATTAGCAACTAATTTTTAATAGGTTAAGTAAACTTGGCATTAATATCATTTCTTCAAACACAAAAAACTTGGGTCGCTTGTTGATTAACAACAAAGAAAAAACTGAGGACTCACAAAAAACGGGAGTATATGAAATAAATTGTGTCGATTGCGATGCTCTATATATAGGTTAGAGTGGTTGAAGCTTAGACGTACGGGTAAATGAACATCAAAAAGTCAATTTAAAATATATATATATTTTTTTCAACGGTAGCAGTATTAAACTTTTGCACAATGTGAATAAGGGAAATAGGTTAGACATGCTTGAAATTCTGAAAATCAAGAAAGCCATAAATAAAAAAGAAAAACGTTACTAATACACAAGCTAAATTTCAAAATACCCCCATAATAGACACTGTACTAAAATTAAACATACCCAGAAATAGCAATTAAAAATTTAAATTAAATTCCTAGTAGTAGCTATATTAGAAATACCTACTAAAATGTTAATTAGGTTACCTATACCTCTCAAATCCCATAAATATTTTGTAAAATGGCTACTTTTAGGTTAGTTGTTACAACTTTTTGATAATGGTCGAAAGGCCGAAACATGTGTCAGAGAAATCTGAATAAAAATTGTGAAACAGTAATACCAAGTGTTTTTATTTCATAAATAAAATGCTGGTTTTTCAGAAATCCGTGAAAGAAAAGGTGCGTATTGAAAAATAAACATTTTTAAACAAATTGTCAATATATGCATCTCAATAATGACCATTTCAGGAAACAGTTCACAATTTCAATTTAAGAATAAGTTTATTTGAATAATTTACAGAAGATTTACTGAAATATGTGATTGCATGCAAATTATTAGTTACTTATAATCATGGTTTACATGTGTTTTTGATCATTTAAATATATGGATCGAGTAAGTGAAGTATTTTTCTTCAATAAGCACTTTTTTGCTTTCGTTTTTACCAGTCAAAAGTTATAGCCAATTTTTGGTTCATACGCACGTACGATGGCAGCCATATATTCGACCTTAGTTAACAAATTCACATCACCAAGGGATTTAAGCATACAACATATTTTCTTGCACATTATTTACGTAAAATTTCCTCCTCTTTCGATTGCCTCAAGCAGTTTTAAAATTAAATTTTAAAAGTTATTCGCGAATAACCGTAATTTTGCACCTGTTTTGTTTAATAATTATTAGAGCGGCACCTTTTAGGAAGCGGACTTTTTAACATATATTATTGATACAATTTAGAAGAGAATTGAAAAAAGTCCGCCCTGTTACAAAGGATTCCGAAGCTGATTCCTTATTTTGCTGCACTAGGTGTAGTAGCTAGGGCAAAACTTCGCCAGTACCTCAATAAAAATAAGACAGATAAACATTGATTTATTTGAAATTTACCTCTATTTCAAGTTGTCTCGTTTAGCCGCTGGGCGGCATTAAAATGGACAAAAAAATTTAGATCTTTTTAAATAACTTTAAAACTCTCTGTATGAGTATATTGTAAGAGTAAAGGTATATAGCCGCATAAGCATATTAAATTAAAAGTTAAATATTGTTTAAAATCCCCTTTTAACATCCTACTAACTAGTTTACTGATTATTCAATTTCATAATGTGAGGCGACGTTATATTAAACTGTTGCTCTTGCAGTTTAAGTTTTACAGAATATGAAATTTCGCATCCCATCGTTCCCTTTTGTGTATAAATATGTACTAGAGCTGGTTTGAGTTTCTACTTAATGTCGCGCCCACTTTGAGAAGACAATTGAGAAGACTCCACCGCATCCAGCAGACACCGGATCATAATCTGGCTGAAAGAACACACACAGTAGAGATTACCGCTTCGTAAGCTGATTTGATGGGATTATTTCGCGTTCATGAACCAAGTAAGAAATCTGATATCCCTGTAACGTACCGCTAGCCATTTAGTTACCTTTCTAAAAATAATTATTAGCGAGGGTGGTAGGAGCAGGCAGGATTGAATTTGTTGAATATTTTCTTAGGTACTTTTATATAACGATAACATACGTTGTGTCCCAAATTGAGGCTGCATATACGTATAGTCCGTCCAATGTCCAATCCATAGGTAGGGTACATTAAAAAAGAAGCGATAAATGCAAATTGATTTTAAGTTTTGGATATGTTATGTCGATCAATCAATGAAAACAAATTTATTTTAAATTATTATAACATATTGTCCTCCTCGGAGCCAGCCGAACATCCACAGTGCGAATCGCCGGGGCAGTTGAAAGGCTTCGCAGAGCGAGACGGGGTCGGATTATAAGAAAAAAAATAAATAATAGCGCAATCTCATTCGTAGATTTGTCGATTAAAAAAGTGTATAAGGTAAATTATGTAAATAAATTATCTTAAAATAATTGGTATTAGTGGAATAAAAAAAGAACATTTATATGCATAGTTTTGTAACAGGAACATTATGATTTTATATCTTCTGGGGTATCATCAAGAGTGTATATGAGTTTTGGACTTTCAAAGCCTATTGTGTTTTTTTTTGTAAACAATTTAGCTTTTTGAACAGCTTTTTTTTAGGTAAAAAGGTGAATATCTCCGGTTCTAGAGGTCCAGCCATCACATATGCACCGCCGGTGTGGTGCAGCATCCCGATCACGACAATGAAAAAACTCCAGGTCCTGGAACATAAATTTATGCGCCTCATCTCCGATTCGGGCAGGTACACCTCCCTCAGAGTTTTATAATATGATCGTTGCAACGACATAACGCCACTAGCGGACTGCGTCCGGGAAATCTCCCAAAAATTCTACTCCTTTCAATTTGGCGATAGTCCGCTAACACGCAACATAACCCAAATCAGAATGCATAATGCCCCCTTCCATATCAAATACCCGCTACCATATCAGGCGTTGCCTATCTTCCGGCAGCCTTTATAGCCACACTTTTTCTAACTATAACTTTCTCTCACCCTATACTTCGCCTTTCCCCACCTATCAATCCCTATCCTTTTCTTTCACCTCTCTGTTATTTTGTTTTATAGTTTTTTCTTTTTTGTACTTTTGTCCTATTTGGTTCTAAATTCATTTTAGACCGACAAAATTCCTAAAAAATTGTAACTGTTAAAAATCCTAAGTTTTCGCCTTCCCTACCTTCCTAACGGCGGGTAGACCGTTGGGACCCAAAATTGCTTCGAACGTGTTTGATCGTTGAACTTTTTCCCGTACCAGCCACCAAAATTTAATCAGTGTTTTGTGCTTTAGTTTTTATTGTTAATGTTAAGTATTTTAAGCCTGCTACGCAGACATAGTGTAATTTTAATGTTAATTTTAAGCCGCCATTGGCGGCAGGAATTTCAACTTGTTTCTCCATTTTATTAAGCCGAGCTGGTCGCTATCCGCCCAACCCTACACACACCACGGCGGCGTGGTTGTCTGGTTGGCTCCGGATCACGATTCGGGGAGGCAATGTTGTATTTTCGAATTTTAATAAATTGTTTGAAGAAGAAGAAGATTCTAGAGATCCGATTGGGTTAAACAAAAATCAAAATCTTCGTAATTAAATTTTCAACAAATCTGCGTCGGTTTTGGGTCATTTGAGTACGTACATAACATACAAAATTGAATAAACTGGCTAAAAGGCGTTTTTATTTTTTCATCTTAACGCTCAGAAACGTTAAGAGTTCTAATCGACTTCAAACTTTTAGAAAATATACCTGTTGTTGAAAACGAAACGCCCTGAAATTTTGATGCCCAAATATTGAACCCTGCTGACGGACACAAATGAATTTGTTATCTAAAATTTCAATTGCCTGCCATTTTATGCCATTAGGTCCAAAATGAATAATTTTCTTCCAAAATGTAAATCTCGATGCCAGCTTTCCGTTGACATTAAAAAGAGTTTTTTTAAGTCATTTTTGGGATCGATATTTACATTTTGAAAAAAAAATCCACTTTGGACTTAGTGGCATAGAATGGTGGGCAATTCAAATTTTAGATAACAAATTCATTTGTGTCTACTTGGTTCAATATTTGGCCACCAAAATATCAGGGTGTTTTGTTTTCAACAAACTCTGTTCAAAAAACTAAATTATTTATAAAAAAAAAACGCAATAGGCTTTGGAAGTCCAAAACTCAGATATATACTCCTGGTGATACTCCAGAAGGTATTAAATCATAATTTTGCTGTAATAAAACTATGCAATCTCATTTTTTAAACGGTTTTATTTTGTTTGTGTCTTGTGTGGGTCAAATCTAGTAATTGAAATTTTACCCGCTTCCTGTTGACCGATTGATCTGAAATTTGATACACACCTTTAGTTCTAATGCCAATACAATTATGTATATTCATTATTATTGTAAATCCAAGATGGCCGCTGCCACAAAATGGCGGATTACATATTTTTTAACCCCCTCAATATGGGTATCAAATAAAAGGGCTTCATTAGTAGAATACAGTACACCATGAAACAATTCAAAATTCAAGATGGCCGTCTCCAAAAAATGGCGGATTACTTTTTTTTTAATCCCTCAATATGGGTATCATATGAAAGGATAACTTAAAAAAAAATAATTCATATATTCGATGACTTAAGAAAACAGAAAAAAAATAGGTACTTTAATCGAGGGTGTCTCAGGGTTGCGAGCAAATTAAGCCTGGCAGCCCGCCACAATCTCATTGTATACCTCGAAACCTATATTTTGAGTTTTGAGTTTTATTCACGTATTCGATTACACAAAGAATCGTGACCGGAAGTGACGTCAGAATTCCATGACGCGGGCAAAATTTGCAAAAATGAAAAGTGGCTCCCTGTATGTCTGTGGTAGTACCTACTTACTCACTCACATAAAGATTTTCATGTCTTATTCATAGGAAATCTATACAGCTCTCCACCGATAACTAAAATAAAAATCACACCACTCTCCTCATCAATCTAGAGCGTTGATCAGAATAAATAAAATCGTGGGGCGTAGCGTAACCTGAGTAAATATGTAAATGATCATTCTGCGATGTCGCACGATGATAGTGACGGATTTACTTTTACACACATTTTGCATAAGTTTTCTATTGGAAAGATGCATCCAAAGCATATCTATAATGATATGAGCGGTTGACTGTAGATAATAGAAAGTCGACTAGCAGATCAATGCACTCGATTGATGAGGAGAGTGGTGTGATGACTGGTACCTGGACACCTTTTTTTTGAGGTGGGGGGAGGGGAAATCCACATGGACACCCGGCGCGGATCTATCGCACCGGGTAGTGCCGGACTTTTACCGGCTAAAACCCCTCCCCACGTAACCACATCACCTCCGGAACCGCGTTGGCATTTCATAGGGGATGATGGATGTCATGTGCCAGCTTAGGGTCTGCGTCAAATAATAGTTCAATGAGCCATGCTTACGCCCGTGCCATGCCTCTGTGATCGGTATTAGACGATTTGTCCACCTACCATGGGTGGATGTTCTCCACCGCTCTTGCCACCTGTCCAAAAGACATTTTCTATTGTGTACCTAACTAACTATTTTTTTTACATATTTCATTTGGTATTTTTTTATTACACTATATGTATAGTTCAAAAGATGCTAGTGTAAATAGAATATAATCCATATGTATATGGTAGGTCAATCAATTCACAAGCATAAGAAAACATAAGAACCTACCCTTCTTAAAAGTTTCGATTGAATAGATGATTTAGGAAAGAGTTACATTTGTCCTTACTATTATTGTTTGGTTCCTTTGTTTAGAACAAAAGCATGCTATGGGCATAGAACAATAGTTGAATGGTTTATATAAAATAAAAATAAAAATTTCTTGATGTATACACCAGCAAAGATATACGAAATATTAATATCAAATATTGAGAAACGTCCTTCTGTGCCTATTTCCCTTGGCAATGTTGCGATGCTCTCTTTATCCTGTTACAGTAATGCAGAGTCTCTGTTGACTCTTTTTGAATTTGATATGCAAAATTTTATGTAAACTCAATATATGTAACGGCACAGCGGACAGGCGCGGCCATACGAAACGACGAAATTTATACTAAACGAATATGAGAGAACATTTTTATGTATGTAAATTCAGATTATTTTAGAAATATTAACACGTTTTCCTTTTTTGCAGGTAAGAGCTTTTATGTATTGAGGGAATGCCGATTGACGTCGATATGTAAGTATATAATTCAAGAGATTCGTAAACTCAGTGTACCAGAAAGTTGAATATTTTACTTGCAGTTTGAGTTTTGTATGGAATATTTTGGTAGGTCTCTTTGGCTATATTTTCATTTCGTCCTATCGAGTGAGGTTCAATTTTTATGTATTCATATATCTATTTTGCATATACCATCCAACAATTTTCGCCAATTGAAGGATGAGACATTTACAGGCAGATACGAATAATTGATTCAAACTAACACAAACAAGAAAATAAGTAAAACTGAGCATACTTCAGAAAAAAATTTTAAAATTATGGAAGGAAATAGCCGAACAGTATATGAACAATTATTAGTAGGTACAATTTATTTTGTATTAAAATTCATAAATATGATGATATAGTAAAATAAACTTCACGATAAGTAAACCAAAAGGTGTTTCGCGTGAAAATTACATAAAAGATGTCAACACTTGAGACTTATATCGATTAAATTTATATCATCCAATTTTTTGAATTTTTTTTTCCTATTTGTGCTTTGTTTAAAATGCAATTTTTCGAGAGCATTTTTTATTTTATTTCAGTTATCGTTCGATTTTTTTTCTAAAAATAATATTTCTTATTTGAAATCATATATATGAAAAGGGAGTTGGTATGTACCCCTTTAAAATTGCGATCTTAAGGTACATGCCGTCGAGACGCGCTTCATTTCGCCGGTCCGTGCCCGGCTCGAAAATGTTCGGGACGGAATCCTACAGTGCTTAGGCTATACCCGGTTCCGGTATTTTTCCGGGTTTTTCCGTTACGATCGGACGAAAGTCACCTATCTCTCTCGCCTGCTTTTTTTGGGAATGAGGAGTCGAGGGGTAAGAGAGAAAATAGGAGAGGTCATTTTGGTATTTCGTAAACGTCAAAAATGTTCGATTTCTTTTCGTTCCAGTCGGGCTCAATTTTCGATTTCGACCTCGCAGCTTGCGGCTAGCTATAACTAGAACCTCTCCCCGTTCCGCCGCGACGCCGTACGGCGCTCCAAAATATGTATTTCGAAAAATATGGACGTTTTAATATTGCACGTTTTTGCGCTGTTCCGAATCCGAAGCGAGACTCATTTTTTCGGTTTTTCGCCTATAACTCGAAAACGGCTGGAGCTAGCTCAAAATAAAAAAATCTCAAAGGACAAGAGCGTTTCTTTCCGCTTCCTCCGGTATCTTCAAAAATTCCGTATGACGCTTCGTTTCGGAGATATCGGCCGGAAGGTGCGGCGGTGCAAAAAGGCGAAAAATTTGACGTTTTTACCTTTAAACCTCCATAACTTCTAAACGGGGCCTCCTAGAGCAAAATACTTCGCCCTAACGAAAATGTAGAAAAATGAATTATCTAAAAGTCGTTTTTTTTGTTTTTTTCCAGATTCAAAAATTAACGAGATACGGGCGGTCAAAGTGGAAGAATTTTTCTAAATTACGTGATATTTTAAATTTAAAAGATCCCCGAAAAGCTAATTTTGTCGCGCTCGCCGCGGGCCTATTTTTCCATTTTTCCGGTCGAACTTGGTATCGCCGGAAAGCTACGTTCTTCTGCTTTCCAGAGAAACGTCGCACGCCGTTTCACTCCCGATATTTATTTACTTATGGATTTTTAAAGTACTTACGGTTTTCGATTTTTACGAAAATATCCATTCTTATTTCGCACAGAACTACACTAAATTTTTTAATTAACCCAGGGCACGTACTGCACGAATAAAATGCGAATCTTCGTGTTCAAATAGAGACTAAGATCGAGCCTCTCCGTCCAGTATTAACTAAAATATGAGTGTTTTAAGATTTCATGTTTTACAATTTTCTAGGTTACGTTTTCACACACTCAAATTTGTCACGTTTGTCTCGCCCCTGCGAGGCCGAATTTTCGATTTTCCCTATACAATTTGGTATCACGGGAAAGGGCAAAGCTCCCCCTTTCCATCGAGACACAGAACGAGCTTCTATTCCAAGTAATTGCCTAATTATGAATTTATATGTACGTAGATGTTTTTCACTTTCTCACAAAAAACCAACATTCACACGCCCGTGCCGGGCCGAATTTCCGATTTGGCCCGCACACTTCACTATCACAACAAAATATCGTCCTTTCCGATTAATTTGACACCTAGAAAGCCTCTCAACTCCCATTATTTCCTGTAAAATCACCGTTTTTAAAGTCCATGTTTTGCTTCCGCCATTTTGAATAACGTACATAACAATATTCTAGGAATTCTGTGTTACAGGGGTGGGCAAAGATTACTTTGCATTAGCTTGGCATCCAGGGATGGCCAAAGTCATCGAAAATCGCAATTAAATTAATTCGTCATCCGATTGACCTGAAATTTGGTACTCGGGGGTTATCGACCACGCCGATCACGAATATGACGTCAGAATCGCAAAATTCAAAATGGCGACGCCAATATGGCGGACGATACCCTAATATCCATTATTTACTATAACTTTCTTATTTTCCAACCGATTCAAATGAAACTCGGTATTATAAAGTTACTGAAGTAGCTGATTGTGAATATTACATCGACATTGAAAAATTCAAAATGGCGGCGTCTCCATAGCCTAATATCCATTATTTACTATAACTTTCTTATTTTCCAACCGATTCGAATGAAACTCGGTATGTTGAAGTTACTGAAGTAGCTGATTGTGATTGTGACGTCGAAATGGAAAAAATTCAAAATGGCGGCCGAGTTGCAGGACACATTTTGTCATTTACGGTGCTATTTGTCTGAAAATAAGTATGTATATGTTATCGAGGTCACAGATCACGAATATCTAATCGTAACTAAAAAATTCAAAATGGCGGCCTCTCCATAGCCTAATATCCATTACTTACTATAACATTCTTATTTTCCAACCGATTCGAATGAAACTCGGTATTATAAACTTACTGAAGCAGCTGATTGTGAATATGACATCGAAATTGAAAAATTCAAAATGGCGGCGTCCCCATAGCTTATTATTCATTATTTACTGTAACTTTCTTATTTACCAACCGAATTGGCTGAAACTCGGTATTTAGAGGTTATTAAAGTAGATGGTAACGAATATGATTACGGAACTGAAAAATTCAAAATGGCGATACAAATTGTTGGATAAAATCTGTCATTTACGGTGACATTCGTCCAAAAATAGGTCGGTGAGTGTTATCGAGGCTACAGATCACGACTCTGTGACCGTTGCTAAAGAATTCAAAATGGTGGCGTCCCCATAGCCATTTATTTTCATTTTTTTATTTACCGTCCGATTCAAATGAAACTCGGTATGTACAGGTTATTAGTATAGTTATTAATGAATATAACATCAGACTTACAAAATTCAATATGGCGGCAATCAAAATGGCTGACAACATGTGTCATTTATGAACCGATTCGACTGAAAATCGGTATCTAGATGTTTTTCATGTAGCTGATGACGAATCTGAAATCGAAACTAACAATCAAGCTTTCTACAATGATTCAAGCTTTCTACAATGATTCAAGCGTTTCCTAATCGAGTGCGGAGCACTCGCATTGACAGCTTTAGCTGTCACCCCTCCGGAGGAGCTAGAATGGGCGATAGCCCATTCTAGTCATAATATTAAAGAGCAGTTGGTGCGAGCCCCTTCCTCTTTGCGATCTTAAGGTACATGCCGTCGAGACGCGCTTCATTTCGCCGGTCCGTGCCCGGCTCGAAAGTGTTCGGGACGGAATCCTACAGTGCTTAGGCTATACTCGGTTCCGGTATTTTTCCGGGTTTTTCCGTTACAATCGGACGAAAGTCACCTATCTCTCTCGCCTGCTTTTTTGGGGAATGAGGAGTCGAGGGGTAAAAGAGAAAATAGGGGAAGTCGATTTGGTATTTCGTAAACGTCAAAAATGTACGATTTCCTTTCGCTCCTGCCGGGCTTAATTTTCGATTTCGACCTCGCAGTTTGCGGCTAGCTATAACTAGAATCTCTCCCCGTTCCGCCGCGACGCCGTACGGCGCTCCGAAATGTGTATTTCGAAAGATACGGACGTTTTAGGATTGCACGTTTTTTCGCTTTTTCGTTTCCGAAGCGAGACTAATTTTTTCGGTTTTTCGCCTATAACTCGAAAACGGCTGGAGCTAGCTCAAAATAAAAAAATCTCAAAGGACAAGATCGTTTCTTTCCGCTCCCTCCGGTATATTCAGAAATTCCGTACCATTTTTCGTTTCGGAGATATCGCCCGAAATGTGCGGCGGTGCAGAATGGCGGAAAATACGACATTTTTTCCTTTAAACCTCCATAACTTCTAAACGGGGCCTCCTAGAGCAAAATACTTTGCCCTAACGAAAATGTAGAAAAATGAATTATCTAAAAGTCGTTTTTTTTGTTTTTTTCCAGCTTCAAAAATTAACGAGATACGGGCGGTCAAAGTGGAAGAATTTTTCGAAATTATGTGATATTTTAAATTTACAAGATTCCAGAAAAGCTAATTTTGTCGCGCTCGCCGCGGGCCTAATTTTCCATTTTTCCGGTCCAACTTGGTATCGCCAGAAAGCTACGTTCTTCTGCTTTCCAGAGAGATGTCGAACACCGTTTCACTCCCGATTTTTATTTACTTATGAATTTTTAAAGTACTTACGGTTTTCAATTTTTACGAAAATATCCATTCTTATTTCGCACAGAACTACACTAAATTTTTTATTTAACCCAGAGCACGTACTGCGTGGATAAAATGCCAATCTCCGTGTTCAAATAGAGACTAAGATCGAGCTTTTACGTCAAGTATTAACTAAAATATGAGTGTTTTAAGATTTCATGTTTTACAATTTTCTAGGTTACGTTTTAACACACTCAAATTTGTCACATTTGTCTCGCCCCTTTGAGGCCGAATTTTCGATTTTCCCTGTAAATTTTGGGATCACGGGAAAGGGCCAAGCTCCCCCTTTCCATCGATACACAGAACGAGCTTCTATTCTATGTACTTGCTTAATTATGAATTTTTTTGTACGTAGACGTTTTTCACTTTCTCACAAAAAACCCAACTTTCACACGCCCGTGTCGGGCCGAATTTCCGATTTGGCCCGCACACTCCACTATCACAACAAAATATCGTCCTTTATGATTAATTTGAGACCTAAAAGGCCTCTCAACTCCCATTATTTCCTGAAAAATCACAGTTTTTAAAGTCCATGTTTTCCTTTCAGACATAAATTTTTGTCGACAATGCAGAGCACTGTAATAGGTGGTAAAAATTATGTGTGTGAAGTTAGCACGCGTTGCTGGCAACACGGCGTTGCCAGCAACGCGGAAATAAGTTTTGATGTAAAATTTTTACAAATTAAATAGAATGCCAATAGTCGGGTGCCCAAAACAAATCTCGATATAGGGTGAGCCAAATTTATCGAATTAAATTTATTTGTCGTCCGATTGGCCTGAAATTTGGTACTCGGGGATTATCGACCACGGTGCTCACGAATTTGACGTCGGAATCGCAAAATTCAAAATGGCGGCGCCAAAATGGCGGACGATGTTTGTCGATTATGGCGTCACACCGCTCAAAATCGGTATGTGGGGGTTTTCGAGGTCGCCGATTACGAATCCGAAATCTAAATTGAAAAATTCAAGATGGCGGCGGAGCTGCAGGACACATTTTGCCATTTACGATGCTATTCGACTGAAAATAAGTACGTATGTGTTATCGAGGTCACAGATCACGAATATGTTATCGTAACTCAAAAATTCAAAATGGCGGCGTCCCCATAGCCTAATATTCATCATTTACTTTAACTTCCTTATTTTTCAATCGATTCAAATGAAACTCGGTATGTTGAAGTTACTGAAGTAGCTGATTGTGAATATGACGTCGAAATTGAAAAATTCAAAATGGCGGCGGAGTTGCAGGACCTATTTTACCATTTACGGTGCCATTCGTCTGAAAATAGGTATGTATATGTTATCGAGGTCACAGATCACGAATATGTTATCGTAACTCAAAAATTCAAAATGGCGGCGTCCCCGTAGCATAATATTCATCATTTACTGTAACTTCCTTATTTAAAAGTGAATTATTTATCGTCCGATTCAAATGAAACTCGATATGTTGAAGTTACTGAAGTAGTTGATTGTGAATATGACGTCGACATTGAACATTTCAAAGTGGCGGCGTCCCCATAGCCTAATATCCGCTATTTACTGTAACTTTCTTATTTGCCGTCCGATTCAGCTGAAACTCGGAATGTGAAGGTTGCTGAAGTACCTAATCGAATATGAAAGTAAAAAACTGAAACTGAAAAATTGAAAAACTGAAAAACTAAAAATCTGAAAATCTGAAAAACTGAAATAATGAAAAACTGATAAACTTGAAAACTTGAAATCTTGAAAACTTGCAAACTTGAAAAATTGGGAAATTGAAAACTTGGAAACTTAAAAACTTGAAGAGTTGAAAACTTGAAATCTTGAAAACTTGCAAACTTGAAAAATTGAGAACTTGAAATCTTGGAAACTTGAAAACTTGAAAAATTGAAAACTAAAAAATCGAAAGGTGAAAAACTAGAAACTGAAAAACCGAAAAACTGAAATAAAAGGCTGACAAATGAAAAACTGAACAATGAAAAACTGAAAAACTGAAAAACAATAAACTGAAACACTGAAAACCTGAAAAACTTAACTTAAAAACTTCAAAACTTAAAAACTGCAAATCTTCAAAACCTAAAAACTTAAAAACCTAAAAACTTAAAAACTTAGAAACTTAGAAACTTAAAAACTTAGAAAATTAAAAACTTCAAAACTTCGAAACTTTAAAACTTTAAAACTGACACTGAAAAACTGGAAAACTGGGAAATTGGGAAACTGAGAAACTGAAACACTGAAAGACTAAAAGACTGAAAAACTGAAAAACTGAAATACTGAAAAACTGACAAACTGAAAAATGAAACTAAAAACGGAAAACCACAAAAACTGAAAACTGAAAAATTGAAAAACTAAAAACTGAAAATTGAAAACAAAATTAAAAAATTGAAAAAGTGAAAACTGAAAATTGAAAAATTGAAAAATTAAAAAACTAAAAACTGAAGACTGAAAAACTGAAAACTGAAAAAATAAAAAACTGAAAACTGAAAAACCGAAACACTGAATGTTTAAAAACCGAAAAACTAAAAAACTGAAAATTAAAAAACTGAAAACTTAAAATTTAAAAAACCCAAAAAAAGTGAAAATTGAAAACTAAAAATCAAGCTTTCTACAATGATTCAAGCGTTACCTAATCGAGTGCGGAGCACTCGCATTGACAGCTTTAGCTGTCACCCCTCCGGAGGAGCTAGAATGGGCGATAGCCCATTCTAGTTATTAACTTTATATTTGAGATAAGCAATGAACTATAAATGAAATTAGTACTATTTCTATGATCGAAACCATATATGATTATACACTAAAAAACCTTTAAAACATTTGAGCGCTTTGGACACGATATTTCCTGTGTTCCAGCGTTGTATTTTATACAATTAATCATGTATTTAATAAAATATTTTTTCCACGGCCGTGAGTAGAAATCGATTTCTATGGTATCAAAATTGTGACAGAAGTAAAGCATTTACTCCCTAGGGACGAAAAAAGACAACAATTTCCCTAGGGGAGTTTTTATTTCATGTCCAATAGTTAAACAAAAGCGTTTTTGCCTACTAGCTGTGTAGTACATTTTCCTAATTTATAAAATACAAAAAATCGACCATTACTGGTGTGAGAGGGACGCAGTGCGGCATATTTACGATATAGATCGAGTAAATTTATGTTTCCTTCATTTTTGGTTACTACAGAGGTTCGGGATATTTTAGTTGGTATTAGGTATTGTTATTATTAAAGATGATACTACATCTTCAATATCATCAACTTTTAGGTTAGTTCATTCGTCTCCACGGCATGCGCCTGAAATTCCGAAGATCAATCTAAAAAAGTAACAAAACATTAATGCATAATCATACCTTAATAAACACTTTAATGTAAGCTTACCTTTATCATTAAATATCCATCGTCATTTGCTTGCGATAAAAAAGAGTCAATTTGGTCCCTCGTCAAAATTTTTAATTTTTTGCTTTATAACCATCGGAATTTATTTTCGAAAATGCCATCAGCTTTGCATATTTACTTATATCTATGTTATCGTACACAATCATACACCATTTTAACATAGAATATTGGGCCCATACCGTGGAAGATTTATATTTCTTTGATTTTTTATGAAAATAGGCCAGCATAACATTTTCCATGTACCTTCTTTTTCTTGCAGCATTCTCTGAATTGATTGTACGCTTTATCATACAAATTTCTTAATTTTGTGGGTAATAAGTTTAAAACTGCCGCACCGGCAGCTTCAACGATATCATGTGGTTCTTCTTGATTTTCCATACCAAAAATGCCAAAACTAAACTTTTGCACTTGACAAATGTATTTGTAAACAAATATCTGTTGCCGTGATACGTTGAATGGAAACATCCCAAAGGCTTCTAAATATTGTAATTTCGATCCGATTTATTATTTATGAAATAAATGTTTCTACTCTCAATCGTGGAAAAAATAGTATATACACCTCGGGAGAGACCGCCATTTTCCCTCGATGCATTTGTTGCCCTCGGGCCTCAAATTACACCTCAGGAAAAATAAGACGTTTCTCTCCCTTAGTGTATAATGTACTATTAAAAACAGCTTTTATCATTTCTACATTCATTTGGGGTTATAATATAAACTATAATTTAAAACATCTTAATTGTAACGAATACATTAATTGAAATATTTTAAAATTATTCATTTGAAAATATTTCTTTGGTTGAGAGGAACTATGTTTTATCTGCTATTTCAATTTATAGAAATTTGCATATAATTAATTTGATTATAAGATTCCTTCGAATCCGAGAGACACACATATCTTGTACATTTCCATCAGATTTTATTCTTAAATTATAATAAAAGTAGTTTATATAAAACATAGCAATTTGGAGATCACCCTGTATGACAGATATATCCTAATTTCAATAGGGAAAATTCTATACGATGCTATTTTACATATAATCCAGTAAAATTAGATTTCTATTAAGAAAAATTTAATAAAATTTTGAAACAGGGCAGACATGTTGTTCAAGATATGTAGTTTTAATTGACGAAAAGTTCCCATCCCTACTGTGGTAGCGTCATCCCTTAAAATTACAAGAAGTACCCCCCATATGCGATTTAGCGAGTATATCTGCTAAACCGTCCATTTAGTCTTCGGAAATTGTTACTATTGTCAATATTAAAATTGATGATGATGTTGAAGTTGATATTGATGTTGATACTGATGTTGATCACCTGTCCATGACAGCATCAGGACTACAAGATGTGTTACAAACGGCTGGGAATGTCTACAAACAGTAAAGCAACTGACAAGAGACGGCAATATTATCTTTTAACTACCTGTGATAACTATCTCAATCAATGGTTAAAGACGAAATGTGTCGCTTATGTACAAAGTCCCAATCCGTCAAGGGTTGCAGTACCTAGAACAGGTAGTTTTATTGCCTTCAGAAATGGAACAGTTGGTCCCTAGAAAGATTCTAGCATTCGTCAGAAACCTAGGATTAATGGGTAACATATAGATTCAAGGGAAGTACCCCTGGTACCTCCGTGACATACGAAGTGATATATGTACAACACAGGAAATGTAACACAGCTTCGAATAGATTTGAAATATATCGAGGAAATATCTATTTTCATAATGTGCAGTCAAAATCAAAAATTTCACCCAGACTTGGTGTTTATCATTTAGTTAAATGATTAAAAAGAGAAGTCAGAAAGCTGATTAAATAATATTTTCTTGTATACACCCAAGTATATTTTCCTGCGAGCACCCACCGCTGTTTTATTTTTCCTCTTTAATACAACTTCCGTGTTCTATTTCATGAACAAGCCGTGACATTCTGAGAGTAACACTAGGTTCTTATAAAAACAACATTTCCTCTCTATGTCTTTTCATTATCTTTCTTGATATATTCATGTTTGTAATAATGGAAACCACTCTGCAGTAAAAATGTTGATTTCTGTTCAATTTGTCTTTACTAGATATTTATAATTAGTTTTATCATTTCCATATACAGTAGGTTCGTTACTACTACGCAGAGGTGAATAACAATTTCTTCTTACTTTTTGTTGGGTATTTTGCCACTAAAAAATATTTAAAAATTTTAATTAAAAAACCTCTGCACCAAACAGACCCTACAGAGGTTGGTTCTTGAGTACTTGAGTGTTTCAAAAAGTCTTACAACTAAAAATATATAAACTAAAAACAATCAAGTACTCAAGAACCAACCGCTGTCTGATCCGTTTGGCGCAGAGGTTTTTTCATCGAAATTTTTAAATATTTTTCAGTGGCAAAATACTCAACAGAAAATAGGAAAATCGGAATATGCCACAAATAAACAAATATAGACAATATGTGAATAACAATAAAAACACAGGCACACAGAAGAAAAAGAAATAATTTTTCCAGAGATCCAAATACCATATTCCCAGGTACACAGAGCCGCCGAATGCGAATTTGAAGCCAAAATAGCGAAATTTCGCACTAAATTTTTTAAATCGCGAAAGCGTCATATTTAGGCATTAAATATGTTTTTCATGATTATAAGAAAACTGGTATGAAATTTCACATTATGAACCACAAATTCAAGTTCAGCGAGGCAAAATACATGGGAATACCATTTTCTAATCTCTGGAAAAGAAATATTTTCAAGTGTGTATCTGTGTCGGTGCCTGTACACATACACAGATAGATTATTTTTCTTGTAGGTATCAGAAAACCGTATTCTCATGTATCTTGAACGGCTGAGTACTAATTTGAGCTTCACATTGCAAAATTATTATATAAATTGTATATTTAGGCGTTATAAATGTGATGTTTTCGCTGAGGTTTTCGCGATTTATAAAAATATGTTCGAAATTTCGCAATTTGAATCTAAAATTCGCGATCAGCGATTAACATACAAGGGAATTTGGTCTGATCTCTGGGAAAAAATGTTTCTTTCTTTTATCCGCTGTGTCGTTTATATAATAAGGTGGTCATTTCCTAGAAAGAGACATCCGATAGGGAAACATTTATTGTTTTTATCCATAACTTTTTTTTCTTAGTACGTATATTTGAAAAAACTATAAGAGTACCTAAGTAGAACCATAACAAGACTATTACCATGAATTTTCACTCAATAATTTCAGTGGTTTGCAAAATAGCTAAATTTAAATTTAAAAATTATGTTAACCTTTCTATTTCGTAGTTTTAAATTAAGCTATTTTGCAAACCACTGAAATTATTGAGTGAATATTCATAGTAATAGTCTTGTTATGGTTCTACTTAGGTACTCTTATGGTTTTTTAAATATACGTACTAAGAAAAAAAGTTATTGGCAAAAATAATAATAAATATTTCCCTATCGGATGTCTGTTTCTAGGGAACGGCCACATTAAAACACTTTCGACATCGCCAAATATTGGTTAATATAGCTTGCCTAAGAATTATTAAAGGCTAAAAACTGTCAACTGACTGTAGTTATGAAATATTTTGAATTCTTAAACGCCTATTTAATTTTAATCAACAAAATGTGATGTACCTCTGTAAGTTTCACGAGTCTACCTATCATTTCACATCCTGGTAATTACAAACTTCGCCGGAATGAACATTTAAACAACACATAAAATTACAGCTACAGTTGCAAACTCCAAATTTAATTCTGAAATATTTCTAATAAAATGCGGCATTCCTCAAGATGGAATGTTATCATCAACCCTTTCATTTCTAATTTTCTTAAACGATCCTGCCAATTAGGTGATGCCGAAATAAGGCTCTTATGCTAAATCTCCAGAGAACGGAACTTGTATCATTTAAAAATGTTGGAGTATTAGACAAATAAGATTATCGTTAACGAAATCATGAAAACATTTTTTAAGTAAGGCACAAACAACTAAATTCTGCGAAATTCACTTAATTAGTCCAGAAGTCGTTATAATACATATATGTACCAGATTTCACGTGAATATCCCAATTTAATTTTATCGGCCCCTTTAATCATGGAGCGGGGGTCGCGGAGGGGTTGAAAAATGTTGTAAAAAAATATGAGGCTTTGGCTTCTAGTATTTACATGAAATTCATGTTTCTGCTTGATTTACTTATTTTCCCCTATTTACCCCTACTTACCCCCGAACTCTTCACTGGAATCATCACAAAAAAAATCTGACTACAGATGTGGTTATAATACATACATGTGCCAAATTTCAAGTGAATATGTCAATTTTGTTTTATCAAACCCTTCAATGATGGACTGGGAGTGGTGGTGGGATGGATATTATTACACAAAAATCTGAGGCCTTCACTTCTAGTATATACTCCAAATTCAAAATGTTTGTACTTTTGCCAGATTGCTTTATTTATTTTCCCTTCTTTACCCCTATTTAACCCCCAACCCTTCATTTCAAAATTAATCCAGTTCCAGATGTCGTTATAATACATACGTGTACCAAATTTCAAGTGAATATCTCAATTTCATTTTATCAACCCCTTTAATAATAGAGTGGGAGTGGTAGAGGGGATGGAAAATATTATAAAAAATCTGGAGCCTTCGCTTCTAGTATATACACCGAATCTCAAGTTTCTGTACTCTTTCCAGCTCGCTTTATTCATTTTTCCTTATTTACCCTTATTTACCCTCCAACTTTTCACCGCATATGTTTAAAAAACAATCCAGTTCTAGATCTCCTTATAATACATACGTGTCTAAAATTTGAAGTCAGCATCTTAAACCTTTCTTTATCCGCAGAACACGTGCGGATAAAGAAAGTGTCAGACAGACCGACCGACCAACCGACAGACAGACAGAAATCTATTTTAGCTCAAATCTAAAATCTTGACATTTCGTAATATTGTAAACCTATTTCAAAAATGTTCAAATTTTTTTTACTATTACTATACTTCCAATCCACCACGTGGATGTAGAAGTAAAATTATGCTAATCTTCCTGTTTTGTGGTTAAATCTAAGTATTTTGAAAACGACTGGAATCATTGCGAATTCATAATAATAGTCGGGTTAGGTAGTCTTATAATTTTTTGAAATATACGTACTAATAAAAGAAAATTATCGCCAAAAATAATAAATATTTCCCTATCTCTTTCTAGGAAATGGTCACATTAAACTTTTTTCTATATCTCTTACCAGTCTCGAATTGTACACAATAATGAAGTTTTTCCTACCCTTAAAGAAGGGATGGTAATAGTAGTACATTACACTTTTTTTTAATCATAGCCCAATATAACTTTTGCCGAAGAGATCACCCCTCGGTCACATTTTTTCGACTTAACCTATCTAATTGCTAGGACTATAAAAGAAATTGCAGATAACAGAGGATCAACTGGTGACAATAGAAACGGCAACTTTTGTTCCAACGATATTGTTTGATCTAGTGGCATGTTTTGAGAGAAAAACACCCCCAAGCAATAACAAACTTCGCACAGGCTTATTGAAATGGAAAATTAATATAGCTGTAAACGGATATAAAGCTGAATTAGTGGTTTAGGCGGCATAAAGTTTGATAATAAATAATAGGAAATAAGCAAATCGTCGTGAGAATACACGATTTTAATACTATACCGTCTACCTACCCTACAAAGGTGCACGTAAATAAAATTACATTTCACTCTTGATAATTACTTTATAAGCTGGGACTTTCTCGCATTCTAGGATACGGTTAAACTTCAGAAAGTTGATTTTCGCATACATCTAAGTGTTATGCATCGGCAACTTTGAAATTTACTGTTGTACGAGCTGGATTCATTTTACACTGATGTACCTTACGCAAGGTAAGACCGAGTAGCAGAATAATGAGATATCTGAGCGTGTGAAAAAGTTGTAAACAACCTACCTAATTAATTTGCAACTCAGTTTCTGTGTTTCCGAACGAGTCAGATGCATTTAATAGTTGAATACACTTAGACGAAAGAAGTTTATTAGAGATTCGATTGGATCTGAATGGGTTTGTCCAAAAACTTAATGGCTTTCTATAATCACAGAATATGAGAATATGCGAATACTTATTTTTAAAAGAATTTCGCAATCGAGTATCAAACAACATTTTTTGAAAACTCTCCCATAGTACAAAAATTACTAAAAATGTGAAGAGAAAATGTTCACATTTACAATTATATTTTAATATCAAATATCCCTTGTGGCGTCAGTAACGATAGCAACGCAACAAACCAGCTTTAGTAAACAATCAACAATAGGGTGTGTGCAGTTTTTTTTAAATCAAAAAATATAAAGTACTCATGGTATACAGGGTGTTCCAATAAATACTCCCAGGCCGGATATATTCTAAACGAATAGAGATATTTTAATTCTGTAAAAGCCAATTTGTAGAGCATAAAGAGAGCTTCATTTTTTAATATAATTGTTTTTTTAATATATCAGTATATGGATGGCGCTGTGCTCTAAAGAAATATTTCGATGAGAGAAACTTTGAAATGGAGTTTATGTGAAAGAAAATGCCTTTCTAAGCAGATTATGTTCTAAAAAAAAAATACCATAAAACTAACCGTTTTCGAGATATTTGAGTCCAAATGTTGGCATTTGCCAATATTGAATAATTGTAATCTCTTCAACATTTCAGTCCTTTAAGTGGGATAATCTGTATTTAATTTACAAATTTTAAAAGAAAATATTTAAAGAATGTTTCATACAATTGCTTTGTTATTAGGTTAGATTATAATTTAAAAAAATTGATATCTAGTGAGTATAATAACCCTTGTACCTTATAAACTATATGCAATTAAAGTTACCGTTGGAATAATAGTTTTGACATTTCTCAATTTCAATCACATTTTGTTTATTGGTGTGTCAACAGAACTGTATTATTGTACCTAATTATTGTTTTCTTTGCGAATATTTATTATTAAATATGGTTTCTCATACAAATGAGGATACATTAAACATGATTTTAATTTATGGGGAATGTCGTAAAAATGCCAAGATGCAGAAATACTTCTGTAAATGCTCCAAATAAAAAGTTTCTAGGTGTTCCTATAACCAATTATTCGCGGGAAGTGATCGACTAATATTAAGTCTGCGAAAAACGTATAACGTTCATATTTTTCGAAATTCACCTTTGGAGGGACCGTACGGCATCGCGACGCAATGCCAAAAGCTCTAGTTGATGCGCATCGAAAATTCGGCGCCGCAGGAGCGAACAAAAAATGACATTTTTCGACGTCTGCCGTTTTTTTGCACGGAATGGAAATGGCGCGACGTTTGGAAGGCATTCTATTAAGAGCCCGCATAAACGTATTGTTGTGTAATTTTGTAAATAAATAAATAAAGAAAATAGTTAAATTTATAAAGCTAATAAAACATGTACCGTAACGATCATAATAACGAAATATAGCCTATTCCACGCGGAATTCGGTCCTGGTCCCGCGATACGTCGCCGGATCGGCGAATTTTAGCGTTTCTCTATATCTCAAGGCTGGAAATTTTTTTGCATTTTTGGAATAACGTTCTGCATCAGAAAATTGCATGCCAATCGGAATGGAAATGACGCGACGTTTGGAAGGCATTCTATTAAGAGCCCGCATAACCGTATTGTTGTGTAATTTTGTAAATAAATAAATAAAGAAAATAGTTAAATTTATAAAGCTAATAAAAAATGTACCGTAACGATCATAATAACGAAATATAGCCCATTCCACGCGGAATTCGGTCCTGGTCCCGCGATACGTCGCCGGATCGGCGAATTTTAGCGTTTCTCTATATCTCAAGGCTGGAAATTTTTTTGCATTTTTGGAATAACGTTCTGCATCAGAAAATTGCATGCCAATCGGTAAATCGTCGTCTCGCACTGCAAATTTATCGTAAAACGTAATTGGTATTCATTTTAAAATCGTTCAGAAATACCTGAAATTTTTTCACGGTTTGCAATAACTTTTGACAACGTTCTGCGCTAGAAAACTGCATGCCAATCGCTAAATCGTCGTTTGGTAGTGCAAATTCATAAAACTGATTACCGTACGTTTTAAAGTCGTTCGGAGGTAACTGAAATTTTTTACATTTTTTTGTAATCATTTTTAATAACGTTCTGTATCACAAAACTGCATGCCAATCGGTAAATCGTCGTTTGTCAGTGCAAATTTATCATAAAACGTAATTAGCATGCTCTTTAACTTAGTTCGAAGAAATACCTGACATTATTTGTTGTGTATTTGGTTGATGGCAAATATTTTAAGCATCCAAAAACTGCATGCCAATTATTAATATCATCTATTTTTTTCATTATCAATAATATACCTCAATGACATGCACTTTAAAATCGTTTGGAAAGACCTGAATGTTTTTGCATTTTTAGGAATAACTTTTAATGACGTTCTGCATTATAAAACTGCATGCCAATCGGTAAATCATCGTTTGACAGTGCTAGTTTTTCATAAAACATGTTGGCATGCATTTTAACTTCGTTCAGAGATACCAAAAAATTTTATGATTTAACGTGCGCACCAAAATTTACGCACGGAAACTACATGCCAATAAGTTCCCGCAGGATTTTTTTTCACAGCTTTTTGTTTGGCACTATTGGCATCTATTTTAAAATCGTTCACAGACATCGATTTTTCATGCAAACGGGAAATTGACTTGCACACCCTTCTGCACGCGACGACTGCCTAAAATTAGCATTTCTGGCATATTCATAGTAATTACATTCATATACAGACTGTCTATTTTACAAGGGCCACACCAAATATCTCGCTTAATATCTATTGTAGAAGAATAAAGTTTTAGAAACAGTTATCCCATTTTTGTGAGCTATATTTCAGTAAAAAGAAATTTGAAATCCATAGCCTACTTTATGAGATATATTACAAAAACCTGAAAAATAGGAAAACCACAAACGGTTATAGCTTCCTTATTTGAGGAGATACGAAAAAAGTTAAAGGAATGAAAGTTGACGGCAAAGACAATAAGAATAATAACGTGTAACAAAAAAAATCGAAAAATGCAGTTGGCTTTGACATACGCTATTGTGCAAAAATGAAAAATACATATCTCAAAGTAGGCGATGACGCCATTAATTCCGTTATTTTTTTCTCATTGCAACGATATAAAACATGTCACAGAAATTTTAACCGATAGTGTCAATATTTAATATTTTACGAATACCACAATTCATATAATTGAATCGTAACAATCAGCTGTGCCATAATTAGTGAAAAACAATGTATACAGTTATTAATAAATTTGACAGATTGTCACTGTTGTATGTTGCGTTGTCGAGTTCTAAGACAAATTTTATATCAGTAATTATGGTGTACACCAATAATAACAAATTCGATATGATTAGCATTTATTGTCAGTGCAATTTTGACGCTGAGATGGCAGTCACGGTTTACGGAGATAGATTTCCAGATGCTCCGCAGCCAAATCGAACTATGTTTAGGAAGTTAGTTCAAAATCTAAAAACGCACGGTTCATTTTCAAAAAAAGTACTAAGGCGAGCGCATGTTGCGGATAATGTAAGAAAAGTGAATAGAGTAATGAATTATGTTAACCAAAATGAGGAAACCTCTTTGAGACAAATTCAGAGAAACCGTCGCATAAAAAAAGACAGTGCAAGAAAAATATTGAAAAAAAACGGATTTCGATGCTACAAAATGAGGAAAGTTCAACATTGAAATGAGGGAGATAAGCCAAGGAGAGTAAGATTTTGTAGATGGTTATTAAATAAGTAAAGGAATGACGCGCTGATATGTAGCAAAATTCTTTGGTCGGAAGAATCAAATTTTTCTAATAATGGATTTTTCAATAGAAATATGCATTATAAGTGGACACGAGAAAATATGCATTGGTGCAGAGAGACTGCTTTCCAAGAAAGATTTTCTACGAATGTTTGGCTGGGTCTTTTAGGGACTAAAGTAATTGGACCTTATTTTTATGATGGCAAATTAACCGCTCGTAGATACCTTAATTTCCTGCAAAACGAATTTCAAGATTTTCTTTATGAATTAACAGTGGCAGAAAGATTAAATTATTCATATTTTCAACAAGATGGGGCTCCACCTCACACTGCTGTAATATGTACAAATTATTTAAATCAAGTTATGCCAGATAGCTGGATAGGCACCTATGGACCCATTCTATGGCCAGCTCGATCACCAGATATTACTCCCTTGGATTTTTTCGTCTGGGGTTACATTAAAGACAAGGTATTTCAAACTGCCCCTGAAAATATTGAGGACATCAAAACCAGAATTCGAAACGCATGTGAGGCAATTACTCCTGAAATGCTCCAAAATGTAATGCGTGACGTGTCTCGTAGAGCACGTTTATGTGTCAGAATGCATGGTGCACAATTTGAGCATTTGTAGTTAGAAAAATAAATACACACAATTTCTTTTCAATATAGTAGTAGGTAGTACTGTTATACATAGTTTTTCGTTTTTTTCTTTGGATGTTCGTTTTGTACTTGTATTTTTATTTATGACATATTTATTGGTTTGTATTAAATTGTAATAAATAATTACGGAATTATAATTATTATAAAGTGAATTTTTACTATTATAGCACAGCTGATTGTTACGATTCAATTATATGAATTGTGGTATTCGTAAAATATTAAATATTGACACTATCGGTTAAAATTGTTAAAAATGTTTTATATCGTTGGAATGAGAAAAAAATAACGGAATTAATGGCGCCATGGCCTACTTTGAGATATGTATTTTTCATTTTTGCACAATAGCGTATGTCAAAGCCAACTGCATTTTTTTTGTTACACGTTATTATTCTTATTGTCTTTGCCGTCAACTTTCATTCCTTTAACTTTTTTCGTATCTCCTCAAATAAGGAAGCTATAACCGTTTGTGGTTTTCCTATTTTTCAGGTTTTTGTAATATATCTCATAAAGTAGGCTATGGATTTCAAATTTCTTTTTACTGAAATATAGCTCACAAAAAATGGGATAACTGTTTCTAAAACTTTATTCTTCTACAATAGATATTAAGCGAGATATTTGGTGTGGCCCTCGTAAAATAGACAGTCTGTATATGATTGGCATGCATTTTAAAAACGTTGCACCTGACTGATCATGTACCGCCGGTCTATAGGTGGATGTAAAACACTTTTACGTTCTGTAGACAAGAAACTATCGTTTTGACATTTAATAAGTATCATGTAAAAGTCAACTTTTAATGGCAGTTTTTGAAAAAACTGTATCGAAAACTGAGGCCATTTACACATTCTAGCAATTGAAGTAGTCAAATATTCATATTCTTTTATAAAATCTAACGCCTGGGAGCACCCTGTATACACCATTGGATATATTATGAGGTTTCCATGTGGGATATTTAGATTCAATATACGCTTCTTGGACTGGTTTATTAAGTATATTGCGTTATTCGATTGATCTTTGAAGTCAGTGATTCAGTTTTCAATGATCCAAAATGTAATGGTCCAATATCGTCTTGATGGTGAATTGTAACAGTAATTCGCCCGCAATTCCGTTTTACAACAACACGTAATCGCGTTTCCAATCACGGCACAGTGAATGTCTACGAGCACTTAGTCAATAGGTCAACATTATGTTAATTACATTGACGTTTGAAGAGAACTCCTGATAATTACTAACCTGTATGTCTTGAGGCACTTAATTTAGGTCTGAAATAATTAACTGTTCCAATAGCGAGCCCGTGTAGCATCATAGACATCCCGGAATATGGTATTATGTAACTGCAAACTTGCTGGTGCCAGCGAGGTTGCAATTCATAAATTACTATCAAACTAAGATTCATAATACTGGTGTGGCGCTTCATTAATATTCATTATCTTGGAAAATTAATTAGGGACTTCCCTGTGAATTCATCGCTTTTTTCATCGCTTTTTTGAGGCAACATTAAAAGCTTGTAAAAATTAAAGGCTAACTAAAACTCATAATAATTTGATGGTCGTGTTAGGCTACTAATTCAAATAGTTCTTCTACTTCTCGTTTAGGACTTTCTACCACATATTTACTCACTTCTAAATAACGTCCGAGGAATCTACAAAAGAATACAACTATCTAGAATATTATTGGAAAATAACTTTTATGTCAAAGGAACAGTTAGAGGATGTTTTTTTGACAGACGACACAAATATGAATAATAATAATGTATCATCAAACTACTTCTTCGTTGCATCGGCGATCTTTAACAAGTGAATGAATAGCGCAAATTAATCTCCACGTACACCGAATAAGAGTCATGTGTCAGGCTATTTGTTACACTGGAACAATTTTTTTTAGTATTGTGTTTATCATAGACGTTAAATACGCCTCTATATAATACAAAGAATTTTCCAAAGTTGATCCACTTATTTAAAAATTTTCAAGTTTCTGATTGAATTTAAGGTTCTTCAATTTCATGTTTTTTGCAGTCGACGCAGATTTTCAAAAATATAAAATTATTGTAGAATTTACACACGAATTGAAATTTAGACAATAAATTTATTTTAAGTAGAAGAAAGCCCTACTGTTTTTGAAAAAATTGATCATCGAATAATTTACACTCATGGACAAAATTATCGAATATTTTAAATTTTCCCAATTCTTTTGAATTTATAAATTTTAATGAAAGAAACGCATTACACAAGAAAGAATAGTTTATTTCACACATTTTAAGTAAAGAATATTAAGTTTTCATTAGCTAAAAAAAATAATGCAAAATGTTATAAAAATTAAAAATAATTACTTTCAACTTAAATGCTACCACGTTAAGCAAATTAATCTTTTGATTAGAATAATAGGGCATGGTTAATAACGAGTATTACCACCTCGAGCTCTAATGGCTGCTTGCATCCTTCTTAACATACTACTAATTAGATTTTGAATGTATTCTTGAGAAATTGCATTCCATTCATATTGTGCTGCAATTCGAAGTTCTTTTAGGGTATTTGGAACAGGATTTCTTTGTCGTATACGAAGTTTTAGCTGATCCCACATATGCTCTATGGGAGTCAAGTCTGGACTATACGGTGGCCAATCTAATCTTTGAATCTGGACTGCATCTAGGTAATCAGTCACTGTGCCAGCTGTGTGGGGTCGAGCGTTATCGTGCATAAATACGAACCTATCGTATCCAATGTGGTCCACGTATGGCAAAACATGACTAGTCATTCGTCCAACGACTTCCACGAGTTCGGTGCGGCCTTCCCAACTAATACCTCCCCAAAGCATTATGCCGCCACCTCCAAAACTAACAGTTTGTACGAGATTACAACTAGTGTGTTGTTCCCCAACTCTTCTATAGACATGATTTCATCCATCTGGCTTCCATAACTGTATTCTAGTCTCATCAGTGAATTGAAAATTTTTGTAATTCTCGATATTCCACTGAATATGTGCTCTGGCAAATTGTAAACGACGAGTTTTGTAATTTTGGAAAAGACGTGGACCTTTGGCAGGCCGTCTTGGCTTTAAACCTACCTCTCTTAATCTTCGTCTAACCGTTTTCGAACTAACATTCCCTTGTCTTACATTTAATAACTCATTTTTGAGATGTGTAGATATCAGTGTGCGATTTCGGGTAGAATTAAGATCAAAAAACGGTCATCAATTGCTGTTGTGCACCTTTTGCGCCCTTGGCCGGGTCTTCGAACAAAATTTTCAGTCTCTTGATACCTTTTTAAAATATTCGATACTGTAGATTGACCTCTCCTAAGACGCCGCGCGTTATCTTTTTGTCTGTATCCTTCCTCATACAGAGTTATAATTTGTGCCACTTAAGCTTCACTGCAGTATCTATCTGGTGGCATATTTTTTTCTTAAATAGAGGCAAGAACAAATAAAAGTCACTAACACTTACTTTAATTCACTACAAATAACTCAATTCACTATAATTCTTGAATTATGTAAAGAATTTTCAAATACCAAAACGTGCGTTAGAAAATATACGCCATTAAAATGAATTAAACGTCTAAATATTTTAAAACAATTGAATATATTCACCTACTAGATGAATAACATCATATGTAAATTTACAACGACGATTTGAAACCATATTCAAGTAATAGTGATAACAAAAAATATTCGATAATTTTGTCCATGAGTGTATATAAACAATTATTAAACAATTTTCTAAAGTCAATTTATATGAGGACGATTGCGACATTTAATAAGATTGTACAAAGACAGAAATGCTTCGTGTATCGTGTATTGACGAGCGTTTCACCGATCAAACTGGCATTATTAGGATAAGATTAAAATTAAAAATGTAGGTAGACGCATTTGCGATGTTTTTAAATAGCTGTCATCGTTATATATAAAATTCCTAAGACTAATATTATTTACAAAACAAAAAGAAACAGCGACAGTTTTCTATAGAATGTGCAACAATTACATAAAAAAATATTAAATTAGAGTAGAGTATAATGCTTCTTATATATAATAGGTTAAAGAAGATATAAGAAACTGTAAGTAGTTCATAAAAGAATGCATTTTAACACGCTTTTGAAGAGTTTAATGAAAGCAGGTATATTGACGAATTTTTAAATTTTCAAGAATTTATGACTCAAGAACCATTAACTCTCTACCAAAAAATTTCCAGATATATTCTACATCAATTTGAGCAAAGAATATGAAACAAAATGTTGAATGCAAGAGACATTCATGTTTTTAATTGTTTGAGTAGTTTTCATTTAAATACCTGATCAGGTTTCGATCTGTATCGCGTGTTCTCATGACCAGTGCTTCATCCTAAACACGTATCATAAAAAAAATTGCATCCGGAAAATTTTCTGTACCCTTGGGCCGATACGTGCTGGTCTAATAAATATCCGGAACGTTCATTTCCGTATCAGCGTCAGAGCGACGTTTATCCGTTTATCTTCTCTTCTTTATCTTGATTTAATTTCGTCGTATTTCAATATACAAAAATAGGGTCTGTATTAGATCAAAAGGATATTACTGGATTACTCTTTGCATTCGAGGGTCGACAGAAAGTTCAAACGGAGGGAGAGGAATTAGAAAGGCAAATCAAATGAATAAATTACTTAATATTGAATTATAGAGGTCAATCCGGCTTGATTTTGATAAACTTACAACTTCGACTTTGATCAACTTGAAAGCTACCCTTCGAGCGCGACATTTGGAAATATTGTAATAAGTGAACCACCGATCGAAACTTTTTCTATATGAAACTAAATAACACAATTAAATTAAGTTTTCTTAGAATTGCTGTAAAACGTATTTTATTAAGAACTTTTTAAATGACTCCCAATACGAAAGCGAAAAGTATATTACATTAAATCATAAAAAACGTGTAGCAGAATGTTTAAATGTTTTTAAATATTTTCTTAACCGCTTCTCAAGTCACCGGTAACTCCTCGGTGAATGATTTTGTGTTAGGTAAAGAGAAACGAGGCCCTACAGTTTAAAGTGGAGTCCGAACCACACCTTGGTTATAATTTTATAATTAAAATTATTTCGCGGTGACCTGGGATTGAACCTGCTTCGCTAGGTATGCCAGTATGCAAGCTAGACGCCCTAAACCACTGAGCTACCGTCCCACCCCAGAATAAGCATGATAAAATGGCCCCAGAAGCGTTTCGGCCTAACTCGGCGTCAGTAGATTGACAATAGGAACAGAAATGTTTTCCTCGAGTTGTAGCCCTCTGTCGCCACTGGTAACCCCTGTACCCTAACATATAATTTTTCGTTTTCATTTTTTATCTCTGCAAGTGTGCGTTAATTATTATGAAAAAAATTGACGATGTACATGTGATTTAAATGTATCTAAGAAAAAAAAATTGCTGATTTGGCTGCCTCCTTCGAATAATAAAAATTTATTAAAACATGAAAATATTTATTTTTTCATGAAAGTAATGATTCGAGATTTTTTTCAAATTTTTAGGAGCGGTGCGCACCAATTAAAAAAAATAAAAACTGTTACAACGCAATGGTTAGTGGTGCTTAACCATTGGAACTTTATGTATCTATATGTCTTACCTTTAATTCGTTCAGATACTGCCACTGCGAAAGAGTATAAATATCTTCAAAAAGTTAATTAAGTAATTGTAACATAAACATTATCAAGAAAATTCTTAAAACAATCACTTTGACTACAAGCGGCATATTATGTTTGTTATTCATGTTGATAGAAAATATCCGTAGAAATAAAGTAAAAAATTAAATACATGTATAACATTTCATTAAATTTTCCCCAACATATGGATTATCAAAGTTAGTAATTAAATTATTGTGTTATTTTACATGTAATATGCACTGCACTAATCTTGATAAAGGCATATAAATTAAACATAAAAATTAATTATATGGGTCATAAAAAGTTGGCGTGCTAGTATAATGAAAATATTTGAATAATGGTATAGAGTAACACTAATAATATTTCATGATCACGATGTATATCAAAATGTTTAAAAATTACCAGTAAAATTCTGATGCCACTCCTTATATCAACTGTGATAAAACATATTTTTATACCTACACTTTACCGAAATCAAGAAATTTCAAGCAATGATGGACACTGATGTGATACACAACTATGCAACGTGACAAATTTTAAATCATTCTATCCGAATTTTTCCCTTCCAAAATCTCTATGTGAAAATAATAACAAAGTGATTTGTTGTTTAAAACCCAAACAGAATTACTGGAAAAAATACACAGGGAGAAGGGTAGCGGGTATGTTTCTAAGCGCCATTGGCGACTTCGGCTACTTAATCGGTAAACTATTTGATGACCCCTCCCTGTTTCACTGTATTTTTATAGCAACTATAATAAGAATCCTAACAAATTCACGAACTATGGTACAAGCAAACTTCTTGGAACTTCAAGAAAGGCTTATCCTTACTTTATAAATAAATGCTACCGAATTTCATGATTCTAAGAATATCAGGTAATAATTAATTGTAAGTAAATATTTAAATTAAAAAAAAAAAACTTAAAACTACCCCAGACTATTATAAATTTGGAGTAGTTTGATAAGGATTAATCGTGGAGTTATCATAATTCTGACAATGTTAATATTAAACTCTGAGAGACATATGCATTGCAATGATGGTCAGTGTAGTGAATAATAATTATTAGGAGAAAACGACACCGTATTGATGGATAATTAAAGTTTCAGACGTTTCAGTGGCTAAGCGCCACTAGCCGCATAGATCAAACTAGAATAACGCATCACTATATTTTTTATTTTTTTTAAATATGGTGCACCGCTTCTATAAATTTAAAAAAAATCTGCAATAAACTACTCATAACAATGTATTTTTGGTAAAAGTTTCGTGTACGCGAATCATTATTTTCGTGAAAAATATTTTAATTTTCAAATATTTTTTTATTATTCGAAGGAGGCAGCCAAATCAGCTGATTTTGTTTTCCAAGATACACTTAAATCACATGTACATCGTCAATTTTTTCCATAATAATTAACGCACAGCTTGCAGAGATAAAAAATTAAAACGAAAAACTATATTTATTAGGGTCCAGGGGTTACCACTGGCGACAGGGGGCTACGACTCGGGGAAAACATTTCCCTTTGTCGGTCTACTGACGCCAAATTAGGTCAAAACGCTTCTGGGGCCATTTTACCATGCTTATTCGCACACCCTTTCATATAATTTTGTCTGTTCGTCCGTTTTACTTTACAAAAGAAAGTCCGATTGTATTGAAATTTGAACAGAGAGTTAATATTAGCTAGAGGAAGAATTATTCTTTCACAGAATCGATCCTTAAAAAAAAATCGGTCAAGATATTTACGAGAACTTCCCACTTTATTATTGTATACAATACATCCCTTATTATTCATCGTAGAATTATAAACAAGATGTATTCATAATAAACATATAGAACCACGTGTTCAAAGTTAAACAGGGTTAAAAGTACCATCCTAATACAGCTAACATAAATTTTCGTTGGTTGTATATTTCGGACATTTAAGCTTTTGTACAAGGTTCTCGTCGTGTTCACTAAATATTTGTATTTAAATCGCTGCGTTTTTTTAGTTTAATGACTGCACTAAAAAATTCAAATCGTTATGCAGAACGGCCTTATCTGCCGCTGAACAATTTAAACGCAATACTATAAAAGCTTTACGTCTTCTAACCCCCCGATAAATATTTATTAAACCCTCTTCTCGGTTATGCAAATTACATCGTTGTTCCTAATTTGTTACTAATTTATGTAATTTGAAGTTTTTTCTCTGGAATACTTGGAAGGTAACCGCATAATTTATATGCAAATGTATTTCTGCCCTCTGGGATATTATTAAGATTGACCTGTAATAAATCGGATGTTTTTTAGGGGCCGCTTGCTCTACCGTTTGCATAAATAAAATAAATAAAGCCTGTAAGACGATGTTCAATTCCAGAAGAATTATGGCCTAATAAAAGTTGACCACCTGACGTGTGAATAATAATGCAATTAAAAGAACTCTATCTAAAAAAGTGTGAAGCAAAAAGTGCCAATGATACAAACTACTATATTAAATACAAGAAAGTGTACAAAAAAGTTATATCTGCTGCTAAAAAATTAAACAACGACAAGCTGTATGCGGAATCGGATAATAAAAGTAAGTGTGTTTGGAAAATTATAAATAATATTGTAAATAATAAGAATAAACATCAAATTACTGAAATTAGAACACAATATGGCATAAGTAACGACTTTAAACTTATTGGAAATTCTTTCAATAATTACTTTGCAGATATTCCACATAAACTTCGAAATAATATTACCAACAAAAATGTAAATAACATAAATTTTCCACAAACTAGTCATTTTGGTACATATTTTATAAGCCCTGTATCTGAACATACAGTATATAATGTAACAATGGGATTAAAAAAATCTAATTCTACTGGAATTGATTTAATTTCTTCCAATTTATTAAAATCTGCTGTACATTACATAACGTATCCGTTAACCTACCTTGTAAATTTATCACTAGAGAAAGGAATTTTTCCTGATATACTTAAAATAGCACGTATTTTACCTTTATATAAAAAATACGAAAAAGAAAGCATGAAAACTATAGACCAGTAGCATTACTCAGTACCATATCTAAGATTTTAGAAAAAATTATCTTCGATCAAATTATGTTTTTTCTAACATCTAATAATATCTTAAGGTCAGTTGGGGTATCTGGGCCCAGGGGGTAACTGGGCCATGGTTTTTTTCCGTAGAACTTATGGGGGTAATTTCACTTCAAGCAGTTGGCAGCACTGAAGGACAATGTCATCTCACTACAACAATTAGTCTCATGTTTCTGAGTGTTGTTGCTTTCATGTAATAATTTTTTTAATTTTGTAGTGCAAAATTTTCATAGCAACGTGATGTAATCTTGATTTTTATGAAATATCTACAGGTTTACTGTATATATTATCAACGTCACAGTTAATTTAGCATAAATTAGAAGCATGATATATCCCTAAAATATTATTGCAAGCATGTATTCTGCGTTAGGTCATAAGCTTAAGTGAGTGGCCCAGTTACCCCCACAATTTTTCAAAAATGGGGTAAGTGGGCCAGTTAATTGGGGTATTTGGGCACGGCTGGGACCAAGTTACCCCAAGCATATTAAGTATGTTGTTTTTGTTTTTATTTTTTAGGTAGATGTAGATCACTGCGCACAGTCACACAAAAAATAGCGATCTGAACCTGGGACCCGACATATTAATCCCTATATATTTTGATGTGTTGAACACGAATTTGATGTCCGTTTAGCTCCATCACCCACCATTTTTTTGTAAATCGCGAAAATAGCCTAAGCATCCTCATTTCTTTAGATCATTTTCGCGATTTACAAAAAGTTGATGGGTAACGGAGCTAAACGGACATTGGATTCGTGTTCAGCACGTCGAAATACATAGGATTACTATGTCAGGTCCCTGATGCAGACCACTTTTTTTGTGGGCCTGTGTTATTTATGCTTACATGAAATTGGATGTTTTTTACATTTAATTTTGCCTTTTAACAGAAGTTGTGTTATTCCTAAATTTGAATAAATTTCACACCTAATTGTTATGTAGTAGTACTCTTACATCGTCGACAACTCGACTATGGTGTGGTTTAAATGACTTGTGGTAATTTTTGTACGAAGTGTACATGTTTACCAACACGCCCACTTACCCCAGTTCAAATAACAATCGTTTGTATGAAACCAAGACCCGTATGGTCCAGTTGCCCCAATTTCTAGGGGTAACTGGGCCCATCAGACTTTTTATTATTTAATCATAATTATAAAGAAAATTAAATTTGACTCGGGATTTGAATATTATATATGTAAAGACTGTGTATTGTATTATATATAAAAAAATATTTTAGATATTAATATAACTTATTAGTGGTTCTCAGGCAAGTTCAAAGTATAATCTACTCGCCCAGGTTGTAAAATCATGGCCCAAATGCCCCAAGTGACCTTACATGATTCCCAACACGGTTTCAGGAAAAGAAATCTACGCAATAAGCAGTGATACAGTTTATTAGTCGGCTATATGCAGCATTGGATGAAGGTAAAAGATCTTTTGGTCTCTTTATGGACTTAAGTAAGGCATTCGATTTAGTCGATCATGACTTACTTAAAGAAAAACTTAATTTATATGGTCTCAGGGGAAAAATTTCGAAGTGGCTAACATCTTACCTTCACGATAGAAACCAGCTTGTGGATATTAATGGTGTATATTCAGATGTGACAAACGTTAACATAGGAGTCCCACAGGGCTCCATTTTAGGACCCTTGTTGTTCTTAATTTTTATTAATGATCTTCCTAACGTAGCTAGCTGTGAAAATTCTTTAACGATGTTTGCAGATGATAATACATATTTATGCCCTGATTAAAATATAACCGAGGTAACTTCAAAAATGCAAAATATAATTGTAAAATTTAAAAACTGGTTTGATATGAATAAGTTGTGTTTAAATGAAACTAAAACTGTGTTTATGAATTTCTCATCACGGAAATCGTCAATGGAATAAAGTTATTTGTTAAAAGTTGAAGGAAAGTCCATTGATCAAGTAGAGAATACAAAATTTCTTGGTATACTTATAGATAACACCTTGAACTGGGACATGCATATAGATTATCTCTCGAAAAAGTTTGCATCGTTTTGTTACGCTTTGTACAGATTAAAAAATGTTAGTAATAACGCTACTTTGATATCTTTTTATCATGCCCAATTTGCATCTCGCTTACGTTATGGAATAATATTTTGGAGACTCTTATGCCAATTCAACAGATTATTTAAAATTCAAAAAAGGCGATAAGAAACATTGTAGGAATATCTGCAAGAGTATCATGTAGAAATTATTTCAGAGATTTAAAGCTGTTAACACTTCCTTGTATATATATTTATGAAATTTTAATATACGTTAAAACTATAACTTGGAGACATTTACAATTAATGGCGATTTTCACCATTATGAAACGAGACAAAGATCTATGTTGTCAATTCCTGCACATTGTTTGTCCGTATATGAGAAAAGTCCTATGTACGTAGGAATTAAATTGTATAACAAATTATTGCCAGAAATAAAATACATAGAATATATCAATCTGTTCAAAAAATAAACTTAAATCTTTTCTCCTTGACAACTGTTTTTATAGTACCCAAGAATATTTAGGATTTTAGTTTCTCTTAAGTCATTCTACATTGCACATGCCTTTTTTAATTGTTATTTTAATAAATTTTGTATGTCTACTTTATATTTTATGTTTTCTACAATGATTTTGTATTTTATTATTTTATATTCTTTTAATATTTAACTTATTCACATTCTGTCTATACACTTTTATATTACTGTATCGTTATATTTCTATTCTATATTTTTATGTAATTTTGCATTTTGTTCACTTGTAATGTTCTGACGTCTCCTATACCATGTTTTATGGTCTCCTGGAAAAATAAATAAATAAATAAATAAATTTTATTTAAATCAAATGATGTGTATGCTAGTAAATATACCAATATTCTTTGTTTCCGTGTTCTTAAAATGGGGATTTGAATATATACATTGTACTCTTCGGCTGATTACTGAACTTTTTAGATACATAATTATTGTTGAACATTCAATATATTTTTTTTAATCACTTATTTAACGTTGGCCTATTTCCGCTACTAAGGCCAATCACCGACGCCAGGAGACGAGCTACCCCCAACCTGGAGATTTTGCCGAACCTCTTCTCTATCGAAGAGTAGAGATCTTTTACTTGCCTAACATTTAATAGACAAGGGACCGACTGCTTTACATCCCCTCCGAAGGATGATATATCCGCTATGTAACCCCCGCCTAAAGTTACATACCTTCTATGCATGCGCAGATATACAAGCCGTTAGAAGATGGAGCGAGAATGCTGTGTTTCCCTGGAGAGGCTTACCCATCCAAGTACTAACCGCGCCCGACGTTGCTGTATTTGCGTATCGAAATACAATCAATCAAAACAAATTTATTTTAAATTAATAATACATAATTGTCCTACCTAAGCACTCGTCCGGAGCCAGCCAAACATCCACAGCACTAATCGCCATGATAATTGAAGGGATGGACGGAGCGAGGCTAGGTTGGATTAAAAGTAAACTTAAATAATAATCACTATCTCCTTTCGCGGTAGGAGGTAGTCTGCAAAGCAGCCATGTCCTGTCAAGGCCTGTTTGAGGTGGTACCCCACCTCCCCATGCTTTCTTTCCACCAATTTTTTAATTGAGGGGATCACACGGTGAATCCATCTCCCTTCGAGGGCATTCTCCCACCTGTCCTGCCATCTTTCGAGGAGTTTTTTCTTGGCCGTTCCTTTCTCTTCGCCTTCGTATACTTCTGCCCTTTCCTTTATCATTAGATCTAGCGGGGGAATCCCTAATGATTTAGTGTGTCTATGAGAATAAAGGTATTGAAACAATTTTTTGACGTCAGTCACCCCCAGACGACTTCAAACTTTATATTAATAACATTCTATGAGAAATTATTTCCACGTACTGAAATACAAATATAGTACCAAGATGTTCTCGCTTAAAGAGACTTTATTGGGAAATCTAGATGTGGAAGTGTTAGACAGCGTTTTTTTATTTTGTTAACCTCTTTAATAATTGAGTGTCTTCCCACCCAAACTGGTGTTCAAGTGACCTTGCCTCTTGTGACCACTTTAAGTCCATCGCGTGGTCAAAAAATAGCTGTGCTAAATTCTTTTTTAATATGTTGTCGTCCTCTCACAGAGGAAATTCTGAACTGGCATATTGTGATTACCTATTTATTAATTTCCAAACGGATGTAGTTATTTTGTATTCATGGTTGATGTTTATATGGACAAATTATTTGGCATATCTGTGCGTTGCATTATTTTACCATGAGATTTGCCTTTTATATTACTATTGCTTCGATTTTACTTGTTTAGTTGTTTATGTGTAACTTAAAGTAACTATTTTCTGCTTATCAAATGTGTCTATTTGTTTATTACTTCCACATCCACGTAGTGGATTGGAAGTATAGTAATCGCAAAAAAATTTTCAAAAATTTTTATTCGTGAAATATTTTTAATTATGGTAACCATTTTCTTCTTATCTTTGATCATAACTGCCAACGGTGTTTATTTGTATATGATTAAGAATATGACATATTTTCTTGTTCTCTTTGATTGTGCTTGTCGAAGGTATTTGTTTGTGTCAATTTAACTCTTAGTATATTTTTAAGTATAAATTCAGATTTAACCGGTTTTTCTATGGTTTTTACGGGAGACTCAAAATAAAACATAGTGGCGCCCTTTAATTCACATTTGATTCTTTCGTTAACTTTTGTTGATTGCAGTTATAATAAAGTAAGCACTTGGAGACAGGTTTCAATTATGTGTACAAATTAGCCGCCAGATTGTTCCCTACGCTTTGATTTATGATCTTCAAGCCGTGGCAAATTTTTGGCAATTATCTATTCTATAAACTTAAATCCATCGTTACAAAATCGTTGAGAAAATTTTGAGTTACATGTTGTGCGATAGAATATTTACGTAATTTGACAACTTGATTACTATCAGAAGTACACGGCATGCTTATCTTTGGTGTATTTATATTGCGCGTCTTTGTATTTGTATTGAGAAACACTTCACTCGTAATCATCACTATCTTAAGCGCAGTCAAGAATCGTTTATTCCATCCTCTTTGAGACGAGCATTACAAATTCCTCCACCTTGCCGTACCTTATAATAAAACTTGATTCAGACAACATCAATTCCGATTTATTCAGTTATCCCATTTCCTGGTTTGCAAATTCCAAGTTCGATCCACTAAAAATGAGAGTATAGAGAGTCTCGCCGACTCCGTCGGCTGAATAATAAGTAAAATGTTGACGTAACTTAAATCAATAATGTTTGTAAAGCTGAATTTTATTACTTGTTAGAGTAATAATGCATATATCTAGGGTTTTATCAGCGGCAGCAGGAGAGAAGAATCCTTGAATATGCAACAACACGAACCTCGTTTCTTTGCAGTGAATGATGCACCGCTGACTCTAGCACGTCAACTATAAGAAGCACATTTTTACCTCTTTATGAGGAGCTAAAATGAATATTTTATGTCTAGGCGTTTTTTCGAAGACTTTTATAGAACCGAACGTGCTAAATTTGAAATTGTACTCCTTGCAAATATTTTATTTCCGTTTAATATCTCAGTTTTCAACTCATTTTATTCTATGACTGCTACTGTGAATCAAAGAAAATTAAAGTGTAGTTTTTCTTAGCATATTCTACCTTTGCCTCTAAAAACGATATCCGTGGAAACTACAAAGTAGCACAGTTATCCAGTATTTTATTGTACTCTTCGCAAATACAAAACGTATATTGAATTCGATTGGCACATTTCTAAAACCGGTAATACTGCTCGCAGAGAAAAAATGTTCATATCACTGAGTTGGTGATCGAATTCTGAACAATTTTCAAAATGCCCGTCCGTCTGTCTGTCTGTCCGTCACGTTTCTTGTAAGTACGATAACTTAAGAACGAAAAACCCGATTTTATTGAAATTGGGACATTAGTAGTAGTAAGTTAGTGTTAGAGGAGAAACCCTGTTGTTTTGAACAATATCGATCAATAAATAAAAAAGTTATTAATTTTTTAAATAATTTATTTTAAGGTTTTGTAATTAAACTGAAAATGTCTAAAACTAATATTATTTACAAAAGAAACTGCGAAGAGTATCCTATAGAATGTGCAACAATTATATAAATCGGCGAAAAGTAGGTATAATGGTTAGCTTGTTATACGATACCTTCGACTCCTGTGACTACATCTGTTTTATGTTTACTTAGAGCCCAGGAAACGTGCTTTGTTAACTTTACTCTTTATTAGCTAGTCGACGTTAGCCACTTGTAAACAATAAATAAGCATCCAAATTATTTTATGTCCAATTTGCTTTGCCCGCTTGAAGTTAAGGGCACTTGTTGAAATATCCACGGGGGGTATAGTTAAATTTTCTAGACTAAGGCAGTTGAAATATGATTCCAGGAACATATGTAATAGACTAAGATAGATAGACCAAAGAAGGCAGATTTTTTCCCCTATACAAAGGCAAAGCAAGGAACAAAAGGGGTTTTTTCCATCTGCTGGACTGGTATTATAAAATGTTAAAGATAGGCCATATGATAAATACCATGGTTCGTTAGGTAATTTCAAATAGGGGGTACCGTTTAAACTACAGAAGGTTTTAATTGGTCGAGCTTTTAAAGTTTACTGCCCACTTTGGAAACGTATTATTTCGATGTAGAGATTATCTGGACTCTTGGTTTAACTTCGGTTCAGTCAACATCTACCTACGGGGTATAGGAAATTCTCGTTTTGCGAACCTTTTTCAATTGTAAAGTTTAAGTACATTTGGTTAATGTTTTGCCGGTTTTAATAAGTAGAAAATTAATGTGTTGTAATCGAACTAGGTCGCGGTTTCGCTAAAGATTTGAAATTGCCGCGGACCATTGTATTTCTTGATATAGAGTAATTATCGTTTGTTAATTTATTTAGTCGTCTTTTAGTGTTTGTGATTGTCATTCTCATTTGTTTTCATTTTCTTATGTAAATATAGTGATTTAAGTGTTTTGAGAAATCGCGTGTTTTATTTGCTTGTCAGGAAATTAAGTTCATTTTACATTCAGTAAAGTTTGTTGGTGAAGTAACCTGGTTGATGGACACCAAAAAGGATAAAATCACCTAGAAAGCAAAGGGTAAGCACAGTTTTGTTTTCGATGGATATACTATGATATCGACGGAGTTGGCAAAGTGATTGGGCCACTCCGTACTCTGCCAATGGTAATGTCTAATTAAATCATGTAATTAGGGGAATAAACCCCAGTTATTACAATATCTAAAATATTTTTTTGTATATAATACAATATACTGTCTTTAAATATATAATATTCAAATCCCGAGTCAAATTTAATTTTCTTTATAATTATAATTAAATAATAAAAAGTCTGATGGGCCCAGTTACCCCTAGAAATTGGGGCAACTGGACCATACGGGTCTTGGTTTCATACAAACGATTGTTATTTGAACTGGGGTAAGTGGGCGTGTTGGTAAACATGTAAACTTCGTACAAAAATTACCACAAGTCATTTAAACCACACCATAGTCTAGTTGTCGACGATGTAAGAGAAATACTACATAACAATTAGGTGTGAAATTTATTCAAATTTGGGAATAACACAACTTCTGTTAAAGTAAAAAGGGCAAAATTAAATGTAAAAAACATCCAATTTCAAGTAAGCATAAATAACACAGGCCCACAAAAAAGTGATCTGGAACCTGACATAGTAATCCTATGTATTTCGACATGCTGAACACGAATCCAATGTCCGTTTAGCTCCGTTACCCACCAACTTTTTGTAAATCGCGAAAATAATCTAAAGAAATGAGGTTGCTTAGGCTATTTTCGCGATTTACAAAAAATGGTGGGTGATGGAGCTAAACGGACATCAGATTCGTGTTCAACAAAATACATAGGGATTAATATGTCGGCTCCCGGGTTCAGATCGCTATTTTTGTGTGACTGTGCGCAGTGATCTACATCTACCTAATAAATAAAAACAAATACAACATACTTAATGTGCTTGGGGTAACTTGGTCCCGGCCGTGCCCAGATGCCCCAATTATCTGGCCCACTTACCCCATTTTTTAAAAATTGTGGGGATAACTGGGCCACCCACTCAAGCTCATAAGCTTGAGTGGGTGGCAAGCATGTATTCTGCGTTAGGTCATAACCTAACGCAGAATACATGCTTGCAATAACATTTTAGGGATATATCATGCTTCTAATTTATGCTAAATTAACTGTGACGTTGATAATATATACAGTGAAACTGTAGATATTTCATAAAAAACAAGATTGCATCACGTTGATATGAAAATTTTGCACTACAAAATTTAAAAAATTGCTACATGAAAGCAACAACACTCAGAAACATGAGACTAATTGTTGTAGTGAGATGACATTGTCCTTCAGTGCTGCCAACTGCTTGAAGTGAAATTACCCCCACAAGTTCTACGGAAAAAAACCATGGCCCAGTTACCCCCTGGGCCCAGATACCCCAACTGACCTTAGTGTTTTTAACAAATGCAAATGATATGTATAGGGAAAAAATATCAAAATAACATATTTTCCTGACGTATCGGAAGCCTTTATTTCCCTTTTCAAGTCCTTGTGCTGCCTTCTTGTGCGTGCTGTGCTGCAGTGTATATTAAATATTAATGTGAGCAGCAAAGAGTATAGTGTTATGATCCTCAATGAAGCAAACTTGCTGGCATAAATCTATTTCATAATTATATAATGACTATCACTATGTAATGACTATTATGAATATAATCATTATCCTATATGAAAGCAAATCATTATCATTTTGAGAACAGTAGAGATATGATTTATAACATAATTAATAAGTGAGGAGGTTGCGCGCGAGCGCGTCCCAATATCCCTACGGTTTTCATAGTCAAAAATAATAGGTCCATATTTCTCTATGATAATCCAACAAAATGATTATTTTCCGAATCTATTTCCTAAACAGACCTTAAATATGAACATAAAGTTGTCACCCAGAGTTAGCACCCCAGATTTACACTAGGTCTGAAACGGCAACGTAACGAGCGGCCGCGCCACCGCTGGCGGGGATTATCTTGTTTCATGGAGTAGAAGAGACCTGTTGGAGGTGGAAAGCGGCAGCTCGTTGCCGGATCGAATTTTCCGATGTAAAAAAAATTTCCGGCTCTGAAATGCACATGCAAAGAGCTGCCACGATTCGGATTGTGGCAGTCATCATCATTCAGTGTAAACTAACCGCCCTCCAATTTTCAGCGCGGCAGCTCAATTCCAAGTCGAGCTTTCCGGAGGGAAAAGGAGTTTTCCGACCGCGGAAGGGAAGGACCACGAGCTGCCGCGATTTTCTCTCTGTGGATGCTTTTCTTTTAACAACAGGTACCCTTTGACCTACTTTCGTGGCAGCTCTCGGCCCTTCCCTTTCAGGGTCGGAAAACTCTTTGCCCCCGGAAAACTCGATTTGGCGTTGAGCTGCCGCGCTGAAAGTGGGTCAAATGGTACCTATTGTTAAAAGAAAAGCATCCACAGAGGGAGAATCGTGGCAGCTCGTGGCCCGTCCCTTCCACGGTCGGAAAACTCTTTTTCCCTCTATACTATAACGGTTATGTCGTATTATTCTTATTATTATTATACAAAACGAAGACAATATTGCATTCGATCGGCACATTTCTAAAACCGGTAATATTGCTCATAGAGAAAAAAATTCATATCGCTGTGTTGGTAATCGAATTCTGAACAACTTTCAAAATGTCCGTCTGTCTGTCTGCCTGACTGTCCGTTACATTTTTTCGTAAGCACGATAACTTAAGAACGAAAGGTCCGATTGTATTGAAATTTGAACAGTGAGTTAGTGTTAACTAGAGGAAGAACCTTATTGTTTTGAACAAAATCGATCAATAAATAAGAAAGTTATTAATTTTTCAATAAAAAAAAATGTTTTGTAATTAAACTAAAAACGTCTAAAACTAATATTATCTACAAAAAAACTGCACAAGAGTATCCTATAGAATGTGCAAGAATTATATAAAAAGTGCAGTAAGTCAGCGAAGACTATAATGGTTAGCTTGTTATTAACTTTTTTTGACATTCCGACTTACGTCGATGTAGCTAGATACAAAGTAAATATGCACTCATTAATCGACTAATTATACCATAAACCTAACCTATTCCACCGATCACGAACCGATTCCGGGATAAAACAAGGACATCCTTCTCGCCCAGAGGTCGGTCAGGGCATTTTATCATTATATAAATACAAGCACTAAGTAAAAATATAATAAGCTCTACATGTATTTTTATTTAATTAATGTTAATACTTTCCTAACTTATTCACGTACGTATATAATACGTGGGAGTTGGGAATATATAATTACAAGGCCACAGTACAAACTTGTATATATTTACATGAAAATAAGAAAAATGGGTTGGCGATTGCTCCAATAATGGTTCTTCTCCCAGGCACAGTATGATCAGTTATAATCAGAAACATATATTATACAGTCCGCCAAAAAGTCTACACCATATGGAAAACGTTTTTATTCAATTGTTTTTTTTAAAAGGGTTTCAGCATTAGATTCAGCATAATTAATAACCACAAATTTGTCAAAAATCGAGTAAAAAATATTTGTCATGTCACCTCCAAATTCTTATTAATGAAATTACTGAAGTAATCGACGACATGTCGTTGAGGAAAGAGTCGTCTTATGGTTTCAGCAAGAAGGCGCGCGGCGCTTCAATTCACAGTATTATTAAGGTAAGAAATTATCTGGAGAACTTGTTTAGAGGCAAATTGATTGGCACATATTCACAATACACAGGCGAGAAAAATACCCGGAGATAACGTCTCTAGATTTCTTTCCATGGGGTTACTTGAAAAATAAAATTTACCATTGAAGACCCTTCCAAAATATCGATCATTTAGAAAGCACCATCAGGGATATCTGTCTTGAAATACCCCCCAAGAATTTTGAGAAATTAAATTATGTATGGAAAGAGGTGAAAGACATACAGAAATGTAGTATTTAATTTTTTAGAATATAGTTGGCAAACATGGTTAAAGTTATTAAATAAATCTTATTCACTGTAAGGTTTCTGAAGTAAATTTTAATAGGAATTTTGAGTTTTATTTGTGTGATTCGAATGAACAATCGTTTCTTTAACATTTAAACCGATTATCGTGTAAAATTCCACAGTAAGGGCTCAGAACTACTGAAAATAGTTCGCAATTGTCCTGTTGACTTTTGTAAAAATGTTTTTTTTTTTCATTATTAATAAAATTTAAAAAAGAAATGCAGCATTTGTGTATTTTTTGGAAAAAAATTAAAAAACTAATATATTAAAAGTTTCAAACGAATTCACACTTAAATTCTTAATGTAATTATAAACAACTTTTCCTTACCGAGCTGTTTCATATTTTGGTAAATAAGGGCATCTCAGGCCATTTTAATATTTCTAATATTTTGGAGATGTCATAGTTGTTACATGGCAAATATTTCTGTTAATTTTGTGGTTATTAATTATGCTGAAAACCATTAAAAAAACAACTGAATAAAAAGTTTTCCATATGGTGCAGACTCTTTGGCGGACATTTGACCCAATTCGGCCAGCATTACTGTCCTAGTCAATATTATAAGTACTACTATCTGGCCTATTATATTTTTAGATTTAATTTAAGAAAAACCGTTCCAGCAAAGCAACATTTTATAAGATTTTTTTACTTCCTTTTGTGCCAATGTATTGCCATGCAAAATCTTTGTACATATACACCAGGCACCCTGTATACATTTTTAACATATCTGGTTTCGAAATATTACTTAATGATAGAAATCATTCTCCAAGCGGTTATAGAAAATAACATATATTTATAAATTTCATTTGACATAGAGGTTATTTTCCAGGAACCGCAGGCAGAAAAAACACAAATATTAAGAGAATACCACCAGTACCATTTAGATAATAATATTTAATATAATTTATTTTCTGCAGTCTGGAGGGCTGTGGATGAATTTCTAGTGTATTCAAACCAACAGTTTACACGCTAGACATAAGTCAAGTCATTCTTCCTTTGTTAGCAGCTTAATTTCGTTTCACAGCAATTATGCACTACATCTATATAAACCGATCAACATGCACTATATGTTATGCCTAATCAAATAGGTGAAGGGTTTCTTTGAGAATAATCTGATTGGTCAGTACATCAATGGCAGTAAATCGAGCAATTAAGCTTGTGTGTCTTAGAATCCCACAAGGTAATGCAATTGCAGATTAACTAGAGGATTACGCAGTATAGTTCTCGTTTAATATCGATGCTTAATTTCGGTGGGAAACTTCGGGGAAAATTTCTATGACGATTCGCTGCATCCCCAGAAAGTTGATGTATTGTGTGTCATTAATATAGGAATTTGATCCAGATTTGTGTCTTTGAAGTGGAATTAGTAGGGGAAAGTTTAAATCATATTATATTATGTTTAAATCATACATCATGAATCATACATTGTTTTGTAAATGGGTTTTCTTGCATTCTTTCGATAACCTAACTTCTGGTTATGCTAGCAAATTAAAATCCTAAAATAAATTTTTTCAATTTCTTATTTGACATTCTCATTATAACACTACAGTCCCCTACGGCTAAGCAGATTAAACTAGTATCTACATGACCCCCTACGGTATGAAGATTCAGTTAAAAATGAGAGGCCTAAAATGAATTTATTTACCTACCTTTTCTTAAACAAATTTTCATTCTAATGGATTACATGTTCATAAAATCACTCATACCGATGTTTCATGCAAAACCAGGACAATATCCATGAATAAGTATGAAATATTTATATTTGACATTGACTGATAGCTAATAGATGTGTGAAGATCTGTTATTTTTTATCAGCAACTGACTACATGCAAAGTCTATTCCGTGTCTCGGTGTCTGTACCCTCTGATGGCAAGAAATAGTAGGCTAAATACTAAATAGACAAAATAAAAAATTGATGTAGACGTCTGCCGTAAGGTCGGCCATAATATACTCAGCGCCAGTGTGGTGCAGCGCATCGGCGACGACAATTAAAAAACTTGTTTATTCTGGAACGAAGATTTCTCCGCCTTGTCTCAAATTCAGGCATATACACTTCCCTCAGAGAATTTTATACCTGATATCACGACATCGTTTCACTATCGGATTACATCAAGAATACGTATTAATTATTTTATCAATACAAACCTAGTAATATTCCGCTAACATTACACGAATAAGGGAGCATGATGTACCCTTGAAAATTAAACATAAACTATCAAACTAGACGCTGCCATCTTTCAGCAGCTTATGTAGCCATCCCTCCTATAACTAAAACTATTACAATTACTACAGGTTTTTTTTCCGGTTTCTTGGCTTTTTTGACAGTGCTCTTAGTTTCGAGATACTCGAGAAAACTCCATTTTTGTGGCCATTTTTTAAAATCGACCTCTTGAGTATGGGTAATCCTATTTTAAGTAGATTTCATGAATGATTAGAAAATGATTTGGCGTGTTCGCTTTAAAAATGGAGTATTCGTTTTGTTGTATAACTTGCTTATACTAGGAGCTTCGCTCACATGGATTCCCCACCGTATTTCCTACTACTTCGTGATATCACTACCTTTCAGCTCCTTCTTCCCACCTCTTGATGGCCTTCTTCCTGCCTCCTTTTAATAACTTTCCAAACATTTTGCAACCATTATCCCCACTTGTTTCCACTATCTCCCACTATCTATTCATCACTCTCTCCCGCTTTCCCACCGCAGCCCCAATCTTTCTTCATTTTTCCACTATCTTCTTCCACTTTTTGCACTATCTTCCTTCATTTTTTTCCACATTCTCACCGCTCAGCTTTCCACGCTCTCACTATCGGTCCTCCTAACCTGCCTTGTCTAACTACCCTTCAACCTTCCCACTATCTTCCCTTTTCAGTATCTTCCCTAATTTTTTCTCACATTACTACCACTTTTTTTCATTATCGTGGCCATCTTTCAATACTGGGTGAGGCATTTATATATAATAAACTATAATAGATAACTTGAAAATAAGGAATTTTTGAGAAAAATTTCAAGGTCATCCGAAGGTCAACTGGTTTTTTACGTTTTATGGTCAAAAATAACTCTGAGCGGTGGATAGGACAAGGTGGTCCAGTATACTGGCCCGCACGATCACCTGACTTAACTTCACCAGATTTCTTTTTGTGGGAATATTTGTTACCGGCATTACACGTTGGATATTTACAATAATTCCTAAATTACTTTTCCATACAATGTTTTGTTTCCCAGTTACAGAGATATGCTATTTCCAAGTTCAATACATAACTACTAAGACTAGCCAAAAAATGGTAGAAGCAAAGTTGTTTATTTTTTAAAACAGAATATAAATCTGTAAAAAATGGGGGTAATAGGGTAAAAACCAAAAGTTGACCTTCGAGTGACCTTGAAGTCCTCTACCAAACTTCCCACTTTTCAAATCATGAAACTTTTGTCCGAAACATTTTTCCGGGAAATTCTATATTTTCAAGTTATTCGAGTTTGTCAACTTAAATGCCCCATATGTTGAACAGTTTTGGAGCTACGGTCATTCAGAAAAAAAATTTGAAAATCCGTGTTTAGCTTTAATACCATTAAACAGACCCGAAAATAGTGAAAACTTTAAGGAAAAAGAAACGGTATAACTAGACTAGTATGTTGAAAATCTGTGTCTGAAACAAATCTGAATAAACTTTCTAAATAAGTTTTATTTTCCATTTTCTTTAATAAATCCCATACATTTATTATATATTATCAAAATGGCTGAAGGACCTCGGTCGATGTCCATTTGGTTTATACAATAAAATGCTTTTATTATTTTAATATTATTAACATGTCATCCAGGTAATGAGAATACAGCACAGATATGGGAAAATATTGCTTTTCCAAATTTAATAGAGCCCTGAAAGACTGATCTGTCATCTATGAGACTGGCATTAGCGATGTTTCTAATTATAGGCCTTAATTAATGAACGTGTGTTGATCCTCGCTCCTCCACCCCCATGGGGGTAAAGTGGAAGTGCTTTAAAGCAAACCCGATAATGGGGCTTATTTTTCACCCGTGAAATACAGGTATGTTTCAAAGTTCACGAACAGGCTACAACATGTAAATTAAACACTCTCTTGATTACATGCCAGGGAACAAAAGGATACGATTTGTTATCAGGCAGAGTTTAGCTTCGGAGTCCCATTAAGCGCTAAAAATAATAAAATGCGGGGAGTGCCACTGAATATTTAACGACGTTATTGTCCGGAATATGATTCAAATTGGATATATTGTTGTTTGTAATTTTCGCTGTAGTAAGGTAAAACGTATCATTAAAGCCTTGCAGCATTAGTAAAAATTGCGAAAACGTAGAGTAAACATTATATCGAAGGAAAGTATTGTATTCGTGAAAAAATCGCCCTTCGAGAGAGTTTTCCACCATTCAAAATTGATCGTGTAAAGGAAAACTTAAAATATTTTTTATTTAAGACAGCAAAAGACGCATGAATAAATAAATACACAGCTCCACAAAAACAAATTTGGAATGGGGTAAGAAGAAGATTAAGCTACGAGGATAATTGTTAATCAATCGAATTATACAATTTAAGCAGCAGCGTACATACAGTAGATATGAAACACACCTCCAGGGAGGGGCGAAAACTACCCCCAATATATAATAAAATCGATCCAAAACAGCAATGATTGCTGAAACAGCTCGAAATGTGAAAGTTTTGTTAAAATAATAAGAAACTGCATCAGGTCCGACGTAATGGTTGTTCTCAACCCTATAGGGGCACCTATAGGGTTGAGAATATTATTTTTTGCGCCTATATCGTACGGAGAATTCATCAATTTGTAATATTTTTTTAAATAATTCTGTGGAATGCATTTTCGCAAATAACTCGTTTATTTTAAATTTTTCGAAAAAACTCTATTTCAGATTTTTGGTCCAAAAAGGTATAGAGATCGATCGACGGAATGGTTAATTTTGGATTTTTATTATGAGACTGTTCGGAATTTGTAGAATTTATTAAAAAAATCAAATTTTCCAGGATTTGTAGATTCGCTTTGGATTTATCAAATTGCCATTTTTGAAAATCAATATCGGACCTTCGGTTCGTGAGTTATTAATTTCTTTGAAAAATCAGTCTCGGCCCTGGAAAAATACTTGCGGTCAACGTATCCGAGCCGGCCGCAATAGGCTTCATTTGTGGCCGTGTACCTTTGATCCCACCAAGTCTCATCGAAATCGATCAATATTCTGGACAGTTATCGTGCTTACTAGCACGATTTCGAGAAAACCAGTTTTTGCAAAAAAATTCAATTTTCATTTGTTTTTCGACATAGTTTCTGGTATACTTAATTGTAGAGCTTTGTCAGCGGCACCATTTCTTTTTTGAAATATCTCGATGCGACTACCCGTTACCGAGTTATTCAATTTTTCCCGAAAAACTCGAAACGTCTGTATCGGGTACTTCCGGCTTCCGAACGGAACCGAGCTTCCGGCGTTAAGGTTTTCTAAAGACCTCCTGTTAACCACCTAAGACCAGACCGACAGACAGACCAACGGACGTAATTTTCTTAATTCGCTCTCGAGTCGATAGATATGACTTTCACTTCGATCCGACGTTTTTTTCAGATTTCGATGGTCCACCGGAAAAATTCAAAACCTATACTACATTTTTTTTTCAAAATGTAGCAACAAGGGGAAAGATAGAAAAGAGAGAAAGAGTTACAGGTCGTGTATTACGTTTTGACAGATTTATTAAATGGGTTGCCGAAAAATGGGCAATGCTTGTTATGGTAATTTGTTTTATTCGAAAGGGTGCACTATGCTCTCTAATTTGTGTAATGTTGTTTGAATTGGTAGAGTTTTTGAGATGTAACTCTAACTATAACACTGCATTCTGTGATTCTGAACTATTTATCTGAATACTTTGTTGGTCCATCTTTAACCCATTTTTTTTTAATTCGTAGTTTGTTGCAAACATAATAGGCGCATTTATTAAACAAACACGCTCTCGTTAATTGGAGGAATGAAGCTTCATCGGTGCCTAAGTGCCTAAAAATTACACCGATAGATTATTAAACTGTATCCATGAAATGTGGAAGACGCTGTATGTAGGTAAAGCTATCAGTATTCATCAGATTTATAACTTCATTAAGTAATATTGTTTCTTCTTAATTGCAGCTTAAGTGAACATAATATTTATAGACCAAATACAACAATGGCCCTAATGTTGAGCCTGGCGACACACTAAATATTATTCGTATAAATGTTCGGGTAATATCTACTTGTTCAAGTTCGTGGTAGGGCAATATTTTCTTTATGGTTTTGTCTTCGCGAGCAGGTCTCTCGTTTTCCCTTAAAAAGGGCCAGTTATAAACCTTCATAACTTGATTTTCAACTTTTTTTGTATGCAGAACATGCATACAAATTTTGTCCACACTCTGTATGTAGTGCATAAAATAATTTAAGTTGAAATATAATCTAATTTATTTAGTCATGAACTCAATAAATTTCCGTAATTTATTATTATGTGGTTAAAAATAATGAATATACCCAGTAGTTTTAACACTTGAATTTGAGTATTAATTTTTCTTATACCGTTTGTTCTGAAACGTACGGTACTATCGTTGTTATATTATAATAATCAGTAAGAGCAATATGTATGATATTCATATTTGCTAGATACATTCACATTATTTTTCCTTTGTAAATTTAAAATTAAAATAGTTGTGGTGGAGCGAAGATGGCGAAAAACATTTTTTTTTCGAATTTGATTTCTCCTATATGTGGAAAAGTGGCTACATGTAGGGTTAATTTACTGTGAGAAAACTGAGCCTCATAGGATTACGCTTTCCGATGCCCCAGGCCCTTCAAATTTATGACTTTTTTCTAAATAAGTAAAACTATTAAAACTTATGATTCATGCAGCTCTTCGCTTGTTTTAATATAAAACAACCCAGAACTCATCACGTGGAGGTGGCTGCATGGCCAAATCCTCCGATATATTACCCTTCGATATACAAATATTTTTGGTCTATGTTTAATATTTTTAAGTCAATTTCGGGAAGTTCTATGGTTATCTTTTGAAACTCTGTGACTGGTATAGATTCGCAAGAATGTAATTCTTTTCAGATTTCGTCAGAAAACCCATAAGGGCCAGTAGTTTCCCCATCTAAATGTTTTATTAAATGATGCAAAGGTAATTCATTTGCGTGTAACATACAAATGAACCACTGTAGTGGCCTTCCAATATGCATTTCTAGCTTTCTATGTACACCATTATGAATTCCCGTATTGACAACGGTCCCATCACATCAAATAGCCACAAAGTTCGTCAAATCCATATGTTACTGCAGAAACTGTATTAAATTTTCGGAAATTGCCTCTGCTGTCACATGGAACAGTGATATGTACAAAATATTTAGATCCGGATTCTGAAACAATCGCAATGTATTCTTCGCTAATTGTATTTCTGTGATTTTTATTACCAATTGAATGCTGAACGAGGGTATTATCTTTTCGTCCATTGAAATAAATGGCTTGTAAAAAATCCTTGTCTTGCTTCGTTCTTAAAATGTTTCGTCTTCTTTTTCTCTCTTCTTATCTTACTTCTATCAATTAGTTTACAAGTTTCTTCTTTGGTTACCAGTCCAATATCTTTTAATACAGCAGACGCAATAATAGCAGCGGATCTATCAGAAACACCTGTGCGGTCGCACGCTTGTGCGAGACTTGGTAAGTTAATACGCATTTGTTTAGATCGTTGGCGTTGTAATTTTTAGCTAGCCTCCTGCTTTGCATTAGAACTGCCATCAATATCATCTGTATCTTCAACATCTGACAGTTCCATATCCAGCACGTTGGAAATAGAAGTTGAAGGTAGCGATCTTATTTCCAAGACTCTCCGATGTAAGGATCGCTGAATGTTTCGCGTAGCTACTGGATCAATTGTGCCAATAAACATTTTTCTCTCAGTTCTCTGGTCTACTAGAAATTCTCTTTCTCTAATTGGCACTTTGTTTTTACACTTATACAATGAAAAATTCGCCCACTTGCGCGACGAAATATCGAAAAGTTCTGTTTCTGCAATTTCTCTAAATTTTTTCACTTTTTGTCTAAGAGCATCATTCAATCGGGATTTTAGAAGTTTCTTAAGGTTTCTCAATTATTCGTGCTATTGTCTTATCATATGTAAAATTTGTTGATCTGTCACCACGAGGATAGACGCGTTAGACCAAATAAGTTTCAGCTCTGCAATCAAAATCTCTGCAATGTTACTTAAGGTCGGTTTTGCTTTATTTCGAGCTGAATTAATTAAGGTTTGACGTATATATGCATAGTTTTTCATCACATCCGCATATCTAGGTAACGTATTTTTCCTAAACACGGACGGAGCCCCAAATACAGGGCAGTCAATATCTTTTCTAGTTTTTGGCATATTCCACAAAAAGACTCGAATATCAAAATTCACTAAATAACAGCCAAAGTAACCGAGATACAATTATGCGGTTGTAAAACTATTTTCGAATGAATATCGGCAGCTTAAACGCACACTCACTTAACGACAGTCGCTGGAGAAATAATTGAATCGGCTTTGTTTCTGTCAGTCGGCGACAAATTTTGAAAGTGTTGGGGGCACCGCTAAACGTCATCCAATCGACTCCAGGTTTTGCAGGAAGTCATATTTCTTAGCCCACCACTTTTCCGCATATAGGCGGTCAGAAACTATAATGTCAGATTTTTCACTCCACCCTATAAAAATCCGATAAATATAAGTACAGTGTACAATTTACTCTTGTAAAAATATGTATACAGTATACACTATACATATTTTTACAATAGTAAATCGTACATTATTTATCAGATTTTTCATACATATTATTTTCGATTTCTCATTCCACACTTTACGTTTTTACCATTCCACCCGTTACCACCAACATCCTGCGAATAGCCAGCCCAATGATTGCCCCATTTTGTTCCCAATCTATCATTTCCTCCCATCGCTTGACTGGTTATTTTTTACTTCTCTCATAAAAAATGGAAAGCCATATTCAAGTTTTTATGGTCGGTGCAATAAATAACCCGGGAAAGAGAAGTAGTGCTAATAAAATTGTAGGTAGTTTATACATTCAGAGCCTTACAAAAAGCAGGCAAACTTAAACTATTAATTCGGAGATTTGTCATTTTTATTTCTCTTAAACATATAGAAATAGGAGAGGAAATACCGTCCGACGTGGAACGCCGTTTTAGGTAAAGCGCAAAATAAACAAATTAATCTTGCAAATAGTCCCTCTATTTTAAAAATTGGATCTAGTCTAGACCAGTACGTATCGACGCAGGATATGAAACATTTCCTGATTAATTTCTTTAATGAAAGTGTGTTCAGGAATGAAAACACTGATTATTAAAGTGCATGTTGCCTGCCGGTGTTCTGATCAGGTATTGAGTGAACAAAAGGTAGTTGTTAATAATCACATGTCAAAAAGTTTCAATATTGGACGTGGTTTACCGCAGGGCTCCATTCTGGGTACGTTGCTGCACGTAATTGACACGGCCAACTTTGACTCTAACCTGCATCACTGTTATCATGTTTACGCTAATGATGTAGATGAACCTTGTATCGTTTGGTCTGAAGGACACGACAAGGATTTTATATAATTTAGGCCGGAGCCGTGTCGCCGCTACGATACTGATCAACTCTACCCACAAGGGGGATTCAAGATATCCTTCAGACTCCCCAAGACGAAAATAGACAAAATAATACTTACTGTGAATGCTACAGTCTGCTCTCTCCGTCGAAATCTTATGTCGGGCGGTGCTCTTTTAATGAATATATCTTATAATTAGCACTTTCTCAGAAACACTTCTTAATAATTAGGACCGTCGATGGATTCTATGAGTATTCGGACAAGTACACAGACTTGGTGAGAATCGCAGAATCGCACGTCGGTCACAAATCTTATAATTAGTGGATCAATAAGATATCGAATTCAAAATATATTTTCGTTTATTGAAATAATTCATAAAATATAAAAAATATTAATATTCAATACATACAATGTATGCGAAACTTTTTGAAAATTATTCACTTTGAATTTTGCACTAAAATTATCGAAATGATTGTCAGGATGCTTAAAGAAGCTAATCTATGTGAGTTCGATGGTTTTCCTGCTTTTATAAACGTACTAACGGCATCGAACACAATTACACTTTTTTCCGTCGACTCGCCTTCGAGCTATTAGTATGACATTGTCCGCCTGAGCCGGGATAAAAAGTATTTTCGGTTCGTTGGAATCGACCCTCCGACTTTGAATTCTTTGGCAGTTTTTCTGTACGTTTTGAGGGTTTTGTATGAGGATTATGCTCCAACCCTTTGAGGAATATTAAATGAAGATTTTAGTTTTTATTGGAAAAACCGTCCCATCGATTTTTTCCTAAATTTTGCCGTTTAAAATAGCTACTCGCTACATCCTGACTAAGGATTTCGACTTGTGAACCACTAAATTCGTGGTACTTTCGAAAAATTCATCTCGAGGAGCGGTTTTCTGCTTTATTTACGTCTTGTTATTGTATTTTTATAAAAATAAATTTTTGAGATTTTCAAAAAATTCGTTGTACTTCCGAAAAATTTGTTGTGCGGAGCAGTTTTCCGTCTTATGCGATTTTATTCGTTGTACTTTCGAAAAACCAAATCCGTGGTACTTTCGAAAAGTTCGCCAGGCGGAGCGGTTTTCCGCTCCGTGCAACTTGATGGAGCCCAAAGGCGATTGACCGTCGTCCTCGAGATGAAAAAGTCAATATTTTGGTCATTTTTAGTTAAATAATTTTTTACCTAGATTTCGATTTAATATGATGCCAAAGGTGTTTAGAAGTTTTTTACAGGTTTAAATATTATTTTTTCATGGGATTTTTGTCTGCATTCACTTTTATAGTAAATTGGATATTTTTGGATCGTTTTACTTGGTTCAATAACAATGACACCCAACTTTATTCGTTTAATTATGAAGATGCTCAACAGGCGGGTGAATATTTGAACCAGGATATAAGTAGGTTGGCAAATGTCGCTAAAAATCATTCGTTGTGTATTAATGTAAAAAAGTCCTGATTGGTAACTTTTGGTGTTAAAAATAAATTTGAAAATATTTCTAATACTAGATATTGATGATAGCTTCTAGTTTCCTGAGAAGAAGAATAGTGTTAGCAATGTTCAATATGTTTTGACCAGCTAAAGTTATCGTCTAAACAAATCCCTAAGAGTTTCACAAACTCACCCTTAGTAACACATTTATTGGAGGATATAATAAACTTTTGGGTTTTTTCTTGGTTGAGTTTTAGTTTATATGATGTAAACTAATTTTGACCCAAGTTTACGCTATTAGAGCAGATTTCAATGATGTTATGGATGTTTTTACCTGAGCAGAGAGGAGTGGTGTCATCAGTGAATATGATTGACAATAGGTTTTATACATTGAGAACAATCATTTACCTAAATTATAAATAATAAAGAGTCCTAAACGGATCCTTGAGGTACTCATGTATGACGTTTAGAAAACTAGAATTCTTATTATCTATAGACACACACTCTTTGCTGTTTGATAGATATAACTCAAGAGGGGTAAATGGTAGTCCTCCAATACCAGTTAAAGGCATATTTTCTAATAGTAAGTCATAAGCACAGCCAATATTTACATATAAATAAAGAAAATACAGCGAAATCTGAGACAGCTATAGTCCAGTCGGTAAAGTAAAAATACACCAGAAGCTCGCAAAAATTTTTATCTGAAGCTTTCCTTCCGTAACTGTTAGTGCGAGGATTAAACACCACAAAACCACAAAAATCAGTTCTGGGGGTGCCGCGCAACCCCCCAAAAAACCGCCCCTTCGGTGAAAAAAGGCTTATTTTACTTACGTTAACCGTTGAAGATATAAAAAATTGCTTATCATAAAAAATAAAACTTGACTAATTGCCTAAAAAAGTCCTCCTGTAATTTTCTTGTATATACCATGATTTTCAAGAAAATCGATATTGACAAAAATTGCAATATTTGTATTTTTAATGCGCGCGAATTTTCGTTTATTTGAAATTTTTTGCGCTTGGCCTATAGAAAAAAATTGAATTGCTGAAAAGGAAGAAAAATCAAAATGGGCTTTAAAGGGGATATAGAATACTCTCTTGTGTTGCCATTTTTGAGGGCTATTGATATTTAGTGTATATAGAAATAACAATATAATATAGTAGTTAGTTAGCTTTTGATTTTTTGTGCATCTAACTATGCACAGGCCCATAAAAAAATAACTGACTATGATATAAGTTATAAATGCATTATCTTTTAGTTCAAAGTAGTACTTCAATGCAGAAAAAGTTAGGAATGAAAATATTCACATTTACAAATTTAGCAGCGTGTTAAAGTTAGCCAAAGACAAAATTCAAAAAAAGACTGCATATTCAGTTTTTTGATCATATTTTTTTAATACCATTTTTTAACTATTAAATGATTAGAAACAATAATTATTTGATATATAAACTCAAAAAATTTGAGCTCAATTTTCAAGATGTTTGGGTCTTTTTTTTATTTTTAGGAAACAGTAAAAAATTGGCCAAAATTTGGCTAATTTCAACATGCTGGTAAATTTATAAATGTGAATATTTTTATTCCTAACTCTTTCTGCATTAAAGTACTACCTTGAATTAAAAGATAATGCATTTATAACTTATATTAAAGTCGGCTATTTTTTATGGGCCTGTGCAAAAAATCAAGAGGTAACTATATATTATTGTTATTTTTATATACTAATAGATATCAATAGCCATCAAAAATGGAAGCACAAAGGAGTATTTTCGTGCGCATTAAAAATACAAATTTTGCAATTTTTTTCAATACCGATTTTCTCGAAAACCATGGCATGTACAAGAAAATTATAAGAGGACTTTTTTTAGGCAATTAATCAACCTTTCTTTTTTATGATGAGTAATTTTTTTTATCCTCAACGAGTTATCAGTAAAATAAGGCTTTTTTCACCGAAGGGGTGATTTTTTTGGGGGGTTGCGCGGCACCCCCAGAACTGATTTTTGTGGTTTTCTGATGTATAATCACTCCACTGACAGTTACTGAAGGAAAATCTCAGATAACATTTTTTTTGTTATGGAAATCTTTATAATTAGTGCATACTAGAGAATCACGGGGTGGCAATTTAAAAAAAATAAAATATCTAACTAATATCGTTCCTGTAGAACTCATCTTTGGTGATAAAGTACGTATTATTAATATAAAATAAAATAATTCTATCTTAAGCATTCATTTTGTCCTATAATTGGATTGTTTATAATCTGTTGGGCAATAAAGGTATATAGTTAATGGTTATACCTCATCCCTTCCATGGAATTTTGAGCATAATTTACAAATGAGATACTGTTTACTGCAGCATACTTGCTTGACTGAAATCCATACTGATCGTTAATGATAACAATTTTGAGCGGAGGCGTTAAAACAATCAATAGGTACCTAGTCTGGTACTTTTGGAATTATTGAGAGAATTGTTATTAGGTGATAATTTTTTGGATTGAATTTATTTCCTGATTTGAAAATAGATGAAATATAAACCTGCGTCCATGTATCTGGGAAGATTCCAGTGGTTAGCAATTTATGAAAATGCATAGGGCGGTACTTAGTTAGGTCCAGGGCCCTTGTTTGTATTTAGGTTATCGAAAATGTTCCACATGTTTTCAACGGATATGTTGACTTCATTAATATTATTAGTGGTTACTAAGTTGAGATTCATTTTGTTGTTACTTTGTTATTAAAAGCATTTCATTAAATGAACTTGCATTCAACGAATTTCCGAAACTATTTTCTTTATATTTCAATGTCATGAGGAAATACGAAAGTACAACCTTTACTTTTTGTGGCAGAAATCTTGAAAACCCTGTACATAGGCACATTATAAGTTAACACATTAACGAATTTAGCGAAAACATAAATAATTTATATAACGTTTGTATGTTTTATACGTGTTTCGCCCCTAGTTTGATATCCACAATGAAAATACATTGTCTTCGGCAGACTTTTATCTCAGAAGCTGACATGAATTCTCCGTTCACATCCCAAGATTCCGGGCACATTAGCACTTTTATTGGACAAAGGCATTTCACACACAATTTATAGGGGACCTTTTTGTTTGCCATTAATTGATTTCGATGGCTTCTATTAATGTTTTCTATTGAGTGCAGATGGACAAATACATCGAAACCAATACAAATTCGTCCGCTAAGTATTTCTTTTGATGTTCTCTTCGACATTTTTAAAGACCCGGCGATGTAGGAAATAACAAAAATTTTATTGAAATGTCGAGGCGAAATTGGCAAATGCTTTGTATCTTTTCTGTTGGATTTTTATATAAATCAAACGCTAAAAGATATATGTTTGTTATCTAACGAAATTTAATGGTGCCGCTTTCAGTTAAAGTGACATTGTATTCTTTGTCACATAAGCAATACAGAGGCGTATTTTTCTTACATGTCAAATACCAATCTCTGTATTGGATATGATTTTCGTTAAATATTTCCGCAAGTAATGTATTACGACTTGGTGTAGAAATGTCAACTTAGGAGTTTTTTTTGGTTATAAGATTTTTCCTGGCTAATACTTGCTTCTAGATTACAAGGGTGAATTGTCATTTTTTAATTTTATTTCGCTATTGTGTGTATGTGCAAAAGATGAATACATGTTTATTAGGGAGGATCAAATTTAAACGTAAATAATAAATTTCGATTTCTTTGATTTAACTCACGTAAATACGAAATCTTGAAGGGAAAACATCTTTACTATATTTGCACTCTAGTACATGGAAATAATTTGTCACCCCTTCAGGAATCATCTCATGTCATTACAATGCATACGTGTACCTACCCAATTTCAAGTGAATATCTCAATTTTATTTTATCAACCCCTTTAATTAATAATGGAGTGGGGATGATGGGTGATGGAAAATATTATGGCTAATATATATACAAAATTCCACATTTCTGTACTCGTATCACTTTGCTTTACTTATTTTCCCTTATTCACCTTTTTTAACCCCCAGCCCTTCATCAGAATTAGCGCAAGATATAGTCAAGTTCCAGATTTTGTCATGATACATCTGTGTACCAAATTTGAAGTCAATATATTAAACCGTTCCTGAAAAAACGTGCGCTTAAATTTGTCCCTATTTAACCTCCAACCCTTCAACGGAATCATCTTAAAATATAATCTAGTTCCAGATATCGTTATAAGACATATGTGTACCAAATTTCAAGTATGTATCTCAATTTTATTTTGCCAACCCCTTTAATAATGGGGTATGAGTATGAAAAATATTATAAAAAAATCTGAGGCCTTGGCTTCCAGTACATACACCGAATTTCAAGTTTGTGTACTCTTACCAGCTGGCTTTACTTATTTTCCCCTATTTACCCCTCATTAACCCCCAACCATCTAACGGAATAATCCCAAAATATAATCTAGTTCCTGATGTCATTATAATATATACATATACCAAATTTCAAATGAATATCTCAATTTTATTTTATCAACCCCTTTAATAATGGAGTGGAGGGAATGGAAAAAATTATTAAAAATTTTGGGGCCTTGGGTTCTAGACATACACCGAATTTCAAATTTCTGTACTCTTACCAGCTTGCTTTATTTATTTCCCCCTATTTACCCCCCCAACCCTTCACAGGATATGTTCAAAAAAAGAATCCAGTTCCAGATCTCGTTATAATATATACGTGTACAAAATTTCAAGTCGATACCTTAATCCGTTCGGGAGAAAACGTGCGAGAAAAAAAGTTGCAGACGTTTCATGACATTCTAAACCTATTTCAAGAAAAAAAATGTTTTAAATTTTTTTTACGATTACTGTACCTAGTTCCAATCCACTACGGAGATGTGGAAGTAATATTCTGATAATAAATTACTAAACAATGAGAAACTAAAACTAACCCATCGCAATCTAATAAAATTGAAATTAAATTAGGCCTAATAATTAACAATATTATTGAAAAAAACCGCTGCCTAAGGAATCACTACTTCCACATCCAGATTCTTCATCCAAGTCACTTTAAAGGAAATATCTTGACTGTATTTGCACTCCAGTATGTGAAAATTATTGGTCATAGAATTTTAATAATATTTGGGACAGATGTCATAGAAAAGTTTGAGGGGTTGGTTTCTACCATATTCGTTAAAAATGAAGCTTCTAGTTTACCCTACTTATTTTCCACTATTCGCAATCTACCACCTCCCACCCCTTCAATGGAGTCATCTCAATCGGATGTCACTACAATACATACGTGTACTAACTTTCAAGTGAATATCTCAATTTGATGTTATCAATCCCATTAATAATGAAGCGGAGGTGGTGGAGTTTGAAAAATATTAGAAAGAAATCTGAGGCCTTGGTTTCTAGTATATACACCGAATCCCAAATTTCTGTACTCTTACCAGCTTAATTTACTTATTTTTCCCTACTCCTATTAACCCCAACCCTTCTACGGAATCATCCCAAAATATAATCTAGTTCCAGATGTCGTTATAATACATACGTCTACCAAATTGCAAGTGAATATCTCAATTTTATTTTATCAAACCCTTTAATAATGTAGTAAGGGTAGTGGAAGTGTTGAAAAATAGTATAAAAAAATCTGAGGCCTTGGCACCTAGGACATACACCTAATTTCAAGTTGCAGTACTCTTACCAGCTTGCTTTACTTATTTTTCCCTATTTACCTCTACTTACTCCCACTCCTTCAACGCAATCATGTCAAAATATAATCTAATTTCAGATATAGCTATAATACATAAATGTACCAAATTTCAAGTGAAAATTTAAATTTAATTTTATAAACTCTTTTAATAAGGGAGTGGGGGTGGTGGGGAGATGGAAAATACTAATAAAAAACCTGAGACCTTCGCTACTAGTATATACACCAAGTTCCAAATTTCTGTACTTTTACCAGCTTGCTTTACTTATTTTCCCCTATATACCCCTATTTAACCCCCAACCCTTCAATGGAATCATCTCAAAATATAATCTAGTTCCGGATGTCGTTATAATTCATACGTGTACCAAATTTCAAATGAATATCTCAATTTTATTTTATCAACCCTTTTAATAATGAAGTAGGGGTGGTGGGGGTTGAAAAATATTATAAATATTCTGAGACCTTGGCTTCTAGTACATACACCGAACTTCAAGTTTCTGTAGTCTTACCAGCGTGCTTTACTTATTTTCCCCTATTTACCTATATTTAACCCCCAACCCTTCGACGGAATCATCTCAAAATATAATTTAGTTCCAAATGTCGTTATAATACATATGCGTACTAAATTTCAAATGAATATCTCAATTTTAATTTATCAACCCTTTTCATATTGGAGTAGGGGTGGTGGGGGGCTGAAATATATTATTAAAAAATCTGAGGCCTTGTCTTCTAGTACCTACACCGAATTTCAAGTTTCTGTACTCATACCAGCTTGTTTTACTTATTTCCCCCTATTTACCCCTAAATAACCCCCAAACCCTTCAACGGAATCATCTCAAAATACAATCTAGTTCCAGATGTCGTTTTAATTCATACGTGTACCAAATTTCAAATGAATATCTCAATTTTATTTTATCAACCCTTTTAATAATGAAATAGGGGTGGTGGGGGTTGAAAAATATTATAAATAATCTGAGACCTTGGCTTCCAGTACATACACCGAATTTCAAGTTTCTGTAGTCTTACCAGCTTGCTTTACTTATTTTCCCCTATTTACCCCTATTTAACCCCAACCCTTCAACGGAATCATCTCAAAATATAATCTAGTTCCAGATGTCGTTATAATATATACGTGTACCAAATTTCAAATGAATATCTCAATTTTAATTTATCATCCCTTTTCATATTGGAGTAGGGGTGGTGGGGGTTGAATAAAATTATAAAAAAATCTGACGCTTTGGCTTCTAGTACATACACCGAATTTCAAGTTTCTGTAGTCTTACCAGCTTGCTTTACTTATTTTCCCTTATTTACCCCTATTTAACCCCCAACACTTCAACGGAATCATCTCAAATTATAATCTAGTTCCAGGTGTCGTTATAATACATACGTGTACCAAATTTCAAATGAATATCTCAATTTTATTTTATCAACCCTTTTCATATTGGAGTAGGGGTGGTGGGGGTTGAAAAATATTATAAAAAAATCTGACGCTTTGGCTTCCAGTACATACACGGAATTTCATGTTTCTGTGCGCTTACCAACTTGTTTTACTTATATTCCCCTATTTACCCCAAATTAACCCCCAACCCTTCAACGGAATCATCTCAAAATATAATCTAATTCCAGACGTCGTTATAATACATACGTGTATGAAATTTCAAATGAATATCTCAACTTTATTTTATCAACCCCATTAATGAGGTAGGGGTGGTGGGGGGTTGAAAAATATTATAGAAAAATCTGAGTCCTTAACTTCTAGTACATACACCGAATTTCAAGTTTCTCTTACAAGCTTGCTTTACTTATTTTCCCATATTTACCCCTATTTAACCCCCAACCCTTCACCGGATATCCTCAAAAAACAATCCAGTTCCAGATCTCATTATAATATATACGTGTACAAAATTTCAAGTCAATATCTTAAACCGTTCCGGAGAAAACGTGCGGACAAAAAAAAGTTACAGACAGACCGACAGACAAAAAAATTTTTTTCGCTCAAATTTAAAATCTCGACATTTTAAACCTACTTCACGAATAAAAATTTTTGAAAATTTTTTTGCGATTACTATACTTCCAATCCACTACGTGGATGTGGAAGTAATAAATCAAACTACTAAAGAAATAAATCGATTAATTCTTTTATCCATCCCCTTATATCCTATAGTATAAAAAACCTTGGTGACTTGACAAGTGGTAAAGAAAACAAACAAAAATATTTTAAGTATCTCCCTCTTTCTCCCCTCCTGAATAATATTGATTCATATTATGATTCTTCTTTTGCTCTCGAACTAAAATAATTATATTATTGTTTTAAGCCCAAGTCATCAACTTACTGGATGTGGATATACCTACGGAGTTTCTACTACTGAAATTCAATATAAACTTTCTGCCTTTATTATTCACCCCCGGTGGGTTATGGGTGGTCTAAATTGAAATTTTTATTTCATAGAAAGTTAAAATTGGTTATCTCCTTGTATTATCCACCATTTGGCGAATTAGGATTTCCGTACAACCATAATTATAGAACAAAACACAAAAACGAAATGGAGAGATTTTTAAATATTTCAGTTCCTTGTATTGGTCAAGCAGTCCATGAAGTATTGTGTTGTTAGATAATGCAAATAAGAACGCCTCGAACGTGTGATAGAAAAAACATAGTGTGCTTTTTCTGTGTTAGTCAACAATGCTTGCGCGATCAAACAAAACACGATCAGTTAGTAGTGCATTGAGGTTTTAAATGTGGGTGTGTAGTGCGTCTATTACTGTGATATTTAATTATTTTAAAGTGGTTTCTGTGCAGTTTCGTGTATTATGACTCAGTTGAAATTGTTTGAGGTGTAGTTATAGTTATTGGTAAGTGTATAACGTTTTATTATTATTACCTACCCACATCGCAAGCTTTAATTCTACCTAGCTGTGGTTGCTATTTTGGGAGAGTCCATTTTTCGTTTTATCAAAACCAAATTTCTATAAATGTAACGTTCTATATACATATGTTCGATTGTGTTTGCATTTGGAACTCATGATTTATTTACGTAATTTAGTAAAAATATGTGCGCTGTAATTTGTAGCAAAAGATCTTATAAAAATACTTCTGCGAATTTACTGCATGTTTTCAGTAGTAGTTTCTTACAATAATGGCATAGTTTACAAGAGTGATATTGGAGTGTGATAAACAATACTTCATGAGGTTTCGATTTGAAGGTATACTTTTTTTATTTACGGGAAAACTTGATTGCCATTATAAACAAGTAGACGAGGGGCTACAAACGAAAAAGGACATCATGAGTCAAATTGATATGAAGGTTGCTGTTTTTAATTGCTAAATTATAATGTGATTATAAAGAAGTTTATAAATTGACGAATGAAAATATATTTCACTTGCTTTTTACAGCAAAAAGAATATTGAAAAATACAGATTTTTTTTTGGTTATCTTTTTCCTTAAAAAGATTTTAAAAATGCTTCAGATAAAAGTTATTGATAAGAAATCTATCTGACGATCAGTCCAAACTCGAAAAAATGCATATTTTCCAAGATATAGCGGTTCAAACCCCAAAAAAGGGGGAGAGGGAATAAAAAGTGACGATAAAAAATCCAAAAAAATTCTGGTAAATATGCTATTAAAATACAAGACTTTTCCTTTACGACTTTTTCCTAAAGTGCACTCTGTCCAGGTTTTTCCGGAAAACTCGAAAGAGACCCATATCGGAAAATGGAAAATCTCGTACACCATGAAATTTAGAAATTTGGAAATCAGACGTATAGGATCATATATTCCTTAAAATTTTGGTCTGTTGTAAGGTTTGGGTAACGTGCATATTTTCCGAATTTTCAGCAGTTTTTCACGATCACATGTGATGGGAAACTCCAAGTTTCTTATATATTTTTTAAACTTATTTATTTAAATTACCCATTTAAAAAAATATTGTAGAATAAGATGTTTTTTATCCATTTCAAAGTTTTTTGATTATTTATTCCAAATTAAAAAAATAAATAAAAAATATTTCCTAGAAAATTTTCTATTTTTCATAGTCAAACGGCAGGTAAACTACACAGCTCCACAAAAGAACAAAGAGGAAATGTGTACTCCCCTACCTCTTCGTTTTTTTAACCCGTTGATCGCGTTTCTGGGGTCGATTTGCCCCCATCACGTCAGAATTTTCACTTATCCCCCCCTTCCAATTCATATGTTCACTGGTTCTTAGTTATTTTTTGAGGTAAGGGGAAAATCCTGATGTGAAGGAGCAATTCTGATGCAGCATCGGATTCAGCAGGTCCAAAAACATAAGAATAACAAGGTTTGATCAAAAATACAGAGCATTCTTTTTTCGTGTGCATGTTCTATTCAACATTCACACGAAAAAAGAAACACTGTAATTTTGATCAAACTATGTTATTCTTATGTTTTTGGACCTACTGAATCCGATGCTGTTGTCAAAATGCTCCAGTGGAAATCTTAATTGGGGGGGCGGGGTGGTAAGAGGAAAATCCTGATGTGATGGGGATAAACCGACCCCGGGAACATGATCAGCGGGTTGAAAATCAAGGAGGTAGGGGGGTCTACCCTAATGTACAATTTTTTTTTTGTGGAGCTGTGTTATTGTGACAAGTTCACCTACTTTGCTGGTTTTTCACATACGTTTTAAACCCGCGTTAAGGTGGCCGTTCCCTAGAAAGAGACATCCGATAGGGAAATATTTACCTATTATTTTTGACCATAACTTTTTACTTCCCTCGCATACCGAAGGGAAGTACTTATTGTATTCGAGAAAAAATCACCCTCCGAGATTTGTTCGGATTTTGACGTTTCAGATTACGTAGATTACGAAAATATAGGTTTTTCAATTCCGTCAGTCTGTCTGTCTGTTGGTGCATTAACTAAAAAAACTACTTGACGGAGAGCAGTAAAATTTGGTAGGTAGTTGACGCTACTATCAGCGAAGAAATGGTTAAACTTTCACTGGAAGATATACAGGGTGGACCGTCTAAGGGGAATAAATAATGAAAAAAAATTTTTTTTTCCTCAAATTTAAAATTTCCACGTTTCATGACACTCTAAACCTATTTCAGAAAAAAAAAATTGAAAATTTTTTTACCAACATTTTTGAAACATTTTTTACCACTGAAAATTTTTTTTTTCTTTGTTCAAATTTAACATGTCCAGTATGTCCACGTTTCATGGCATTCTAAAGCTATTTAAAAAAAAAATCGTTTTTTTCACCATTTTTGAAAAAAATTTTACCACTAAAATAGATGGAATTTTTTTTTTCTTTCTTCAAATTTAAAATTTCCGTTCTAAATCTATTAAAAGAAAAAAATTTAGAATTTTTTTTTACCATTTTTGAAAAAATTTTACCACTAAAATAGATGGAATTTTTTTTTCTTTGTTCAAATTTAAAATTTTCACGTTTCCATGGCATTCTAAACCTATTACAACAAAAACAAATTTAAAAATTTTGTTGAAAAATTTAAAAATTTTTAATCCATCACTACTATAGAATAGATGAATTATTTTTTTTGCTCAAATTTAAAATTTCCACGTTTCATGTCATTCCAAACCTATTTCGGAAAAAAAAATTGCAATATTTTCTTACCATTTTGGAAAAATATTTTACCACTAGAATAGATGGAAACATTTTTTTTTGCTCAAATTTAAAATTTTCATGTTTCATGACATTCTAAACCTATTTCAGAAAAAACAAAATTGTCCACCAACATTTTTGGAAAAATTTTTACTACTAAAGTAGATGGAAATATTTATTTTTCTTTGCTCAAATTTAAAACTTTCACGTTTCATGGCATTCTATACCTATTTCAAAAAAAAAAAAAAATTAAATTTGTATTTTTTTTCATCAAATTAGCTAAAAATACCTTTATTTAATTTACCTCAGATTTGCTGGTTTACAAATTAGCAGAAAATTGTTGTTTATAACATTTGTGGGGCAATAGAGGCACACTTTTATTTTTGGAGCTTGATCTAGACATCAAAACGAACAGAATCCACAAAGTTTCGTGAAAATCAATTCATTCAGTAAACTTTTTAGTCAGATATGCTAATTTGCCTACACTACACTGTCATAAACGAGAGGAACTTTGTTAATTGCTTTTTCAATTTCGTTGTAAGGCGTTGTCCGCTATGCTAATTAATAATGACCTGTGTTATGTTGCATGCTACAAATTCTAACGATGTGAAAATTGGGTGACCGTTGTCCTGAAAATTCTAAACACGTTAAAAAACCCGTGTATGTAGTTTAAACAGACGTGGTATTAAAAAAGGGCGATTAATTTCAACGGCATAATCTCTTTGTAATTAACTGCTCCGTTTTGTGTTCATAACGGTCGGACTATCCATCATCTTTTACAGCTACGAAGAAGACATAAGATGTAGCCCTAAACAATTCATCAGACCGTAGGCTATACATCTTGAATTTGTTGTCTATTCTCGCCTTGTCTGTGTACACACAGAACAACACAGATGGGAGCTGCCTCGGGGCGACCTAAGGAAAAGCAGATCTCCTCTAATTTCATATTGTCGAGCGGTGGTCAGGCGACACGTGATTGGGGTGCGAAATATCTCATCGACTGCTTAAGGGGTTATATAGCTGACATATGTAGTTTTCTTTATTTGTACTGTGGAATTTTTATGTGTCAGTGTATTTTCCTCTGGTGTGTCTCGGCGCTTTGATTTCGTTTCGATTTATTGGCGCAAAAGCCATTTACGAGGTTGATTGAGAATGTAAAGGAAATTTATGAAAGTGGAAAAATAAACGGGCTCTTATTGATAGTTTCGCTATGAGCATTTAGCCGTATCAATTTAACGAATTTAAAATCGTAAATACACCTCAGGAAATTAATTTCGAGGATCCGGAATAGCTGAAAATCGAACTGTTTTTTGTTATAATCTAATAGGTTGGTTATAGTTTACCTAGTGTCAATTTGAAAGTCATGAAAAAGACCGACAAGGGAATAGTTCATAATACAAGCAATGTCATTTGCGTCGATCGACAAATTTTAGAATCACTTTTTAATTATTGTAATACATTGAATATTGTTTTACTACTTTATATTAATTGATAGGTATGATGTCAAAAAATTATATTTAATTCATTATTTATGATAAATAATGTTAGTTTAATGAACAGCTCCATAAATGATTCAATAAAAGTAAATAAATATCATTTAAACTATGGCTATGCTACCGACAATATTAAGAATGAACCAAGAGCAGGTAATGGACTTGTAACGGTGAGCCAGGTAAACAATCAACTACTTTCGTTTGAGATAAGCGTATAACATATATTGTTAACTATACACAAGCAGGCTTTGTAATGATTTAACCTGGTAGCAACGCTTTAGACTAAATTTCTCAATTGAGAATAGAAATACTATAACACAACTAAAATACTACTCCACTATTAGGCCGGTCGTCATAATGTTTTTTTTGTCAGAAATTTAAAATAACAATTTTATTGACTATTCTTATACACTCAAAGAAAATGATAGGTGAATTCAACTAAAAAGAGCATATGAAATCGCGCCTATCTAGTTTCATAGTTAAATCAATCAGAAAAGAATAGTAGACAAAATTTTGTCACCATGCAATTTTTATTGTCATTTTAAAGATGAAGTTTAGTTGGTTAAGTAAGTAATCATTTTTTTAGTTCTACGACAACTTTATTTGTTCTCATAAACAAATAGTAGTTTAGTAATCATATCATCTTGTAGAACAACAAATTAAATAGTATGATGACATTTTTTTTGGATTCCTAACCATATGACAGTGAAAGTTATATGGTGACTTTTGATCTACTATTCTTTTCTGGTTGATTTAACTATGAAACTAGATAGGCGCGATTTGATATGCTCTTTTTGGTTGAATTCACTTATCATTTTCTTTGAGTGTACCTACCTACCAATTAACAGAAAAATAGCGATAAAATTGCTTTTATAAAATAGGGTGATTTTAAGGGGTGCAACAGTGGAACAGAATGCCTTAAAACTTGGTCAAAGTTACTAGATATAACTTTAAATGCATAATTTGTTACTAGTGGTGGTTTACTTTGGAATACAAAGAAAAGAAAATAAAAATAAAGAAGCGCGTAAACTGCTGTAGGTCGCGTAAACTATAGTTCTTCATATCCAAAGTTTTTTTATGAAGTTCTGCGGTCTTTCTATGTTTCGATTTTTCACTGCTTTCATCAAAAGACAGTTTCATTCTCCCTTCTAATCCAGAAGTGCTGGGTAAATCATTTTCCACCTCAAACATTTTGATTAAAATTAAATTTTTCTTTCAGCCAGTCAGCATTATTGCTCAGAAACCGTTCTTCTACTCTTTCATTTTTATTCCCTTGTTCTCCAATTTTGCTACAAACTCTATATATATATATTATGTCGTACATCATTTTGAATATTTTCTGGAAGTTCCGACATATGTGGCTGGTTTGAAATTATATTTACGACGTACTGACACATTACAGAAGAATCATAACCAGATTTTTCTTTCCAGTTTTGAAAAATATGGTTCCAATATTTATAGACCCTCTTCATGTCCACCTGATATAAAAAATATTTAGAATATATAGTTAGTTAGGATAAAAAAAGTAGAAAGAATGTAATATTTTACTAATAGTAGATTAAAACATTACATAAATTAAAATTTTTCTATTTTTGCTTTTGTCAGCAACTAACACCTAGTAGTTTAATATTAAATAACTCAAACAGTATCAATGGAAAGTGTCTAAAAATTTTCGTCATTTGTTTTACAATGTATAAGGTTCGTATAGTTAAAAAATTAGTGGGGGTATAAGCGGATCTAATTTTCTAACTCAACGGAAGTTTTGTTATTTAATAATCTCTATGGGACAAGCTCATTGAAATAAAGAAATACATTTATATCAAACAATATTATCCATCAATGTTAAGTAGCATCAAAGGGTACATACCTTGAGGATTTTGATTCATGTTAAAGACATTTTTTAAAGCACAAAGTCCAGCGTATGCAGACACATAAACTTTATTAAACTTTCAGATCTACAATTCCAAATGAACAACACTCTCTCACAACTTTAATTAGACTAATCTTGTGTATGTGCTGTAAAGTATGTTTCAGGTAGTAAGGGTAGTTTATTATTCTTGGAACTATTGCCTAACTATGTACGTATTAGTACGTAATTTTAAGAAGTTGATTTTTGGACATTTTGGCCAAGTTTTAAAGTATTCTAACCTACTGTGCAATGCTTAGATCTAACAACCTACTACTGTCAGTGTGTCAATGTGTCAATACACGAAATGAAACGGTTAGATTTACTATGAAAACTAAAACGTATAAAAGTGGGATGCGTAATTGCGCAATGCAAAGCATCAGCAAGCACTCACAGTTAAAAACAATTCATCAAAGTGAACTCAATGACGATGCTATGTTTACGTAAACAGAAAGGAGGGTTAATTGTGCGATATTATTGGTTTGTCTACCAAGTATAATACTACAGAAAACGAATACTGGGTTAGAATTACAATCAGAAAATACTTAAAAATATAATGTACTAGTTATCTGGATTGATTTGATAAAATTCAACAAATTATTAGTATGATGAACAAATTATATAGTCTTATGCACCTATTTTTTAAGTTAATGTTTATTTTCTTTTTTATTTCAAAATACTATTCATATAGTTTTAACAAAATGAACAATATGTCCAGTTAAATATTTTTTTGGTTGATTTAACCCAGTAAACAAAAGCGCTGACGTCTTAATCAATTCATCAAAGTGGATTGCAGGACGACGTTATGTTTAGGTAACCAGAACTGCAGTTTAATTCTACAATAATATTGGTTTACCTATCAACTATAATAGTAAAGCGAACTACTACTCAGTTTGAAATTACAATTCGACTATAGTTAAAAATTAAATATACTATAATCTAGTTTAATTTGAGAGAATTCAACAAAATAATAGTCAGATGAAAAAAATAATAGTTTTATTCACCTATTTTTTTAGTTAATGTTTGTTCTGTTGTATGACATTTTTTTATTAATTGAAATAACAATTGCCTTTTGTTTAAAAATACCATCATTATAATTTAGTTTAACAATATTAACGATATTGTAAGTTAACAATTTTTTTTTGTTGAATTACCCATACTATTTATTTGAGTGTAGGAAAAACCGCAAGGAATCACTACTTCCACATCCAGATTATTCGTCCAAGTCACTTTAAAGGAAACATCTTGACTATATTTGCACTCTAGTATGTGGAAATTATTGGTCATAGAATTTTAATAATATTTGTGGTAGATGTCATAGAAAAGTTTGAGGAGTTGGTTTCTACCATATACGTTAAAAATGAAGTTTCTAGTTTACCGTACTTATTTTCCACTATTTACAACCTACCACCTCAATGGAGTCATCTCAATCAGATGTCACTACAATACATACGTGTACTAACTTTCAAGTGAATATCTCAATTTGATGTTATCAATCCCATTAATAATGAAGCGGAGGTGGTAGAGTTTGAAAAATATTAGAAAGAAATCTGAGGCCTTGGTTTCTAGTATATACACCGAATCCCAAATTTCTGTAGTCTTACCAGCTTGCTTTACTTATTTTCCCCTATTTGCCCCTATTTAACCCCCAACCCTTCAACGGCATCATCTCAAATTATGATCTAGTTTCAGACGTCGTTATAATACATACGTGTACCAAATTTCAAATGAATATCTCAATTTTATTTTATCAACCCTTTTCATATTGGAGTAGGGGTGGTTGGGTTGAAAAATATTATAAGAAACTCTGACGCTGTGGCTTCTAGTACATACACCGAATTTCAAGTTTCTGTAGTCTTACCAACGTTTTACTTATATTCCTCTATTTACCCCAAATTAACCCCCAACCCTTCAACGGAATCGTCTCAAAATATAAACTTATTCCAGACGTCGTTATAATACATACGTGTACGAAATTTCAAATGAATATCTCAACTTTATTTTGTCAACCCCATTAATGGGGTAGGGGTGGTGGGGGGTTGAAAAATATTATAAAAAAATCTGAGGCCTTAACTTCTTGTACATACATCGAATTTCAAGTTTCTGTACTCATACCAGCTTGCTTTACTTATTGCCCCCTATTGACCCCTAAATAACCCCCAACCCTTCAACGGAATCATCTCAAAGTATAATCTAGTTCCAGATGTCGTTATAATTCATACGTGTACCAAATTTCAAATGAATATCTCGATTTTATTTTATCAACCCTTTTAATAATGAAGTAGGGGTGGTGGGGGTTGAAAAATATTATAAATAATCTGAGACCTTGGCTTCTAGTACATACACCGGATTTCAAGTTTCTGTAGTCTTACCAGCTTGCTTTATTTATTTTCCCCTATTTACCCCTATTTAACCCCCAACCCTTCAACGGAATTATCTCAAAATATAATCTAGTTCCAGATGTCGTTATAATACATACGTGTAGAAAATTTCAAATGAATATCTCAATTTTATTTTATCAACCCTTTTCAAATTGGAGTAGGGGTGGTGGGGGTTGAAAAATATTATTAAAAAATCTGACGCTTTGGCTTCTAGTACATACACCGAATTTCAAGTTCCTGTACTCTTACCAACTTGTTTTACTTATATTCCTCTATTTACCCCAAATTAACCCCCAACCCTTCAACGGAATCATCCCAAAATATAATCTAATTCTAGACATCGTTATAATACATACGTGTACGAAATTTCAAATGAATATCTCAACTTTATTTTATCAACCCCTTTAATGGGGTAGGGGTGGTGGGGGGTTGAAAAATATTATAAAAAAATCTGAGGCCTTAACTTCTAGTACATACACCGAATTTCAAGTTTCTGTACTCTTACAAGCTTGCTTTACTTATTTCCCCCTATTTACCCCTATTTAACCCCCAACCCTTCACCGGATTTCCTCAAAAAACAATCCAGTGCCAGATCTCGTTATAATATATACGTGTACAAAATTTCAGGTCAATATCTTAAACCGTTCCGGAGAAAGCGTGCAGACAAAAAAAGTTACAGACAGACAGACCGACAGACAGACAGAAATTTTTTTTTCGCTCAAATTTAAAATCTCGACGTTTCATGACATTCTAAACCTATTTCACGAATTAAAATTTTTGAAAATTTTTTTGCGATTACTATACTTCCAATCCAATACGTGGATGTGGAAGTAAAATTGCGGTGAACACGATGGTGACATTAAAAAATATATACAACACGGACTTCATTGTAAAAAAACAATTGTTTTTAGAGAAAGTTTTATTTTTTTGATGATTTTTGACTTCTTAACGAAAACAAAAGGCAGACAAAAAAAAGTCAAGACAAAAAAAATGAAAATTCTATCAATACGCGTCGTTTGAGACTTATAGCGACTTTTATCTTTGACCGTTCAGTTGTTATAAACAAATTAAGGATTTTAAATTAACTTTTTTTTTCTATTCAACAGAAGGTCATACGGATATTTTGTTATGATCAAAGTGTTGCATTTTGTACATAAAATGTACAGATTTTTGTTTGTGTCGATATCAAAGAAAATGTTTAATGACTCAATAATCCAGAGCTGTTTGGTCAATAATTAATAACAACTTAAATAATAAAAACCCAAAAAATGGCATTAAGGAAATTAAAATTAATAACAATTTGCTAACTGATCCCTATCTTATTGCACATCTAAATAAGTATTTTATAGATCTGCCAGTTAAATTAAATAGTGACGTTGCGTTGGTGAGAATGTTACCGAAATCAATTTTGATCAAAATTTAAATTATCCCACACTTTTTTTAAAACCTGCTTCGGAATCAAAAATTTATAACATTATAATGAAATAAAAAAATAGCCATTCTTCCGGCCTAGATAATTTGAGTTCTAATTTAATAAAAGCGTGCGTCAACTATTTAGTACCTCCACTTACTTTTTTAATAAATTTGTCACTCTCAGAAGGAATGTTTCCATCTATTTTAAAGTCAGCAAGAGTCTTTTCACTGTATAAAAAACATTATCTGAGAATTATAGACCAGTTGCTCTTCTGTCAACTATTGCTAAAATATTAGAACGGGTTATGTTCAATAGAATTGTTGAATTCGCCACACAATATAATATTATTACAGATTCGCAGCATGGTTTTCGAAAGAAATGTTCAACGTAGACCGCCATAATGTCATTTTTAAATAATTTATATGAGAACTTAGATCCAAATAAAAATGTGTAGAACTCTATGGATCTAAGCAAAGCCTTTGATCTAGTATCATACAATACTTTTGAAAAAATCGAATAATTATGGTTTAAGATGCAAAGTAAATAACTGGGTGATGTCCTACCTTACAAATAGAACTCAAGTACTAGAAGTAAGTGGAATTAAATCGGAACAATTGAATATTAAATTTGGAGTTCCTCAAGGTTCTGTTCTGGGGCATTTACTAATTTTGCTTTATATCAACGATTTACCTGGCTTCTTTGACAATTTTTTAATTATGTTTGATGATCATAATTCCTACTGCTGTAGATAATCTGATGTACAAACTTCGCTAACAAAATTTGCTGATCACTTTAAATCGAATAGACTATTCTTAAATATATCTAAAACCGTTTTCATTATATTTTCTCCTAGGCATAGTACATATCATAAAAGTTACTTAATAAAAATAGCTTGCAAGTCTATAAAACAAGTCTGTCATACTAAATTCTCGGGAGTATTCATTGATAGCGCATTAAATTGGGATGAACACATTGACTTTGCAGCAAAAGAACTTTCTTCCGTCTGTTATGGATTGTATAGAATATCCAAAACATCAAGCAGGAAAAATGTATTGGCATATTATTATACAAATTTTATTTCAAGGGCAACATATGGAATTCTCTTTTGGGGCTCTTTATTTTGAAGGAATATTTAAACTTCAGAAGAAGGCTGTACGTAATATTATGGGAGTTCCTAAATATACGTCCTGTAGAAATCTGTTTAAAGATTTAAATATTTTAACATTGCCATGTATTTATATTCTATATGTTAAAAATAATCTAATTAAATTTCTACCAAATAATTATAATCATAATTATGATACTAGGAAAAGTAATAACTTAAGCACGCCGTTATGAAGAAAGCCCAAAATATATCGGAATAAAATTGTATAATAAGATCCCAAATTTCTTAAAAAGTATCTAAAATACAAAACATTTAAAAACGAAACAAGAAAATACCAAACAGCTAAATGTTTTTATTCAGTTGATGAATATTTGGAAAATTAGTAGGTGATTTTAATAGTTTAGTTACATTTATGACATGTCTCTTTTCTGTTTTGTACCTACTTTTAAACAATAATGAAAGCATGATTCACTAGTAAAATGCTCAATTTTCTTTTGTGACTAATTCTATACCAATGTGGTCTTTTGGATAATAAACGATTATTATTATTATTATTATTATTATTATTATTTTTAGTGTTTTCTCGACTACGTGTCGGTTTGCTGCCGGGAATCAACAAGATTCCTAAGGCTTCTCCCTTCCTACGTTATTATTTTTAATATTAATTTATAATTAATTTAATATTTAATATTTATTTTTAATTATATTATATAATATATTATATTATATTATTGTTATTATTATTATTATTATTATTATTATTATTTTCGGTTTATTCGTTGCCGGACAGGGCTTCCGTGCGTTCCGACCGATACCACACGGTAGCCGCGCCGACCATAATTGCAGCCACTCCCCACAACCTGTGGGGTTAGTGACTATAAATACCAGAATCGTGTGCTCTAAGTATTATTATTATTATCTCGCGTATTTTGCAATTGTTTAAATAAATAAGCTAATTTGTTTATCAAGGATTTGCGACTTTCCAGGGCTTTTTTTGCACTCTCCACCAGTGGCAATGGATAAATATTGATAAGAACTACCATTTCTATGTAGTCTTGCCCCGTTTTATTTTTTACCCCCCCCCCCTGGCTACGTTTGTTTATCGATTAATTTCTTGAATAAGATCTTGTGACAACATAAAGTCAATATATTAAACTAACTAGTTTTCAATTGTCACAAAAATCCATTAGTTTTTTCATACATTTTTTGCTTTTATAACAATTAATTAATGAACGTCGTACAACGTTTTTTAGTGTCTACGCTCCGAATGACTGATAAAAATGTTCAGAAGTTCAGTTAATTATAGTGAGTTTGAACACTTGATGTGAAAAAATTAAAATTTAATTTTACCTAAAGTGTAGTGTTAGATATTTTGTTGAAATTATCATGAACTGTTGAAACTTTTTGGAATGCGAGGAGCTAAACTGAGTATATGATGGATCTGAAACAGGATGAAATCGTACGATTCTCTGAGAATGATAAATCTCCAACCTTGTAATCTCCATATCATGGATAATACATACGGAGATTAAAGACCACAAATAGAGAAATAACCCCGGCTCACAACTTGTAAATTGCGGGCTGGTATCGCTGTGCATATCGTCCACGTTCAATTTAGCAAGCACGCGCCATGCCATGTATACTATAACTAAGCCATATCGAAGTAATGCCGGGTGATTCCCTAACTTTTTGATGTGGGTCAAACAGCAGGTCGTATTTTAACAAAGGCCGCTGTTAATTATTTGATCAAATGCTCCTTGGAAATGGGCGCCCACGACCTCAGAAGTTATTGTCCATTGTGAACAAACAAAATCATTTCCGCGCTCGAATAGCCCGCACGAGTTGCGTCCCGCTGACCCTCGCCACAATATTATTGGAATTAGTGAACCGCTAAATCTGATCAGCGCCAGTGTTTTGTTCGTAGGCGTCGGTATTGAGCTTATTAACTTAGCAACAATTTATCTATTGTTGACCATAGGTCGATAGTTTCGCACCGATACCACCATGCTAGTTATTTAGCCACAAATTAGCAGCACCTGTTGTTCGTCCTGTTATGTGGAGAGCGTGCCGTACAGACTTCCTACGAATAAGATACATGAAAAACTTTGTGTGAGTGAGTAAGTACTGCCACGAGCCTACAAGGAGCCACTTTTCATATAAGCAAATTTTGCTCGCGTCATAGAATTTTAGCGTCATTTCCGGTCACGATTTTTTGTGCCATCGAATACATAAATGAAACTTACGTCAAAATGTAACTTTCGAGGTATACACTGACATTTAGTAGGGTGCCAGGCTTAGTTTGCCCGTAACCCTGATACACCCTCGATTAAAGGTTTTTTTTTTTTTGTTTTCTTAAGTCATCGATAACATGGATGATTTTATTTTTTAATGAAAGTATAAACCTTCTAGTTATTAAAAATAATAGGGTGCCTCTTCTTATTTGCCCGCATCCTCCCGTCTTGCGTCACTTCCAAAAATTTGCGTAATAGGAAAGTGGCTCCATGCAAGTCTGTGGTAGTACTTACTCACTCATACAAAGTTTTTTATGTATCTTATTCACAGGAAATCTATACAGCCGGCTCTTCACCTATATCTATCGAAAGTTAACCGCACTTGTAATAGTAGGGGAGCCCAATAGGGGATTTTGGGATTCACTCAAGCGCGGCAGATTAACATATAGGGGATACCTTGCACCCTGTTGAGAACCTCCACCATAACTAAGCCCTCTATAAGGAACCGCGCGTGTAGGGCAGTCGATCAGAATACTAAAAAAAATCGATAGTTGGAAATACTCGAACGCGTCAGATCAAGGTACATGCTGAAAAGTGTGCATTTCAGTAATCTGACAACTTGAGCGTAACGTAAGGAAGTGGGAGGGTCACAAACTTGAAAAAAAAACATCACCTTGACATTCTCGAGTGCGGTTGATTTTTGTTTTGTATTAAATCAAATAATTCAAGGATAACGAGAAAAATGTAATCTGCCGATTTCCACAAGCCGAAGTAACAAAAATCGTCAATAAAGTTTAGCGCGTGCAGCTGCAGTGAAGCATGTATTCCCCACTCCGCGCCTCTCTCTCCCTTTCACTATTTTTCTGTCTCTCACTCTCTCGCACCGTCCCCACACGCCAGCCATCACGCCATCACAACTGATCACAGCACTAGTGGTATTATATGTATACGCTCTGGCTTGTTACTACATTTACCGGTGGACCGTCGAAACCCGAAAAAAACGTCGGATCGATGTGAAAGTCATATCTATCGATTCGAGAGCGAATTTAGAAAATTCCGTCCGTCGGTCTGTCGGTCTGTCTGTCTGTCTGTCACGCCCAGCCCCCCTAATCCGTTTTCGGATTGCGATGAAACTTGGGTGGTTAATAGGAGGTCTTTAGAAAACCTTAACGCCGGAAGCTCGGCTCCGTTCGGAAACCGGAAGTACCCGATATAGACGTTTCGAGTTTTTCGGGAAAAATTGAATAACTCGGTAACGGGTAGTCGGATCGAGATATTTCAAAAAAGAGATGGTGCCGCTGGCACAGCTCTACAAATAAGTATACCAGAGGCTATGTCGAAAAACAAACGAAAATTGATTTTATTTGCAAAAAACAGGTTTTCTCGAAATCGGGCTAGGAAGCACGATAACTGTCCAGAATATTGATCGATTTCGATGAGACTTGGTGGGATCAAAGGTACCCGGCCACAAATCAAGCCTATTGCTGGCGGCCCGAATCCGTTGACCGCAAGTATGCTTTCCAGGGCCGAGTATGATTTTCCAAAGAAATTAATAACTTCCGAACCGAAGGTCCGATATTGATTTTCAAAAATGGCAATTGTAGGGCTCGATTAGGTCTATTAGTTGACGTTTGTGAGAAATTTGAGAAAACAAAAGCGAATCTACAAATCCTGGAAAACTTGATTTTTTTTGATAAATTCTACAAATTCCGAACAGTTTCCTAATAAAAATCGAAAATTAACTATTCCGTCGATCGATCTCTATAACCAGTATAAGGCATGGACCTTTTTGGACAAAAAATCTAAACTAGAGTTTTTTAGAAAAACTTAAAATAAACGAATTATTTACGAAAATGCATTCCATAGAATTATTTTAAAAAATATTACAAATTGATAAGTGATAATGTTATATTTAAAATATCATCATTCATTTAGTTATTTTCATTTACTAAATAAAAATAGAACCGATGCCCTTTCCGTGTTTCAAAATGTAGTTGTCTTGCGTCATCTTGCGACCCTCTGCTGAAAATGTGAATCATCCCAACAAATTGAATAAAAACCATATCAAAATGTAGTTTTTTTCACTTGTTTGTTTGTGTTTTAAGTTCTGTGAAGTAAATTTTGTAAATTTAATATCTGCTACGACGATGAGTCACAATATTATGAAATGTGTGTTTTGTGGACAAAATACATCTCAATAAATTGTTAAATTTACGTCGTAAACAGTAAAGAAATGCAAGACGGTTTTGGATTATCGTCAGAGCAAACCGATCGTCAAGAAATCACGGACAACGTACGATAAGCTGAAACATCATATGCAAGCTGTGGATAAAGTTGATGACCAAATCGAACCAGACTTGCCATAATTAAAAGAAATAGATTTACGTGTGCAGAAAATAAAATAAAAAACTTTTTTTACAAATTTCAACAAAATTTGTTCTTTTTTTATTTGCATGCTATTTTCCATGCATTTTATATGCCACATTCAGTGATTTAAAAAAAATCATGAAAAAATTTGTTTTCAAACCGTTAGGTTAAGAAAATTCATCCAAATAATGGTCAGATTATTGATCAGCACGACAAGGACATCAAGCTGAACAGTCTGTATGAAAATCTGACGCGTTCGAGTATTTCAAAACGGCATTTTTTTTGCATTTTCAAAAAGCCGCCACGAGCTTGCGTCACATCCGAATCGTCAGTCTTTTGAATGGGAGTTTCGATCGGGTTCTCTTAACATCCCCTCTGAATATCTGATGCGCTCGAGTAAATGTTTCCCCTCATTTTTAATCCTTCTGTACGGCTGCCCCCACCATGCAAACCGGCAGATTAACATACCTCCGTCAACGGAGATACGCGGGACATATACACTATCAATATCTGACGCGCTTGAGTATTTCCATGTGACTGTTTTTTTAATATTTTTGAAAACCTGTAGACGAGCCCCCACCGGTGAAAGGGTATACATAATACAACTTTTTTTCTTTCTACCATCTAATCTTCAAAATCCAATAGGTCCCCACGACGCTCGAGTAAATCCCCATTTAGCATCGTGGGCTCCCCTACTATAAGTGTAAAGCTTAGTAGACACTTTTTGCCAAATGAGCTACCCCAAAATAAATTTTAGAAAAATGGGTTCTTAGACATGTACGTGAATGTGTTTCCTTCCGTAAAGACTTAATTACTTCCACATCCACATAGTGGATGTGCGCGCGTTGTCTTAGGAGCGCGAGCGGTTAAAGTTATTGACTTGAAATTTTGTACACTACTACAATGAACTATTGCCATTGAAATATTACAACATTTAGGCCGAACCTTGCATTTTGGACAGGACACAAATTTTTTATTTGTAGGGGGTCCAGTGTGAATATGAAGCTCGGTTTTCAGGGATCAAAGACCAGGGGGGGGGGCTTTGGCCGCCATTTTGATAAATATGACGTAAACAGTTCTTCCGCGATATCTTGAGAACCGTAAGCCTCACAAAAAAATTTCCAACACAACAACAACAAAATTAAATTTTCTACAATCTTGGGTCTGGATACTTCTTATCGTAAAATTAAAAATGAAAAAGTTATAAGTAAGCAAAGATAGGCCAACATTTTCAAGAAATATGTCATTTAAGGGTTATAACTTTTTTTCTGTAGATTTTATTGAAAAAACACATCAGATATTTTTTGTAGATCATTTATTGCGAACAATTTTCTCTACTTATTTTTTAAGTTTCTTGTCTTTGGAAAGGTGTTAGGACGCTGCAATGGGATCAAACCAATACACACACCATTGAAAACGCGCGAAAGGGTGCAGGAAAGAACACCGGTCTGAACCTACTTTGACTACACGTTTTTGGGCTAGCTGAGTACGAAAATCGGGGTCTGGCGATCCTAAAAGTTGGGAAACACCTATAAAAATGCAAAAGTCGCCACTTTTAGAGGGTTTTCGCTATAATTTTGTTAAAAATCAAAAAAGTCCTATGAAATTTCCTTTTTTTAATAATTATTTACACAGATTGTTGAGTTATACCAAATATAGCCAAATTATATGATTAGGGATAATCAAAGAGCATTAAAACCACCCCTATATTGACTTAAAATTAATAAAATTGATAAAAAAAAAATGTTTTTCTACTTTTTGGTTCAAGAGCTGAATGGGCATTTCCATGCAAAAATAAATTGTTCTCAACCCCTAAAGGGGCATTGAAGCAGGCTTTGAAAAACGAGTCAAATTTCTTTATTTTTACATTTTCATTTTATTTTTAATGAAATATTACTACAATTTTTTTAATATGTTAATTTTGTTTTATTTCGATTTAGGGGTGGTTTAACCCTCCACAAGGGTTAAAGAACAAATTTTGAAACTTTTTTAGTCATATTTCATCAAAAGTAAAATGTAAAAAAAATTTATTCGTTCTTCAAAGCCTGCTTTAATTTAAGGGTAGAAGGGTATTACCCCCTTAGTGGTTGATAATAATTTATTTTTATTTTTTCCCGACAATTCCTTTTTAACCTAATTTGAAGCAGAAAGTAGAAAAAATATTGTATTCCATTTTTTTAAATTTTAAGTCGACATAGGGGTGGTCTTAACCCTGTCTAATTATCCCTAATCATATAATTTGACTATATTTGGTATAAATCAACCACCATTGCAAATTAATATTAGGAAAAGGGGATTTCATAGGATCCTTTTTTATTTTTATTGAAATCATCGCGAGAAACTATCTAAAAGGGGTGACTTTTGCGTTTTTAGGATTGTTCCCCAACTTTTAGGATTGCGAGACCCCGATCTTCGTATTCAGCGACAGAAGAAACGTATCGTCAAAGTCAAACGCAGTTAGAAATAACTGTAGTTGCTGTTTTTTGAGGACAGAAGAAAATTGTGACGTGGTGGGACAAAACTGATACCGGATTCGGATTCAGCAAGCCAGAATACACCGAAAGTGATTAGTATTAGCCTGTTACCAGTATATAAGATACTCTATAGATCTAAAAATAATGTTATATTGTGCCACCTGCAATTTTTTCTGAGTTATTTTTTCAAATTTCAAACGGTTAAAGAGGTCCACGCACTACCGGACTCACCGCGTATAGAAGAAAATTATTGATTGATTTTTGCACTCACTCTAGAGGAATATCAACATAAAATAATTTTTAGTCACCCTTTTTGCTTGGTTAGGTCGAGTTATTTTTTTGAAATTTTCAATTCAGGCACACAATGTTTAGAAATTAGCAATTTAATTTTTTTCAGAAATACTCGAGCCCAATCTTGTGTAAACTCCTCAAAAAGTCGTTAATTACGCCCAAGAGCCTAAGGATATTTTAAAAACATTTCAAAGTGAAATAACCAGTTTGCAATATCTATTTCACCTTTGTAAATGTCTTTATTATCTTCTTCAAGTATCCGCTTTGTATTCGAGACGAATCGGCCCCGTCTTAGATGAAAATTACGACTTGAAACTGTTCCGCCGTTGATTACATCTTATTGCAAAGCCCTCCAACCTGCAATAAACGTAACGTTTTCGACGTATTGCTGATTCTCGATAAATAATCTTTACACTGATTGTAAAGTCGTTGTAGAAAGTGAATAAGGAACTTGCTTGATTTATCTATTAATGATCATATCATCTTTAATTAACTGGAAACAATGGAAATTATTATTTTTACATTACTAGCAAGAACAGTAGTAATTATGTCAACTCTTGCAAAACCATGTTATAGATAAGTATAAAAGCATATGTCTTTCTCAACAACTACTTTTTCGGCTACGTGTTATGATCAATATAGGATTACAATAAGGCAAGTATGCATATTACGTAGAGCATGACTCACAAAAATGCTGTTTTAATTTAGACTATCTTGTTCAATATAATTATGTTGTAATTATACTTGCATTTGTAATGTTTAAAAATCCAATTTCTCTTGTTCTTTAATTTACTTTAAAACAATCGATTAAATAAAGGAAAACATGATTTTTATATATTTTTGAGTAAGGCAGTGTTCTCTTATTTAATTTTCTTACCATGGCATAGCATAGATAGTGTTTTCTGCTGTATGCAAAATCCTATAATAATAATAATAATAACTTTATTCATACTTAGGCCATATTGAAATGGATGTACATGTCAAATAGATATTAAATAGCATAGAAAAAAAGTAATATGAATATAGGATATTAGTTTAGTTGATGTATGCAACACAACTAAACTGCGTCATAATAATAAAAAAAAAGAAAATATGTAAATATAACAAACTAGTGTACGACATAAATACAAACAAACATATAGGTATATACATATACATATATAAATAGATATCACATGAATGACTAAAATGATGTCAATCTATAGTATCATTTAAATATTCAGTAACTGTATAATAACATTTATTGACAAGCAGGTTCTTTAATATTTTTTTAAACGAATTATAATTTCGATTTTTGTAGCGTTCAGGAAGCTTATTAAATAATTTTACTCCCGCATATGAAGGCGAAAATTCATACTTAGATGTATTATGATTCACAGTGCACAGTTCATTCCTTTTCCTCGTATTATAATTGTGATGCTGGCAATTTGTTTCATACAAGTGAATATTTTTTTTTGTATGTAGTAGAATTTTAAAAATGTATATGCATGGGAGCGTCATAATTTTATTGTCAGCAAAAACAGGTTTGCATGATTCTGTGCTTCGCATGCTGAATATTAGTCTTATAATTTTTTTTTGCATTATAAAAATCCTTATGCTTTCCGGTGCATTACCCCAGAGTGTGACATTATATGACAGATGGCTGTAGACCAGTGAATAGTATACATTTAACAGGTAATGTGTAGAAAGTAGGTCTTTCATTTTTAAGATGGCATAGTAAGATCTGCTAATTGTTTTGCTCACGTGGTCAATGTGAGCTGACCAGCTTAAATTATCATTTAGGAATACCCCCAAGAACTTAGTGACTGAGCTCTCGTTCAAAGTGATGTTATTGACAACAATATTGTTGATATGGTCTTTCTTTTTGTTGTAAAAGTTGAGGCAGATGGTTTTATCTATATTTAAAATGAGATTATTTTCTTTACACCACTTTTGAAAATCATGTATAACTCGCGTAATCGATTTATTTAAGTCCCCAGCAGTCGGTGAGGAAACCGCCACTGTTGTGTCATCTGCGAACATTGTGACACATGTAGATGTAAGAAAAGTTGGCAATTCGTTAACATACAGAGTAAATAGTAACGGGCCCAACACCGACCCTTGAGGCACACCTCTGTGTATGTTGTAATAATTTGAGGTATTTTCTTGTACTTTAACACATATTTTCCTGTCTTTGAGGTAGGACATTATCCAGGATAAAATGCAGCCCCTTACTCCTATATTATAAAGCTTTTGTTTAAGAAAAGAATGATCAATACAGTCAAATGCCTTTGATAGATCAAAGAACACTCCAGCTACTAATTGCCCCTGATCTACACTTTTATAAATGTATTCGATAAGCTGGTATGCTGCAGTTTCCGTTGATCTATTCATACAAAAACCATGTTGACAGTCAGTTATGATTTTTTGATTTATAAGAAAAGTTGTTAATCTATTGTAAATAAGCCGTTCAAAAATTTTAGAGAGCACATTTAGAATTGCAATATGCCTATAGTTGTCTACACTATTAGGATCGCCTTTGTTTTTATAAATTGGAATTACTGATGCAATTTTCAACAATGAAGGGAATTGCCCTTGTTCAAAAGATAAATTTATAATGTAAACTAATGGGTTTACAATGCTTTCTGAAACAGCTTTGATTAATTTCGTTGGAATACCATCCACCCCTACACTATTTTTATTTTTCAATTGAGAAATGATTTTTAAAATTTCCTCTCTATCAGTAGGAGCAAAAAAGAATGATTTTGTATTGGTAGATGAAAGAGTGCAGTTTTTAGAGGAAAATGTACCGTAATGATTTTTCAAGCAAATGTCTGTTATATTTGAAAAGTAATCTCCAAACGTGTCGGCTACATTTACAGGGTCTGTTACGTATTGATTTTCATTTTTTAGTATAATTATTCCATTTTCTTTATTTCTGCCTGTTTGCTCATTAACTAGTTGCCAAATTTTCTTAGGTTTATTTGATGCAGTTTCGATGACGTTCTCATAGTATTCTTTTTTTGTTTCTTTAATTAATGTTTTATACTCCTTTTTTTGATGTTTGTAACATTCGATAGCATTAATATTATAGGTATTTTTTTGTAACCAAAAAAGATTTTTCAGGTTATTACTTTTTTCAATTATTTCGTTTGTTATCCACGATTTCTTGTTCTTTTTGTTTGCATTTTTTATTATGTACTGCACAGGGCATATACTATCAATTGACCAGGTAAGCATTTCCATGAATTTGTTGAAAGCTACATTAGTATCTGTGCTATCATATACGTCTGAAAAACTAGCATTTGCTAGGGTCCATTTTAAATCTTGCAAATTACTGTGTGAGAAATTTCGATACTTATATTTTTTTTCATTTTTTTGTCCTTTTGATAATGTCAAATTACAATATATGATAAGAGCAAGGTGGTCTGCTATATTAGGCTGTAGTACAATTGTATTATATTGACACTTATTCAAGTTGGTAAATATATAATCTATCACCGATTCAGAGTTATTTCCTAACTTATTTTTATATATTCTCGTCGGTTTAGTAGATGTACATTTTAAGTTAAAATTTTCAAGTAAGTCCGTTAGCAATTGTTTGTGCATGTTTTCGATTAAATAATTTATATTCATGTCTCCACAGACAAATAAAATATTTGAGATCTTACTACAATAATTTAGAGCCTCTGATAGATTAGAATAAAATGTTCCATAGTTCCCATCTGGTGGCCGATAAACACTCATTACACAACACTTAATTTGTTCATATTCAAGTTTTATTGCACAGCACTCGAAGTGGCGCTCACAGGAATATTGTTCTACTTGTACCTCCTTCACTTTGGGGACGTAGTCAGATTTAACATACAGGGACGCTCCACCATGAATGTAGTTTTTCCTACAATAATTTGCAGCCAGTTTGTAGCCCTTTAGTACCATCATATCTACGTTGTCTTTGTTACACCAATGTTCTGATATACTAATTATATCAGGGCACATATCTTCTAGAAAAACTTCTATTTTGCCTATCTTGTTTGCCATTGATTGAACATTTAGTTGTGCAATTTTGAATTGCCTTTGTCTTTGTTTAGCAGGTTTATTATCCAGAATATTACTTTTCACATTAGAGTTATTTCGGATAGCACAGGATATAAAAAATTTTCACTACTTTTCATAGGATAGGTCATTGTGGGCTCATTGTGATCTTGCACATATGCATGAATAGAGTTTGGTGATATAGAATTACAGTTTATTGGTTGAGGTACAGTAGAAGGAAGATTTACGACCTCGTCGTCATTACTTGTTTGTGTTATAACTATTTGAGCACCCTGGATTGTTGGCATTGTTCTAGTCACCATAGTGGATGTGGCTTCCTGATTTCTGGTTGGCATGTTTTTGTTTGTGTTGAGTGGAATAAACGCTAAATTCTTCATAACACTTTTTTCTAGTATTTTGCTAACAATTATACTCCCTAACTCACTTTTACTTAGTGTCCTATTTGACGTTTTGTTTACTTCTATAATCTTTATTTTTCCTGGAACACAATTGTTAAGTTTACATATAAAGTCATTCAATCTCATGTTTAACTTTTGAATAAATTTGTCTTCCATTCGATGTTTGTATGGTGCTGTAGCAATAATAACATTGGTTTCATTGCATGATTTTAATTTGTCACATATGTATCTAAAAGAAGGATATCCTGTTTTTTTGTTAAAGTTGTTTGAACCTGTAATGACCACAACGTGATCATTAAGTCCATAATTTCTGGTTAGACGATCTAAGTTTTCAATAATTTGTTGGAATGTAGCTCCTGGTTTTAATATTGTTTCTAATTGATATACCTTTGGTAATTTTTGGTACACACTTTTGTTTACGTTTCGTCCGAAGTCATCTGTTAGAATGAGGACCTTTCGAGGAGTTTCGGAGCTTCTCTTTGTTAGAGTTTTCATTTGTGTCTCCTTGTTTTCTTGTCTGATGTTATTCCCATTTTTATTTCCGTTTGCCGGAACTATTAACTTCATGTCACTTATTGATAAATCTGTAGATACAGATACATTTTTATTAGTTTTTATTGTCTGAGTGCTAACCGATTTTTTACTCTCCAGTTTTTTTGCTTCTGTGGTTTTTTTTAGACAATAAATGATTTCTTTTAGATCTTTAATATTATTTTCTTGCTTTAGTAATAGTTCATTCATATCGTCCTCTCGTTTCATTGCCTCATCTACAAAAAGTTTGTGTTCGGTTTTTAATTTATTTATGAACCTATCTTTTAGGAGATTGTCCTCATTTAGATCCCCAATTGTCTTTTCTAGAATGCTTTTTTCCGCTTCTTCATAATCACTCGAACTCTCATATTCACAGCATATAATTTTATTTTGTTTAATAAACCGAATTTGCTTCTTAAACTTAGGGACGCAACACTTATGGAATACGTTTGAGCACTTTATGCATACAAAATGTAGGAAAGGTTTATTCTTGCAGCATTTGTAGTAATTAATTGTATAGGAGCTCTGTGAGCTGACACCTTGACTTGAAGCCATCACTACTCTCAATGTTTATTTGCATTCGAGTAATGTCTATATGTTTCATTACAATTATAAGCAAACAAATAATAATTCACTTTTAAACAGATTATAAATTGAGTTGTTAGTAAATTGCCTACTATCTACTTCATTTCGCGCTTTCAGAGCTTTCCAGTTGTAAAACTAAATACATTATGGGGTAGACAGTAATATAGTTTAGAAGGAATGCTCCTTCACCGACTTATCGAAAACCTTCTCGCTTAAATCAAATAAAACACGCCAAGAGTCTTATTACTTATTAAGTTTTCTCTCACTGGGGTTTTCATTCTTCCCTATTAGTTGAGAACTCGAGCACATCATAGCCGGGCCGTAATTCGCCAATTCTAGGGTAGCTGCTATTATACTTGTTGTACCTACACTATTATACCTACATGTTTATGTGTATGTATGTCTGCATACTGTCTCTTGTAAATACAGAAATTCTGTTAGATTTAGGATTTTAATTTCAAATATTTAATTAAAAAAATCACAGATCGCACACATACCAAACCCTATATCATTATATTGATGACAATGTGTATAATTGTCTACACATATTTAATCCATATAAAGATAGCCTTAAAAATCGACCATAAATCTTTGTCTCGTTAGCACGAGTGATATCCCGTAGGGCCGTACTTAAAATTTTTGGGCACAATGACAGTAGAACTTTAAAAGTATTGTCTTTGGTAAATAAATACTTATTTGGTACAGTGATAAATTGAAAAATATTACTCTGTTTTGCTTGTGTAAAGATAGGAATCTTTTAAATTTGTGGAGCATGAAAGGATTCGATGTTCCATGATACAATGACAATATTAAGTTAGACTCTGTCGTGGGTAGGATTTACATACCTGCTGTACACTGTTACATCATAAAATATTTTCGGTAAGAGGAAATCCTCCAATATTTTATGATATAAAGGTTTACAGCAGGTATGTAAACCCTACCCGCGACAGAGTCGAATTATATCAAGATAATTTGAAACTGTTATTGAAACATTTGTGTTTCCATTAATTTTTAATCATGTCAGAACATACTTTAGATGAGAACAATGTTGTTCTATGTATTAAGTAATACGTTGTATTCATGATTTAACATTTTCTACAAAAATAGAGCGTGCCCCACTCTCCCATCCGTACGTACGCGGCAGAGCTTTGAGGTTTTTATGTGGTAGGGGTAACTGTTGTTAAGGTTATTTTTAATCGCACTTTCTTTTTCGCTCAAATCGAAAATCTCGACGTTTCATGACATTCTAAACTTATTTCAACCAAAAAATAATTAAATGTTTTTTTTTTCAATTACTATACTTCCACTCCACTACGTGGATGTGGAAGTAATTGAGGTAATGAAGCTATTTGGAGACAATTTTTGAACTAGCATCAGATTGCTCAAGAATTTAACACACGCAGTCCGCTTTAGCCTCATGTTCAACATGCAATAGTAGCCAGCATAAACATTTAATGTTACTGGTTCGGTAGCACAAAAATTCCAGGAAACTCAACAGAATCGACAGAACTTCCACGACGAAAATATTTTGACCAACAACCGTGAAAATTCAAGGGCCAACCTAAGGAATTTATCATTACGATTGAATTTTTCAAAAGATCGGATAATGTGTTTCATTCGTCGTAAAATAAAGGCCGAAATTCCTGCATACTTTGATGGAAGGCGATGAAAATATAAGATTAAAATATTGTTATTGTGCCCAAGGATAGTTGTTAAATGACCGAATTTTTTTAAATATAATTATGTGTCGAGTTCGGTTTCGGATGGCGTCGAAGGCAGGCAAGTTTGTGTAGCTCCTATGAAATCTCAAATAAACTCGGTTAAAACTGTGAGAAATCGTACGAAATTGCATTGAATTAAAGCGTGGACAATTCTACATTAATTGATATACATTAGCAAGAAGCTGGCTATTCCAGATACTTGATAATTGATTAAAATATATTGGTTGAAGATAGCATCGCCTAAAAGCGTATGTAAACAACTTGAAAAGGGGACACAAACATCTGGCAATATAATAAAAACTGTGCACCATAAATAACAACAACGAGTGGAAGTAGTGTGGGAATCCCTACAGAACAGAGAGGGAAGCTGCCAACGTATACACACAGACGAAAAAGATAAGTTGTATTAGTTTATTAATCCTTACTAATTATTATTAAACCTAATTGAATTTCTTAAAATTAAAATTAAAAATGTATTAAACATGAGGCAGGTCTCACAACAGGAAGGTAGCTGTAACATGGTCCATATATTGGGATTATTTACAAATACAAAAATATTTCCCAGGTCAAATAGTAGAGTGCTAGCTTTAATTTATTTTTACTTCTGTGGGCGTCGCGGGGTTACAAGCTGAATTGTGCATGAAACTGAAGTTTGTACATTAGCGAATCAGAATCCGGAAGTAATAAAAAAATAAGGCGGGCAGAAGGGCAGTAAAATCGAAAAACGAGTTATTACCACTGGCGGATAGTGCAGCACATAGGCTACAAGTCCACATAAAAATCAATTGATATTTTGTACAGAATGTATTTTTTATCAATTTTTGAAAGTTGGCCATAGCGTTGGGTCTTACGGGAGAATAAATTTTGAAACTCGAATATCTCGGTTCCAACACGTCGAAAATCTGACTGAAATTCAACAATTTTTATGTTTCCACGCTATTTACTCGAAAACGAAGACTGTAATGAAAAAAACTTACTCTTACAAACATTTACTATCATCAATTTAGAAGACAACAGCGTTTAATTGAAAATTTTTACTTGAATTTTAAACAAGATATGAATTAAAATACAAAATAAGTCATTTTTCAAGCGCTGGCTGATTCACGTCTCCAGTCCGTCACAGTCGCATCTGTCTCATAAATCCCCGTAGCTCCATCTCGTACTGATACGTTGTCTATATTATCTGATATCTGGAATTTTAAGTGTATGTGCATCTTAATTAGTATATTAATTAGTATATCGTAAATATACCCTTGTGGGTGGTGAGTGCATACAAATTTAGTACTACATTCCTAATACTTATTAAACTTAATTTTTTGATTTTTAAAAAAACTTAAATAGTGGTTAGTGTACAGTGTTAACAGGGTTAACTAGGTGAGAACTTTTGCTTTAGTTAAATGTAGGGAATTCTACATTCGATGATTTTTTTTCAAAAGTTAGGACTGCACGAAATGGAAAGTTCTACAAGTGATAGTACTAGTTCTGAGAGCGAAATCGACCCACTTGTAAAATTTAAAACGCAAAAACAACAACAATGTATAATATGTAAAAAGACTGAAGGAATTATAATGCAATCAACTGACGAAACTTTCTTTACTTTTATGAATTCCACTAAGATTAGGGATTACATAAACAAAGAGTCAGATGAGGATATACAAAAAGTGATTGCTGATGGCAAAACTGGAAATCTTGTCAATGTTTTTTGGAAAAAAATGTGATATATTGCCTATAGGAGCAAACAAACATTGAAAGTTTAAGAAAAAGAGTGGAAAGACTGAAAGACTACAGGACAGCTGATGTGTGTTTTGTCAGAAGCGGTCTGCTGGGAAGAGATTGTCCCAAGTTATGTCTAAAAATATAGAAGATAAAATAAAAAATACTGCGTCGATCTTTTCAGAGGTTTTAGAAAAACTACTAACTAATTGCAATACTACCCCCGACTGAAGATTCTTTGCAATTTCATAGTTTGAGAGCCTATTATCAGACGAAAGTGTGGCTCAATTCCTTAGAACCCTGTCCAAAATTACTTAGCATTGCCGAATATGGAAGGAAAATTGATGAAACGGGTGATGTAAATGCGATTCTAACTTCCTTGCCGTCTTTTCCTCTGAATTTGGACGTTCTAGCTTCAAATGGATGCAAAAAAGGTAAGGCGGATGTGGCAACAATTTCTTAGTAACAAAATTAAAATTTTCTGCAGATTGTGGAAGCAAGGTGTGCACTTGCAAGAAAAATAAAATGGGTTGCATTTGGTCCTGTAAATGCATGGCTTAGAAAACCTGCAAAAATAAATTCACCAAGACCACGGATATGCCACAGTTAGATGCGAAAAGTGAATTGGTCGAATAATTTTGTTTTTTATGAGCTAATCATATTTCGTATGATTGTTTGTTTGTTTGTTATTTATATTTATATTTGCTTTGACCATACTGGTATTATGTCCTAGTGTTTTATACAGTTATATTTTTATAGTATTTATATTTATGTTTGCATTTATATGTTTTGTTTTTATTTACTTTTTACATATTTATGTTCACATGTCAAATCACTAGGGCGTATTTTTAAATATCCAATAAATTATTATTATTATAAAATACGTCTTTTAGTATGTAGAAGTAATACACTATTTTTATTTAACTAATTTAATAATTTTGTTTGTGTTCTACATAATGCTACACTTGCATTTAGTAGCGATACCACCACCCATGTTGTACGTATTGAAACAGTACGAGATGGAGCTATGGGGATTTGTGAGACAGATGCGACTGTGCCGGAGTAGAGACGCTAAACAGCCAGAGCTTGAAAAATGGTTTATTTTGTATTTTTATTCATATCATGTTTACGATTCAAGTGAAAATTTTTAATTAAACGCTGTTGTCTTCTAAATTGATAATATTAACTGATTGTAAGAGTAAGTTTTTTTCATTAAGGTCTTCCTTTTCGAGTAAATGGCGTTTAAACATAAAAATTGTAGAATTTCAGTCAGATTTTCGACGTGTTGGAACCGAGATATTCGAGTTTTAAAATTTATTCTCCCGTAAGACCCAACGCTGTGGCCAACTCTCAAAAATTGATAAAAAATACATTCTGTACAAAATATCAACTGATTGTTATGTGGATTTGTAGCCTATATGCTGCGCTATCCGCCCGTGGTAATAACTCGTTTTTCGATTTTACTGCCCTTCTGCCCGCCTTATTTTTTTATTACTTCCGGATTCTGATTCGCGAATGTACAAACTTCAGTTTTAAGCACAATTCAGCTTGTAACCCCGCGATGCCCACAGAATTTATTTTTAAGCATATTTAACGCTCCGTGGCACTCTACTAAAAGTAGTTGGGGCCTGCTTGATATACAGAGCGTCCCAAATGTTCTCCTAGATCTCTTCTGTATTTTCTGTAGATACCTATTACTTTTTATTTTGCTTTATCTTGGGTGTCTCATATTTATTTATTTATTGCATACACTGTTCAACAGGTAAGATACCCAATTACAGAACAGGAATAAAGGCATACAAAGTATTAATTACATAATATACAACATAAAAAGAAAGTAAAATTAAGAAAAAATTTAATTAAATGTACGAACTATGAATAACTAATGATACGAAGAAAGAGAAAAAAATAACATGGGAAATGTTTACATATAAAAACTATATATACGTATATACACATGTGATTTAAAGCAAATTAAGAAAAACAAAGACACTCACTGGTTATTTAATTTAGAACATTAGGCTGCAATTAAAAATATCGAAGTCGCTACATAATTTGTTAGAAGTACTGCAAATCGTATATAAAGGTGAATTATTTAGTACGTTGGTACGCGGCGTAGGTAAATAGAAAACTTGGTGATTACGAGAGGTTAATCTGGGAACGTGAAAATTAAGCTTGCTAATTATTTCGGGTGCGTCAAAATCATTGTGTAGTAATTTAAACAAAAATACTTGAGAAAAGTACGTACGCCTATCCTCAAGAGTATTCATAGATTATCTTTCAAGCAAGTTGCTTTGCGGAAAACCAATCACTGGATAGGTACCGTCGGATTTGAACCACAGTAATTTAAGAAATCTACGTTGAACTGCCTCCAAGTTATTCTTGTGAACATCATAACTGGAACTCCAAATTAGCGATGCGTACTCAAGTTTCGATCTGACGAAGGATTGATAAAGAATTTTCAGAGTATCAGTATTAGTGAACTCTCGACTAGTACCCCAGAGAAATAAAACTTCCTCTGCGGAATGAGGTCGAACAAGCTGAATTTTTGCAGAGACCTTCGTTTTGATGTTCCAATGAAGCACAAAAAAATCTCATATGCCTACCCTTGTGCGTCTTGAGATATCGAAGGTCAAAGGTCATGAAAATCGGTTTTTCGCGAAAATCTCGGTTCCAGTGCATCTGACGTCGTAAGAACCCATAACAAAACTTACGTAAAATAGTATTCTCTACAAAATTGTTCATATAAATTTTTTTCGTACGACCAACCGTTTTCCAGATATAGCATGATAAAGCGGGAGCGCGCATTCGTAATAGGTAATACTGTATTATACTGCAGAGCTATAACTATAAAAGCACTTTTCTTAACTTCCCGCTTTATTATGCTATATCTCGAAAACGGTTGGTCGTACGAAAAAAATATATATAAACAATTTTGTAGAGAATACTATTTTACGTAAGTTTTGTTATGAGTTCTTATGACGTCAGATGCACTGGAAGCGAGATTTTCGCGAAAAACCGATTTTAATGACCTTTGACCTTCCATATCTCAAGACGCACAAGGGTAGGCATATGAGATTTTTGTGTGCTTCATTGGAACATCAAAACGAAGGTCTCTGCAAAAATTCAGCTTGTTCGGCCTCATTCCGCAGATGGCCTTTTTTTTTAACTTATTTCACTGGAGTATAGTACGAACGATAAATCCAAGGGCTTTGGAGGCTTCACACACAATGGTATCGACATGATCACGATCAGTGAAGGATAATTTACTATCAAAAGTTACACCGAGGTCGCGAAATGTTATAGGTCTTTGAAGTATGACATTATCTAACCTGTAATCAAAAATAATAGGTGATGTTTTCAAAGAAAAGGACATTACGTTACATTTACTAGGATTCATGAATAATTTATTTACTATACACCAGGTGTTTATTTTGTCAAGAGAAGTCTGAAGTTGAAAACAGTCATCGATTTCATCAATTACTGTGAAAATTTTTAGATCGTCGGCATATAAAAGGTGAGGCAAATTGATTTCGTTCACTATGTCGTTAATAAATATGTTAAAAAATAAGGGCCCCAGAATAGATCCCTGGGGAACTCCAGATGTGGCAGCAAATTCGATCGATTTGAACCCATTTAATGCAACGTACTGACACCTATTCATTTAGTAGGCTAGATTCAGAAACAAAAAACTTAGAAGAAGAATAAACAAGGAGATGATAGATGGATAATTAAAAGAAGCATCTCACAAACACCTACACTTCCCATCCTATATTCCTACCCCATACGTCATGTGGCTGTCGCTGCTGGCAATAGGGATGTCCCATATCCAGTCCGGCATATACTCTGGCGAATCAATCAATAAGATATTATGTTTATTGAGAGGCCGCATTCACTACTAAGGGGACAGTGTCTTAAATTGTAAAATTGTGAAACAGTTCTGAAACTGAAATAAATTTGATAAGATTTTACTCGAAGCGGAGCTTACGTCTTACGTTACTTTCTTTGTCGAACATACGTTACCGATTGCATTAATAACTGTCACTGTTAAACTGTTTCAAATTCAGTCGGAGTCTCTGACGAACAGTAATTGGATTCAGAGCAACTTATAACTTCATACGAAAGGTAACTCCGTAATCTGTGTGTGCATTTCATTGCAAACTAAATTTGCTCAAACTTAAAGCGCTAATAATGAAATAGCTCGAGTAATAAATTCTCCACGCGATTTTCTTCCTTATACACATCGGAGCGCGCCAACTTTGCATCATTCGATTAGCTGCTAGCTGAAACATTACCGGTACAAGTAGTTGCGCCAACCAAAAACGTCGAGATGCTAATTTAGAAATAGTTTACCTGCCACAAATTTTAAAAGTTTCTGCGTCTCGACTACGAATCGTGTAATCATTTGTGAGTCGTAAAGCGAACATAGTTGTTTAATTATTCACGACTGTATTGTCTGGAACTGTATTCGTAGCTGTGCATTATTCAGTGACGTAGAGGAATATTATGTTTTTAGTTTTGGTATTTTATAGCCCGTGTTTAGCCTCTAAAAATGAAATGCTAGAAATCTGACAGAAATCTATAGTACAGTTATATAGCAAATTACTTGCAAATACCTTTTATGTCTGTTTATTACTTCAAAGGAACATTAAGACATTTCAAGTAAACGTTTAACAAGAAACCGTTGCCTAAGGAATCGCTACTTCCACATCCAGATTTTCCATCCAAGTCCCTTTAAAGGAAAACGTCTTGACTATAATAGGGATGTTCACAAACAAATTAAATCCTGTTTAAACATCATAAAATTGTTAAAAATAGTCTTATAATAATATCCACAAAGTTTTACAAAAATCAACAAATCAGTTCTATGGGAAAACCCCTAAACAAATACGAATATTCATTTGAATGCGCAAAACGCTCCTTGACTGGTGTGACGTCATGTTGCTCATAGTTAAACGCTCGCGAATATAGTGGCTAGGCTTTCATGCACGTTTCATATGAGAATTAGGGATGGCAAAAAAATGTAATATATCGATATATGAATCATTTTATACATCGCAAGGCTCAGATCAATATATTCGATATATCAACAAAAAATTATCGATATTTCTATGTATCGCTATATTGTGTAGATTAACATTTAATGTCAAAAATTAATGAATATTGCTTAAGATATAACTTCGGAAAGCGGAGGGCGGCATTCTTTACAGTACAATATTTGTCTCGATTCAAATTTCGAAGAGCGGAGGGTGACATTCTCGCAATAAAATTTCTATCTCGATTGAAAATTCGAAGAGCGGGGTGTAATATGCAAGTTGACGCTTTTTGATATATTTAGAAAAATATCGATATTTCAACCCGATATATTGCAACAAAAAACGATATGAATATATTCATGGTTTAGGATTAATATATCGATATTTATTTTATGTCGATACATCGTTGCCATCCCTAATAAGCGGAGACCGATTTTGATAAATGCGTTTAAGGTAACAAAAGTTTTTAAAAAATATCATTGGTTTAAATAAGGACCAAAGCTTCTTTCTTTTTACATTTTGTGGCACACACATAAAAACCTTTTCTGGGTTATTTACTAATGTGTTTGTACATCCAGGAACAAAACAACACTTGTTTCTATTAACTTTCACACTTTTTGAATCTCCCATCATTAAAAAAACAGAGATAAAACAATACTGAAACAAAGAATCGTGGTATACGACGAGTTCCGCTATGAGCATTATGACATCACGCGCGCTACTCTCACTGCAGGGATCGTTTACTAGCCTCGTTAATTTCGGAGTTTTATTTTCAGTTTATTTTCAAGAAAAAAAGTTTTTAGGCGTTTTAATGGTCATTACGGGTTTCTGTAGCCTTAGAACTATCATTTTGTGTCACAATTAAAAAATAGAAAACATCCCTATTGCATTGTGGCGTGTGGAAATCATTGATGATAGAATTTTAATAATGCTTGAGGCAGATTAAAAAATTTTGACGCGTTGGTTCTTAACATATACGCTAAAAATTAAGTTTCTGGAATCTTATTAGCTTAGTGTACTCATTTTTCCCCAGTTTACACCCCCACCCCTTCAACGGAATCATCTCAATCAGATGTTATCATAGTACATACGTATACCAAATTTCAAGTGAATATCTCAATTCTATTTTATCAACCTCTTTAATAATGGAGTGGAGGTGGTGGTGGGGGGGTTGAAAAATATGATAAAAAGATATGAGACCCTGGTTCCAAGTATATACACCAAATCTCAAGTTTCTGTACTCTTACCAGCTTGCTTTGCTCATTTTCCCCTATTTACCTCTACTTATCCCACACCCCTTCAACGGAATCATCTCAAAGTATAATCTAGTTCCAGATGTTGGTATAATACATACGTGTACCAAATTTCACGTGAATATAATAATTATAACATGTCTCTATTTTTATATTTAATACACAAAAGAAAATGTTCAAAAGTGGGTGGCAATATTCACGTAGGTGCTCCACCATATAACCAACCCATAACAAGTACATAAATTAAATAAATAAAAACAATAATCAACTAAAGCAAGCAACCCCGAGAAAATGAATATATATTATGATGCGTTTATCAACAATTAGGTTTGTGATCTGTTTTCTGAACTTAGTGATATTAGTGCAGGACTTTATGTTAAGAGGAATATCTCTATTTAATTTTATCAGCCCCTTTAATAATGGAGTGGGGGTGACGGAGAGATTGAAAAATGTTATAAAAAAATATGAGGCTTTGGCTTCTAGTATTTGCACCAAATCCAAGTTTCTGTATTCTTACCAGCTTGCTTTACTTATTTTCCCCTACTACCCCCGAACTCTTCACCGGAATCATCACAAAACATAATATAATTATAGATGTGGTTATAATACATACATGTACCAAATTTCAAGTCAATATCTCAATTTTATTTTACCAACCTTCTTAATAATGGAATGGGAACGGGGAGTTGAAATATATTTCTAAAAATCTGAGGCTTTGACTTCTAGTATATACACCAAATCCCAAGTTTCTGTACTCTTACCAGCTTGCTTTAGTTATTTCCCCCTATTTACAACTATTTAACCCCCAACCCTTCAACGAAATAAATTCAAAATATAATGTAGTGACACAAAATCATTCTGGATTTTCAAGGAGTTACCTCGGTGACTTGAGAAGCGGTTAAGAAAACATTAAACATTTCGTTATAATATATATGTGTACCACATATCAAGTGAATGTCTCAATTTAATTTTATCAACCCCTTTAATAGTGGAGGGGGGGGGGGTTCTGGGGGGATGTAGAATATTATAAAAAAGATGAGGCCCAGGTTTCTAGTATATACACCGAATCTCAAGTTTATGTACACTTGTAGACCAGCTTGCTTGACTCATTTTCCCTTATTTACCCCTATTTCCCCCCCAATCCACTACATGGATGTGGAAGTAATTATAGGTTTCGCAAGAACACTAATACAATCACGCAAATCGAAACCTGCAATTCTGTCCGATCCCAAAGTATTTTTGACTAATTAGTAGTACCAGTTTTGAGCAATTATTTGACCAAATGAAAATACAGTAAAATTATTTTCTGTGGAGAATTTTATCCTCAATATTTTTTATTATAGAAATTTTTACCTATATAGTCCGCTCAACGGGGGACGTTAATAATAAAGTTGAAAAAAATATATGGGTAGGAAATGATCGGACAGGGGGCGAAGACACGGGTTCCGTAACTTGTAGAATCAGGTCAAAAATGAAAAAAACAACATATTTACCTGTTTTGATCCAAAATAATATGTTTTTACTCTTGTAAATTTTTTCGAGAAATGCTTATTTTTCGAGATATGGCCACACGAAAATTCCTAAAAGTGGGGGAAGGGAAACGTAAAATTTGAAAAATAAAATTGAAAAAATCAGGTGAATGTATCATCAAAGCACAAGACTTTTTTATTTGGAACTTTTCTGTAAAGTGCGTTTTCGCCGAGTTTTTCCGGCAAAAGTTAAAAACTACCCCTTTCTTTTAAATTGTAGCGCTTTAAAAATATGTATTTTAAAAATAAATCAGGCGCATGCATGAGGCCTTATAAACATTTTTCGTCTGTTGGAATTTTTTTATAACTTGCTAGTTTTCCGAGTTACAGGCAGATTCTCACGATATATAATGTACTATATTTGCACATTAAAACTACATGAAAATTAGAAAAATGAGCTCCATTTATAAAGAAAATGTGAAACTTATATGTTAAACCATTTTTAAAAGTTCAGTATAATTTTTAAATTGAAAATGTGAAAAAAATGCAGTACATTATTTATTGTGAAGAACTGCCTGTAACTCGAAAAATTAGCAAGTTACAAAATATTCCAAAAGACAAAAAATGTTTAGAAGGTCTCAATGCATACGTCTGAATTTTTTCAAATTTTTAAATGACGCGTTTTTTAAGTGCTACAATTTTAAAGAAAAGGGAAGTTTTTTTGATTTTTCTGAAAAACTCGGCTAAAACGCATTTGACAGAAAAGTTGCAAATAAAAAAGTCTTGTATTTCGATGATACATTAATCTGATTTTTTCAATTTTCTTTTTCAACTTTTACATTTCTCCTCACCCACTTTTAAGAATTTTCGAGTGGCCATATCTCGAAAAATAAGCATTTCTCGAAAAAATTTTCAAGAATAAAAACATCTTATTTTGAGCGAAAAAAGGTAAATACTTTGCTTCTTTTTAATTTTTGACCTGATTTTACAAGTTACGGTCGTTTTCTACCCATTCCGATCATTTCCTACTCTAAATCTTTTTGTCGAGCTTTTTATTAACGTCATTACAAACACATTGCACAGGGTTTCATTAAAGTCCATTCACTAGCACTCAAGTTAGAGATTTTAGTCATTTTAGCGCTCCATTGACTGAACTAATAGTAGCAGCCGTATTCACCAATGCTAGTTAAGTAGATAACGGTTCGTTAAACTGCTAGCGGATTGTTAATTCAATCTTTATGTATTCATCGACTTTAGTTAGCGTTTAACGCGCCCTCTAACTTGACTGACAAATATCGGGTAGGCAACTAGTTTAACGGCTTGTGAGCCTTTTTTGGTTGAGGTTATGTTATTTGTTGACAATTGTGAAGTGAAGCTACAATTTGATTTGCAATAATTTGGATTTTTTTTGTTAATAAATAGTAAAGCTTATCACAACAGTGCACATACCTAGGTAATTTAATAAGTGCCTGCATCTTTTTATGTGTAATAGTAAATAATCAATTATTTTCTGATTTTCCACAATGTGGAAAAAATCTTGCATAGTATTGAGCAAATTTTCTTTCTCACGTTCGGTAAAATTTTTTGATCTACTTTTCGTTGAATCCATATCTTCAACAAAACTACCGACACCAATACAAAAGCAAATATAATAAACAAACTGTTGACATTGACATTCCATTATTTCCATTCGAGCGCATGCGCTACTACCCGTCCTGAAAACATTCAAAATTCATATTTAAATAACCTTTTGTTAAATATTCTAATATTTCATTTGGTGAATACATAATAGCACTTACGGCCATTTAAAATTTAACGAACTGTTAGTAAATGAGTTGTTAAGCACGTCTTGGTGAATACGGCTGTAATTGACCTTATTGAAAGAACATTTCTCTGCTGTATTCTAATATGGCCGCCATGGCTTACCTGATGTCTATCAGAGCAACATGCAATGTTAATTCAGACATTTGTCAGTTTAGTGAATCGGTGCTTACGTATTAAGTTAGATACCACGGAGTTCCGCGTTCGCATCCTCGCTGGGGTATGAATGTGGCGTTTTTAGTGTTTCCACCTCTACATTGCGCCAGACACCGATTTAAATGGTGAGTGTGAACTGCCTATTTCTGCTTAAAGTCAGTATAATTTTCATATTCAACTGGTTCTTCTAGAGTTTTTACTGAAGATTGAAAAAACATAGTGGCGCCCGTTAGTTTTGTTTTGTCAGTGTTTCTGTAAAAATTGGTTTTTGATATTTAGAATAAAGTAAGCACTTCGTGACAGGTCTCAAAAAAATTATTTCTAGCTCTAAGATTATTCCGACACTGAGTCGAGATCTCTAAGCCGTGGCGAGTTTTTAGCAGTTATCTTTCGTATTAAGGTAAATTAAACGTTACAACTTTTAATCCATATAGGATTAATCATGTCTTTAGTTGTACAAATCTGTACGCTAGCTTCTCTACTATAAGCAAAATTATTTTACAAATGCTTATAAGTATTTGAAATTGCTCAGCTTTAAACATACAGCGAATGTAAAAAATATGGAATAAATTATGGTTCTTGAACCTGCTACTTCTTCAAAATACCCCCGGAGAGGTTGATTCTAATTTTTAAATTTACATCTTGTGAACATTATTTTCTGTCTTCCATCTCTACCCGCCCAACCACTCCAACTGTCTTTCTTTCCACAACAATTCGACTGACTTCCTTCCTAGCAAAAACTTTCAATTTTTTTGTTCGATAGTCATCCTTTTTTCTGTTTTTGAATGACATTTAATTTGCTAATATCAATGTTATTCCTTTTCATGAAGAAAGATTTAAGCATTGAATTATACTAATATCTACTATATGTGCTGGTGTTTATGTTATTGAATTATATGATCATAATGAAAAATGAGTTGGGAACACACCCCTAGTAATATTTTTAACTACTTTCGTTTTACACCACTTAGCTATTATATTGAAACTCGTATATTTTTTAGGATATTTCTAGAAGTAAACTTATACTGTAATATTTGCAACCCTCCAAGATATCCGTAGGCGTGCAATCAGAATACCTTTCGAAATGTTCAGGTCAATGCAATTCAATATTTTTCAATATTGCAAAATATTCTCACTGTTGTAGAAAACAATATTATATTATGTGGAACTGATGTGTAAAGAACGTTTTTGACACTAGTCAGTCGTTCAATAAAATCACATGTAATACTAGTATCCTGGTATGTCTTTTACATACACAAAACCTGATTTAGCTTTATTACGTTTTGCAATACAATAATTTGAATGTGTAATAAGATTACTGGATGAACTTTTTGTGTATATTGGCACTACGGAGTCTCGGGTTCGAATCCTGGCTAGGACATGGATGTTTAGTGGCGTTTTTAATGTGTTCCCGAGACGATAACAGTAGACTAGATAGCCGTTGAGTGGCACATGTCTAGTTGTTGTTATCTCACCTGAGTTCTAGTCTCAGCTGCGGTAGATGGCAATGTCGCAGGGAATGGTTGTTGTGTCGATGGCTATGCGTACGTGTCCTGGTTGAGTGGTAGAATAGCTAAACACTCCGCCAGAACGTTAATATAAAAATAAGAAAGCATTAAGTCGATTAGCCCTGTTGTCAGACAGAAATTGATAAAAACCGCTCACTAAATACGTCCGGTCTCGGACGCGCTACATTAAATTTGTTGTAACTTTTGAAGTAATTAATGAAATTTTATATCATAATGTTTGTGACCTGTTTTTGGCGAAGGGAGTAAGCGCAGATGTGTATTGGCTGTACTCGTACTTCGATACGAAACGTCCAGCAATTCGAAGCGCGGTTAGCGAGATACAGTGGTCTCACTCCATCTTCTAACGGCTTGTATATCAGTACATATGTAGAAGATATGCAACTTTAGGCGGGGGTTGCATAGTGGATATGGTAGACATATTGGATTTGCTCTTTCTGATTTTTAACTTTGGCATCAGATTCGGCACCATATACTCCAAAAATACCTAACCACCAATTTTAATGCGATTCCTAAGAAAAATACATTTTTTCCAGTTTTTGAGTGTCATCCACTCTGTACTAGACGATGAAAAAACTACAGTAGGACTATCGCTGCACAATGTTTGTCAAAAATTATCATTATTATAAATCTATGATAACATATAAAAAACAAACATATGAGTCGAATTTTGAACCTTCCTTTTAAATTTTTTGAAGTCTGTTAAGAAGCAAAAACTAACCAATTTCAAAACATCGGTGTAGCATTATTATATACAATTTTTTTCGTATTCCAGTCTAATTGATACATTTTTATCGTGCGCCTGTGAAAATGGACTCTTATCCCAGTGTCTGTAACATCGATAAAAAAAGAAGTATGTTGCTCCGAACATTTGTACCTGCGCTGAAATGTTTGGTATGGACAAATAATAAATAAGTTATTTTCGAAGCGATTAATATTGTACTGTGTCACAGTTAACAATTTCAATCGGGTTATTGTCCGCGCTTAAATCTGTTAATATATTTTGGGAAACTGCAACTGTTCTGATGCAATTTCTGTCTCAAGACTTGTAAGTGTCCACGAAATTGACTTAACAAGCTTAATAAATCCCATAGAAACACAGAACTGCAAGCATAAGCCCTTCTAAGTCGCTTGGGTCCTCAGTTCTTGTTCGAACTGCTTGTATACTGAACTATACGATAATCTGGCTCCAAGTTACTGAACAGTCTTACTGTCCAATACAGGTTTCCAAGAGATTAATGTAACGTTATGATTTGAATTATTGAAATCTATATATTCAATTTTATAATACATATTAATAAATGTATTTTTATGCACGACTGTCATTTACTTTGATATATTTACTCATCGATAAATTCAGTAAAAGTAAATTTTGACCACTGGGACTTCCTTGACATAGTGTTATGTTAATTTTAATTCGCACGCCCCTGAAATTTTACCAGTCTGATTATCAGTTCAGGTGTGTGTGTTCTCTCTTCTGTTGGTGTCGTGTAATTTCCCTTAGAAGCAATTAATCAAATCGGAGGCTCGAACGCCCCTTGTTTAACATCAGTGGAGGCGCCAAGGTGCATGTGTATAAGGCAATTAATTATACCATACTTCCAATAATTATTCTACTCCTTGCCGGTATGTTCTGCTATTTGCCGGTCTACAAACTGGATCAAACCATTTATGGTTTAACACATGTACCGATGCTGCCGATATTAAACAAAGCCTGGTAAATTACTTTGCATGAGTTTTTATTTTTGAAACTCTTTCCAAAAAGTGTCATTTTGCATAATAGATCTGTCTGATTTACAAAAAAAGAAAAATAATTGTTGCCATTTATGGATAAGTAATGATATGTATAATCTCAAGTTTTTTAATTGCACCCCTTTCCCGGTGTAAGATGAAGAAATAACAAAATCAATCGTATTTTTAACCAACCCTTATGGTCGGTTTATACGCCGATTGCATGTCGAGAGGGAGGTGTAAACGCGATAGTCCTAGACAGCTCGGCTGCCGGATAGTAGTGATAGTGGTACTACTGTTTTATTTGAAAATTAAAAAGCTTTGCCGCATTTTGCTATTTTCGATTTCTTAATTAAAATTGTTGAAGTTTTTAACGAAACAAATTATTAATAAAAATAAAATTCACTCTAAATATTTTAAGGAAATTAAAATGGTCAAGCAATTGTCCAAAAATATACCCTTAATAATCAATTGTCTCATTTTAGACCTGTAAGTATTTTACCCGTTCTTTCAAAAATCTTTGAAAAAATTACGTATGAACAGTTAAGCTTACATTTCTTTAAAAATAATATCATATCAGTTACTTAATCAGGTTTTCGGGCTCAACATAGTACTACTACAGCATTGCTGCAGGTTAGTGATGACATAGTGAGGGCCTGTGATGAAGGCATGTAGTGTTGGTCTGCATTCCATACTTTTGACCATGTTATTCTATGTGCTAAGCTTAAGTATTTTGGACTAAGCAACTCTTCTTTGAATTTCATCAATAACTATTTAATGAACAAAGAGTAATACTGGGTGATGTAACTTCAGATTTTACCATTTTAAATAAAGGCGTGCCACAAGGAAGTGTACTGGGTCCATTGTTGTTCTCAGTTTACACTGCAGATTTTAATAATTATTTAAAATATTCAGTTGCACACCAGTATGTAAATGACATGCAAATCTACCATTCTCTTAAATTTGAAAATGTAGAGTTAGCCAACAAATATATTAACGAGGATTTGGATCAAATTTCTAAAATCTCAAACATCATGGCCTTAAACTAAATGAATCTAAAACTTAAATGATCATTTTTGGTAATGATAAGTATGATATTATGAATAGTGATAACTTTAATATACGTATATAAATAACGTCAATTTAATTGTTATCAGTGTTTGCAAAAATTTAGTATTTTTTTATAACTATCATGTATCGAACGTTCTTCAAAGAAATTATGCCAAACTATGTACTCTTTATATATTCAAGGAAATTCTTTCTGCGAACGTCAAATTGAAATTGTGTGATTCCCCCATCTTGTCATTGCTAGCACATTGTGATGTTGTTTATTGGCCAGCTTTACTCTGTAAGGATAAGGAGAGTCTACAGAAATTCATTCAAGAAGCATACGTCACAAGAGCCTATATAATGTTCCTAGACACAACACCGCCTTGTTTCTTCGCTCATTTAGCTACAACGCCGCCAAGGCTTTCAATTCTCTGTCTCCTGTCACAGAATCATGCTCAACCGTTGCGACCTTTAAAAATTCTCTAAGAGAATTCATAACTCGTTCCAACAATTTATAATTTTGTCTATTTATTTTATAATTTTGTTTACTTATTCAACTTGTCAATTTTTTATATGTTATTTCATGGCATTAATGTTTATGCTGCTTTCCGTTAACTTTTAGTGTTTTATTGGGTGGTTAGCTGGGTAGCTATGTTAGATCTCACCACCCTTGTCAAGTATTTTGTAATGTATTCTGTGTAATTAAATAAATAAAGACATATTTTTATAAGTACAACCCAATGTATAGTAGGAACTTCATCTTAGCATATCACCGTCATCGTCTAAAGTAGGTAGGTGGCATCTTATATTGGGACAGGGAAATTCACCCATGCTGCTCAAAATGTTTAATCACTCTGTGTAGACAGAAAAGGCACGGACCTATTTTCAAATGTCCCTGCAAATCATTTTCTTATTTGCTTCACAGAATTATTTAGGTGATGCCTTTTCGTTACTTGCGTTCTTTCTCTATAACTTATTAACTTCCATATTGCTGATAAACGAATTTTAAATTTGTAGAACTCGTCTGCACTGTTTCTCAGAGTACATTGAATTGCACTACAATGCAGAGCGATATGATACATATTATTATGATATTGGGATATTTTATAATAAAGCTAAACTTTGCAACAGTAAGGTCTAAATGACAAAATAATTGATTCAGAATGACAGCAATAAAATGTTCATTAATAAAGATTTGCCAAAATAGCAACTCATAACGTAAATTAAAAATTGTAAATTAGAACATTTAAGCCAGAAACTACCTCATCGCAGAACATGAGAGGGTGTTGCGCGTGGCCTCGTAGAACGGTACTAAGTTTCAATATGGTAAGGTGAAATGGTAGAAAGAAGGGCTCATACAAAATGTATAGGTAATAGTAACGCGTAGTAGTAATATTTGAATTGTACTGAATACCAATTAATTGTAATTTTATTATTTTAAATATTTAACATACCTGATATTAAAAAAGGATATGGGTACATCGTTTAACTTACAAAATGCTTATGGAACAATATTAAGTAGTTAAACATAGGTAGTATCCTACCAGAGTACTTAGATGTAGTTGGAACTCAGCGTAGAACCTACAAAATACAAAATAAACATTTTAAAAAGAATGTATTCACAAAGAAACTTAAAATACAAATGTAATAGGCTATGAAAGTGCTTAATTAATAACATTTTAACTATAAAAATCAAATGGGAGACCTAAACTCAGTGACTTTATAAGATAGTGAAAAACTCTCCCGCAGCTAACGTAAAGTTATATAAAATACAAATTTCAAGCCTCGTAATGAGTAAAATCAGTGATAAGATTATAAAGACTTACCAAGTGCATCTAACCACACATCAAGCACAGGAATGTGTTGATTTTTAATAGTAGAAATTTTATAAAATAGTTGGTAGTAATCTTTGGTTAGGACTTTCTCCATAAAAGTTGTATAAAACATTTCAAATAAAGAGTTTATGTAAGTTTATTCATTTTGTAATTATAGAGACCACTTTGTAGTTTGATCTGATGTAATAGCATATTTCGAATACCATACCAAAGGACTGGTACATAGCATTGCATCGTAGGCATACCTGAAAAATGCATGATTATTATTATTATTGTTACAAATGTTAAAAACGGTGTTTATATGATTTAAAACGATAGTAGGTGATTAGAATTTACGTTAAAATGGGAAAAGTAAAGTATTTTTAGCAGTTTTAAGCAACTGTAAACAATTTTACGAAAAGTTATCGAAATTACTAATAAGACTCCTAGAGACATGTATGGGGTATCAAAATGTTCAGAAGAAGGTCAGAAAGATTAAAACATAATCAGAGTAAAGATTTATTCAGTAAATTGCTATTAAATTCAATATAAAAAATATAAATTTTAAATATGTCAAAACTAGATTGCTTTGGTTTTTAGAAATGTCACATCTAAGCCAATAGAATTTAAGGATGAAAAAAAGAGGAGGGTTGTTCAAGCGTGGGTAAAAAAAAGACGCCGTTTATTGAGCTCCACAAAAGTTTACAAAATAAACTAAATTTAAATAAAATTTTCTTAAATCAAATGTAAAGTGAATGTTTAAAAGTATCCGTAAAGTACGTGGAATACGTCAAATATAAAATTAGGAGCAAAAAGGCATCCAAAGGTAATCAAATACCCTTTCGTAAAATTTGAAGACATAACCCTACTTTTATAAATAATTTATGTAAATTTTATACAAGTGAGCAGTTTCTCACACAATATTGGTAATTTGTTACTTACCTTAACAAATAAAGTAAAGTTCGGAAGTGTATCCGTTAAAACACAGTGCATAATTCGTCGTAAAACAAATCTCACAAAATCGCAAGAAATCAAGCAGCCATTCACAGATTTGCAGTATTGACAGAGTAGCGGGTCTATATCTCAGGCTGGAAAGTTGGAAGCAGCGATCTCTACATCCAGGACGGAGTAAGAATAAAAACATTGATCAAATTTAAGCTTAAATTCGCAAATAAAAGGGAAAACTAAATTTAGTAAAAGTTGCAACAAATACCTTTTCAAATCAAAACGTCGATTAGTTTTAAATTTTAGAATAGTTATTGCCTCACATTTTCATTTATACTTTTCCCATATTTATTTATTAAATTAGTAATTTTGAATGGGCCTTTCCTTTTTTTAAAAATATCGAGACTAACCTTTATTTCAGAGCACCGTAGAACTTACTCCTGAGGTGAGAGGCAGGCGAGCGGTAGGTTTCTCATGTTCTGAAGTGACCTAGCGAATAATACCTTGTCGCGGGGTTAAGCGTGACTGGCGTCCAGGCAAATTAAGTAAAAATAAATAATAATAAAAAAAAATGTAATGTCATAATAATATATAGACACCAGCTGGTATTCGTTACGCATCGGAAATTGTCGTTTCTTAAATCAGTTGCTGGCAGATTAAAGTCTGGCCTAATCTGTATAACATACCTACACAGGCATATACTTTTCTTTCGTATATGTATGTACGTATATTTTAGAAAACAAAACTTACATACTATTAGGTAACTTTGTTGGAGTCGTCTGGTACATCAATGGAACATAAAACCAACTTCACTGGCGATGTCTTGTGAATACCTAAAGCAGTTTGACCGACTTGTACAAATGAAAACTGAAACTAGAACGAGATTTTAAAAAGCAAATATCCTTAATTAATGCTTGTATCCGAGCTGCCAATGAAAAAGTTTGCACCTTACGTTTTCCCATGTATCTGTCGATCCTTCCACTTTGCACCAACATCCTAGGATGCAATGTAATGTGGGTGCTGATCGAACACTGTCGGACCGTGATGTGATGAAACCGAATTACTTTTTCTAGTTTAATTATCCAAGTCTGTACTTCGCCTAAAAGACGGATGGGAAATCCATTACGGTTCGACACGAGATACTTTTCAGAAAGAGGTATACAGCGGGTCATTTATTTGTTCTTATTGTTGCCGAAAGCTTCCAGCACTTTACTATCCAAGTTCAGATGAAGCGGGCTTCATACACTAGGATGCACCTAGTAGTGCTAATGTGTTTTAATAATAGTTGTTGGTCTTCTCTGTCTTGCACTGCAGTGTTTGGTGTATACAGGGTGTCCCAATAAAAACTCCCAGACCGGATATATTCTACGACTAGAGATATCTTAATTCTGTAAAAGCCAATTTGTAGAGCATAAAGAGAGCTTCATTTTTGAATATAATTGTTTTTTTAATATATCAGTATATAGATGGCGCTGTGCTCTAAGGGAATATTTCGATGGGAGAAACTTTGAAATTGGGGTTTATGCGAAAGAAAATGCATTTCTAAGCAGATTATGTTCTAAAAAAATACCATGAACCGTTTTCGAGATATTTGAGTCCAAATGTTGGCATTTGCCAATATTGAATAATTGTAATCTCTTCAACATTTCAGCCCTTTAAGTGGGACAATCTGTATTTAATTTACAAATCTTAGAAGAAAATATTTAAAGAATTTTTCATATAATTGCTTTGTTATTAGGTTAGATTATTGTCACGCAGTACTTGAAATTTATTTGGGACACCTGGTACACCATGTGTGGTAACGGATATGATTTGAGACATGAGATCGACTTAACGTATTTCTTTGCATTTTACTTTGTTTCGAACAAGCTGAGTTAGCTGGAAGCAGGTTCACCGCACTACATTGTCGCCAGGGAAAAAGTGCTGTGTCAATTAAATTAATAACAATACCTCGCGCGGTAAAAAAGTCAGTTGGGTTTTGAGTTCGAAAGTAGAAAGTCCGCGGGGTACTGCGTGGGCCCAACTCCTTCCCCAGGATGGTCCGTCCCCAGGGGTTGTAATAGCAAAATGTAAGTATTCTCTTTTTTTGTATTGTTTCAATCTAATAAACTTGTACTTTGTTTTCTACCTCTATGTTTTATTTAATAGAGTATTCATTCAATAATTAGTTTAAATCCTCTCGTATGCCAAGCGAGTAAAAGTGGCTTCGTGGGTATCGTCGATAGGACTCCGGGCAACCGGACAATATGGGAGATACCTGTGGACGTCGCATATAATACTCAAAAATAGGTTCTAGACCCCCTAAAAAGGGTGGATTTGCGACATTATAATTAAAAATATTTGATATCTAGTGAGTATAATAACCCTTATTTATACCTTATAAATTAAATACAATTAAAGTTACCTTTGGAATAATAGTTTTGACATTTCTCAATTTCAATCACATTTTGTTGGTATTGGTATGTCAATAGAACTGTATTATTGTACCTAATTATTGTTTTCTTTGTGAATATTTATTATTAAATATGGTTTCTCATACAAATGAAGATAAATGAAACATGATTTTAATTTATGGGGAATGTCGTACAAATGCTTGAAGAGCTGTAAGTTTATATGAAATACGTTTTCCTGATAGACCTTTACCAGATCGGAAAATTTTTGTAAGTTTGTGTTTTAATTTGAACAATTATGGAGGTTTTAAGAAACCAGAAACAACAAGAAGAAAAAGAACTGCAACTGATGAAAATATTACATTGGTATTACATCAAGTAGAAAATAACCCAAACATGTCCAATACGCAAGTTGACGGAAGAAACAAATATTGCACGTTCCACCTGCCACAGAATTCTTAAAACACACAAATTTTTTCCATGTAAAGTTTATTTAGTTCATCATTTGATTCCAGGGGACAATGAGCGGAGATTAGATTTTTTGGCGCAATTTTCAATTCTCATAGAAGAAAATCCAAATCTTTTAGATACAATTATGTGTAGTGATGAAAGTCGATTCCACAACAATGGAGTTATCACAACACATAATTGTCGTTACTGGTCTCAAGGGAATCCTAGGTGGATGAGACATACCAGATCCCAGAATCATTTTGGAGCAAATGTTTGGTGTGGTATCGTTAATAGTTACATTGTTGGCCCATGTCTCTACCATGAGAATTTAACAGGCGAAAGATATTTACAATTTTTGCAAAATGATTTACAAGTACTAATAAGGAATTTGCCCGCTCAGTTGGATAATATGTGGTTTCATCAGGGTGGAGCAAACCCACATAATCATCACAACGTTGTTAATTATTTAAATCAAACATACCCAGGAAGATGGATTGGTACCAATGGAGTACTTAGATGGCCCGCTCGATCTCCTGACATTACTCCATTAGACTTTTATTTATGGGGATTTTTAAAAAGTGTAGTGTACAAAGAACCAGTGGAAGACATGGCAGATCTTTATAATAAAATTTATAATAGTGTTGCCGCCATTAATTGGCATATATTATTAAAAGTTTGTAGATCTGAACTAATTAATAGGTTTACAATGTGTTTTTTTTCTTCAATTCTTTGGGATTTCCTGCCATATGTATTTTTTATTTTTAAGCGGTGCTCGGGGAATCTACAAAATACCACAATTAACCAGTATATTACTGGTAAATAACCTCTACGCCTGTGACTTTTACGTCAAAGGATCAGTTAGAGGTTGCTTTTTTAAATAAACAACACAAATAAGTATAAAAACTTGAAATTGAATATTTCGCCGACGTTTCGGAAATCTGATATGTTTCCTTTTTCAAGGCTTTTTTTGAAAAATCTTTTTTGCTGTGCATGATAAATACGCAGTTCTAATTTATCTCGTGAGAAATTTGGAACTACTTTGACATGGTCAGTAAGGTTCTAGAAATAATCATAACAAAGGATCGGCGACTTTTGATGTTATTAATGTTGTAAATAAGTGTAGCTGTATTTCTAGACCTGGCTAAAGCTTTCGATACTGTGTCACATAATATGCTAATGAATAATTTGAAACAAATAGGCATACGAGGTATTGGACTAACCACAATAAAACATGTAAAAGATAGACAGCTAGCAGTATATGTCAGAATTAATAGTAAGTTAAGTGATCCACTAATATCTAAAACTGGCGTTCCACAAGGCACTGTGCTGGGACCAGTACGGTTTATAATTTATATCAACAGTATGTTCATGTTAAATACTCAAATGGAGATAGTATCATATGCTGATGATACAATATTATTATTTCATGGTAAGGATAGGCTAAAAGAAGTGACCGGTATATTCTGACAAATGATCTTGGTTTGTTAGTTTTAGAGTCAGGTATGCTAATTAAAAGCTTAGATTTCAGGATTGCTTGTAGAGTCATTTTAACTAACTCATCCATTGTACAGGCTCTAGAAATACCAAATATTAAAACAACGTAAAAAGTATATAGATGTGTAGTCCGAATAAAAAATTCAAGTTTTGTAACTTACCTTAATCATTAAATAATCTTTATCTGAAGCTTCCTTGATGAATTTGTTGATTTCCTCTTTCATTAGAATCTTGGATTTTTTTGACGCATAACCTTTAGCTTGTCGTTTCAATAATGAACGCAGTATTGGATATTTAGATATATCTACATCATGTTTAATTGCAAAGGTTGACTTTCAACATCGAATAATTGGCCCATAAAGTTGAAGATTTCATCTTTGAACAAAGCTCTAAGAAGTATGCCATTGCAACATTTTCCGAGAAGGAACTCGCATTTTTATTCTTGCGATAATCCATGAAACGATTGTATGCGTGTTCGTATTTTTTTTTTCGATTTTTTTGGTAATAAATCTAATGAGGCAGTATTTACTGCCTCCACCAGTTCCGGGGGAGTTTCAGAAATGGAAAATTGATCCTCGCTTATTAATTCGCACTTTTAACTACTACCATACTTTGAAATTTCGAAAACCAGCAATTATACTTCTAATGTTAAGTTTAACAATTCAATATTGATACGTTTCCATAGTTACGCCATAACTGTTACTAAGAATTTCATGGAAATACTTATTTATGAATAAAATTAATCATGCATTTTTCAAAATTAAACAAGATTTTAATTTCCTTCGTATTTTAAACGATTTTCGGAAAAATGGTATGTACACCTCGTACGAAAAGCCACGTTCCCGGAGTCCATTGTCTTCACAGTCGTCCGGGAATGTTTGACTTCTACTAGTTATACAATATACTATTAAAAAATCGAATTTCCTTATGCCATATTATTGAGTACTACATTCCGTTACTTTACAACCATTTAACCGACTTTCTTCCTCTTACGCTTTCCGAGATCCCAATACTGAGCATCCAGTTTATATCAGCCTTCATATCCAAGTTTGTTCGGGGTGGGTAGCTTTGATTGAAATGCACTGTATAATAACATATGTCCATCATTCACAATTGACAAATACATGATTTGGCATTGTATATAATGATCACTATTTCTATTTTTCTCGATACTACCAGACATTGTCGGTAATTTTATTAATCATATAAATAGATTTTTATAGGCCGTTAAGGCAGGTTATAACCTTTTCTAATTGAATTACCGAAGAAAACCAGAATGACTTTTTATCGTGCCGTAAAAATTAAATGTCTGCCTGGGAACAATTAAAAAACCAAATTAATTTGAAATACTCTTCTTAATAAAGCCAGCAAGCGAGCGATAAGACTCCCAGACGGATATTTTATTATCTTTCTATGTTTCTTTGTATTTTAATTTACAAAAAGGGTCTTTTTTGTCGCGTTATATTTTATTTAGTCAAGTGCGGCCGTGTCCCTAATGAAATGGGTAGAGTTAACCTTATCAAAAAAGTGTATTTATATCATGTTATTTAATTAATTTGGCCTTTTTAATTTCATACATTTATATATTTATTTATTTCATTTTTCCAGTACACCATAAAAGTGGTACAGGAAACGTCAGAACATTACAGATAATACAAAACAACAAGAATGAATTTTTTTGCTATGCCGTACAAATCGGTTGGAACATGGGGTGACAAGCGCGAGGTCAACCCCCGTCCTAGACCTCTATCAAGAGTGGTGATTTGACCCTGTATGGCATCAATCCCAAAAGATTATACAATATTTCAAATCTTTAAAAAAACATAACCCGTCTAAAAGGAATGGGTATTACAATGTAAATAAAAAAATCACCCCCGAGAAAGGCAAAAACTCAGTTTTCTAGGGTAAATTTATTTGATACAGTACGGCCATTTTTTTTTGGATTAATATAGGTTAGAATTTGTATTTTATTTAGTAGCCGTACAAAAATAATGGACAATAATAAAATTAGAACATTGCAAAAGAAGCGAAATTTTTTAAAAATTATGCAAATCGAAAATTCTCTATTTTTTAATACCATTTTCAATTTTACATCGTTTTTCCTTTCCTTGACTATAAAAGAATACAAATGTGTCCATGCCGTACATTTTCATTGTTGGGATTTTAGACACTACACCCTACAAGAAAATCCACCAAAAACAACTTTTTTACAGTTTTTGTTTCTCAGTCAGATGCACGATCAAGTGGTTAATTCAGGCATCTTTATTACAATGTACTCAAATAAGGGATGCAAGCCCTAAAAATTGTTTTTATTATTTTCAGGTTTTAAAAAAATCTTCTCATCAGATGAATAGATTCCAATAAAATTTGACACACGTAATACGTTCATGTTAAGGTGGCACCAAAGATAGCGATAAGGGTTGTCGCCCAAAACAACTTTTTTTTTTAATAGTGTGGCAAGGACCAGCGAGGGAAGTCACAGGCAACTAATACTTTGCCGATATTTTTTTTATAACGAGTTTATAACACCAGGAGGAGATTTACAGTGATATTATTGTGTGTATTGTGATTTTGTCGTTGTGTATGTCAGTACCCAGCATTATATTCTAGAAATAAATGTATGTGGATAACACATGGGGATGTGAAAGTAAACAAGATGCTCTCTTTTTTACTGAGTCACCTTTGTTGCAAGTACATAAAAAAAATATTTTTCAGCAGCTTTCCTTTATTTTCTCTCTAGATATTTGGCCTTACAGACTTGTTGTTTTGGCCAAGCAGCTTTTCTATTTCATCTTTTATTTAAGTAATAAAAAATATCGATAAATATTTATTTTTATAAAGTATAATTTATTGACGCACTGTTTACACATAATCTAGCGTAAAATTTTCGGAAAATCATTTTACATTTCAGATCCATTAATTTTGAATAATAGGTTTAGAATAATTAGAATATCAAGTATTGCTCAAATGTAATAAAGTCTTACAATAATTTTTTATTCAGAAAATCTCACTTTGGGACGGAAAATTCAATTTTCCAGACACATGTACCAATTAAAATGTACGGTATGGTAATACAAATTCTTATTATATAAAATAGTATTAAAATAATCAAGATTTATGTGGTATCAAATCACCACCCTTGATAGAGGTCTAGGACGGGGGTTGATCTCGCGCTTGTCACCTCATGTTCCAACCGATTTGTATGGCATAGCAAAAAAATTCATCCTTGTTAATATAAAAATCGAATTTCATAAAAGCCGTACGGTGTCATATCACCTTAGTACATAGAGGTCACTTTTCGTAAAACGAAAATTTTTCCTGTACTTCTGTCCCATTATTTTTGTACGGCATTTTCTTTTTAAGAGTCACAGGTATAAATACAGTCCAAATAAACGTAAGCCGTACAGCGTCATTTGAAAAAAATGCACCTCCGCGGGTTACGATTTTCACTTTTTCGCGGCTTTCCCATGTCCCACCTAAAATGTACGGCATAGGGCTCAGTGATTTATTTTTGTAGGACTACAAAAATTATACCTTTTCAAGCGGTGTCATATGACCCTCTAAAAATTTAGCATGGGCTTGTGGTCTAAAACCATTTGACGTTGTAAATCATAAAATCCTTTTAAATAAACCTGAAAAAATTTGCTTTTACTACATGAACTAGAGCATAATAATTTTAGTGTACAGAATTATAAAAATGTAGAGACAGAATGTATATAAGTTAAATATTAAAGAAAATATATTAAAAGCAAAAACAGATACACATTGTTAAAAATAGGAAACAGAAAAATTCATTTTAGAATTTATTAATTTCCAGCATAACCAGAACGTAGATTATCGAAAGAATGCAAAGAGTGGAAATTTTTCATAGATTATTTTTGGTGTGTTTACAAAAATCCTATAGAGAATATGTTTTATTTATTATTGTATATATTTTTACTTCCCTCGCATACCGAAGGGAAGTATTGTATTCGAGAAAAAATCACCCTCCGAGATTTTTTCGGATTCTGACGTTTCAGAACACGTAGATTACGAAAATATAGGTTTTTCAATTCCGTCAGCCTGTCTCTCTGTCTGTCTGTTGGTGCATTTACTAAAAAACTACTTGACGGAGAGCAGTCAAATTTGGTAGGTAGTTGACGCTACTGTCAGCGAAGAAATGGTAGAAATTTCCATGGAAAATATACAGGGTGGACCGTCTAAACGGAAAAAACGATGAAAAAATTTTTATTTTGCTCAAATTTAAAATTTCCACGTTTCATGACGCGCTAAACCTATTTCCGAAAAAAAAAAATTTTGAAAATTTTTGTCACCAACATTTTTGAAAAAATTTTTACAAAGATGTAAAAAAATTTTTTTTGCTCAAATTTAAAATTTCTACGTTTCATGACACGCTTAACCTATTTCAGGAAAAAAAAAACTTTCACCAATATTTTTGAAAAATTTTTTACTAAAATGAAATATTTTTTTTTCTTTCTTCAAATTTAAAATTTCCACGTTTTATGACATTCTAAGCCTGATTAAAAAAAAAAATGATTTTTTTTTTACCATTTTTGAAAATTTGTTTACCACTAAAACTGATGGATTTTTTAAATTTCTTCAAATTTCAAATTTACACGTTTCATAGCGTTCTAAATCTATTTAAAAGAAAAATTAGAATTTTTTTTTACTATTTTTAAAAAATTTTACCACTAAGAGACTTTTTTTGTTCAGATTTTAACTATCCGCGTTTCCATGGCATTCTAAAACTATTCAAACAAATTTAAAATGTTTTGAAGAATTTTGAAAAAAAATTGAAAACGTTTTTAATCCATTTATGTATCACTACTATAGAACAGACGAAAAAAATTGTTTTGCTCAAATTTAAAATTTCCACGTTTCATGATATTCCAAACCAATTTCGGAAAAAAAAATTGCAACGTTTTGTTACCAGTTTGGAAAAAAATTTAACACTAGAATGCTCGAATTTAAAAGTTTCACGTTTCATGCCATTCTAAACCTAGGTATAAAAAAAAAAAAAATTTGAAAATTTTTTTCACCAACATTTTTCAAAAAGTTTTTACCACTAAAATAGATCGAATAGAAGGAAACTTTCCATTTTGCTCAAATTTAAAATGTCTACGCTTGACATTTTAAACCTATTTTAGAAGAAAAAATTTTGAAAATTATTTTACCAACATCTTTTGAAAAATTAAAAAAAAAGAAATTTTTCAACCACCACTATACTTCCACTCCATTACGTGAATGTTGGATTGAAAATGTGACAGATGGCAATAATATCTAGCATATGCACCTATTATACTTTTTCAGTACAGGGTGGTCATCCCAAGAAATAATTCAGTCATGGTGGACATTTGTAAAGGTATTTGCGCAAGCCTGCCATATGTGACACCTGCTTTTTAGTATTGAACTTTTGCTATTGGATGAGCAACCTGTATATTCTTTTGACCAAAACTTCTCAAGTTTTCTTTGTAATGATAGCAATAACTATATTCCGATTATTATTCTCAATGTCATTTCGTAATTATAAATTTTTTAGAGTGACTGCCATGCACAAATAACGAGGGAAGTTCTGTGTAAATACCTTTACCGATTTTTTATTTCAATCGGAAAGATCTATTAAAATAAGAAATATACTGTTTTCTTTGGAAAATATGTTTGTGAATTCTATATTTCTACTGCTGCTGGCGAATAAGAGTTAATATTTCCGTTTATGTGGCAGATGTTCAGAGCGCTGTTCGTTTAAATTCTGAAAATAAATTTGTTCATTTTCACTGATGAGAGAAGCTTTTCTTTATGAACATTTAGCTATTGTGCCTTTACGTTTTTTCCTTCTGTACGCAATGAATAAAAATCCGTTCATCATTGCACGTGTTTCCCTACGTTCATACCAGCTTGCGACCTTTCAGTTAAATGACTACCCATTTGTTCATCGACCGAAAGGCGGACTTTTTTATATTTTTGTGTGGGATGATGTTTATTTCGAATTAATTAAATTGGGCAAAACAAGAACAGAACTGCGACACGATCGTTATACTCTTTGCCGCCTTATTAAACTTTTCATGTAATTGTTGGCCAAAATAATAATTCTTTCAGAAAATAACAATAACTATATATATTTCTTGATTTTTATTGAATAACTCGATTGTGGGTGAAGTTAGGGGAATGTTTAAGTAATTCGCCCTAAAATTCAATTTTCTTTCGAATGTTGTCAAAATGACAGTAGGTGTCATTTGAAAAAATCGACTTCTTGACGATTTTTCATTGCGACGTTTGAAAATCGTGTGCGTTCATAAGGTACAAGATGGGACCATCGATTGGACATCCGGTGTTAGCCTGGACTTCCAGCTAACTGCTTCATCAGTTATGTTTTATAATTTTGAACGGTTTGTGATGTAAATATTTGTTCGTAAACTACACTACAGCGGCAATTTAAAAAAAAATTGACATGTATCAAAACCTGTAACAGATAGTTAACATAACTTAGGTAGTCTAAACTCCAACCATGTAAAAGAAAATGTAGGTTTCCATTTTTAATAAAGTTGCTGCCGACTTTGGGCACACCCTGTATACTTGGAGAACTTTTATTATTATTATTATTTTAGCGCCTTCTGTATACTAACTTCTTGGTATACCTAAGCACTGAGTCGGTTTTATACAGACTGTCTATTTTACGAGGGCCACACCAAATATCTCGCTTAATATCTATTGTAGAAGAATAAAGTTTTAGAAACAGTTATCCCATTTTTTGTGAGCTATATTTCAGTAAAAAGAAATTTGAAATCCATAGCCTACTTTATGAGATATATTACAAAAACCTGAAAAATAGGAAAACCACAAACGGTTATAGCTTCCTTATTTGAGGAGATACGAAAAAAGTTAAAGGAATGAAAGTTGACGGCAAAGACAATAAGAATAATAACGTGTAACAAAAAAATCGAAAAATGCAGTTGGCTTTGACATACGCTATTGTGCAAAAATGAAAAATACATATCTCAAAGTAGGCCATGACGCCATTAATTCCGTTATTTTTTTCTCATTCCAACGATATAAAACATGTCACAGAAATTTTAACCGATAGTGTCAATATTTAATATTTTACGAATACCACAATTCATTGAATTGAAATAGGTAATGATTAATATTTGAAAATAGCTATTTTGTGCCAAGTTTAAGAAAATCACTTAATTAAATTATTTCTAGAGATTCATCATCTTCAAACAGATGTTATATTTGGTAAAAGTAGGTCGAATTTTATTTCACACCGTATTATTTTAATCTTTTATAAAAGTGAATTTTATCGTAAAATCCGAACAGTAAAGAATAATTGAACGTGATTTTATTATTGAATTAATTAATGCAACTGCTTTCTTTATTCATTGCGGATTCAGATTGACGTTTCAGAAATAACAAATAATAGAATCTGGAACAGTGATGGTGCCGCTAGGGTGGAAATGAAGGGTTGTAATTAGGCAAATTTATGCATTTTTGTTGATTATCAATATTGAAATTTAATGAATGCCTTCGGGCTGGCAACGGGCTTTAATTGTGCATTGAAAAAAATCGGATTTATTTTTAGAATCAGTCTATCATTAAGTGATTAAAGTCCGGGAGCTAGGTAAGCTTTTGGGAAATTCAGTGTTCAATAAATGTGAGTGAGTTAAATAATTCATCGAAATAAATCAAGACAAAATATTTTGGCACATGTCAGCTCGTCAGTTTGTAAAAAAATTGTTCGCTTTTTTCTCACAAAATTATACATTTTCTCATTTTACTTCATTCATTTTACTTCACATTCATGTAGTGGAGTGGAAGTATAGTACTCGTAGGAAAATTTTCAAATTTTGTTTTTGTTTTTAGACATACAGTGTGTCCTGTCTCAAATGGACACACCTTGATATTTCGGTGATTATTCGACAGATTAATTTCAAATTTTTCACAGTGCGAAACTCTTCAGGGCGCATCTTTTCATGATTTTCAATATATTTTCAATTGTCACACCAAAAATGAGAATTTTCTATGTTTTACCTAGCGCTAGAGATACAGTAAGAATTTATTAAGAAAACTTGTTCAGAATAAAAAAATATAGCTAGATAATGAATTTCATCAAAACATGACAATTTTGATTATATTCAAAACTTCCAGAAATTTACTTTTTAAATTGTACAGAGACTTTAACAAAGATTGTCGTAGAAACAAGAAATTATGGCAGTTATCATTAAAAACGTTAAACGTGTACCGGTATTTAATTTTTCTCTTGCACTGACAGTAATTTCAGGTAAGAGGATAAGCGTTTTCTTTTTCTTCCATACCTACTTTAAATGCTTTAAGACTGCTACACTTTTTAAATAATACATCGATGGAAATAATTGATGGCTTTCCACTGGCATTTCTAAGAGATATTTTTTTTCAACTGGATGGAGCATCGATTCATAACCCGATAATTGTCGACGATGATTGAATGTACATTTTCCTCGAAAATAGAATTGGCGAAACAGCCTTTCAATCTAGTGGCCTCCCAGATCTCCGGATCTTACCCCGCTTGACTTTCATTTTTAGGACATCATTAAAAACAAAGTCTGCTAAACGAGGCCCCGAAGAAGTAGGTAAGAGCTTTGTGATTGGCCAAGCCTGCGAAGAAATTACCGTTCAAGAACTACGACGAGTAGCAGGGAATAATGAAAAACGCATTGAGAAATATATTGCTATTAATGGTGGTTTAGTTGAAAAAGGCGACGTTGTTTCCACGGCGATCTTTGTTAAAGTCTCTGTATGTGATAAAAATATCTGATAAGAGTGTTAAACGATTACGAAACTATATATTGTTCTGGTATAGAAGCCTCAAATAATTTTGCGAATCGTAGACCTTTTGTTTCAAAATTAATTTATCATGAAATTTTAATATATTTTTCCTTTTTTTTCAGGTAAGCTACCTTAGAACTAATAATGATCCTTTGGAATGAGCTACATTTCATGTAAGTGATTTTAATTACGTTAAATCAGTGTTGTATATTGGAGTGATTTTACCATGTTTGGCTCTTTGATAAGACAATGGTCGATATATCACATTATAAATCCAATTGGTGGAAGGGGTCTGTCGGTCTGTCTGTTTATCCTTAAGCTAAGTAGACTAAGTACAAAATAAAATTATATATAAAAAAAATATTTTTTTATTTAAAATAATGTACTAAAAAATGAAAAGTAATTTTTAAATTCATACATCTGAAAATTAAAAGCTTTGGGGTGGTCATATAACACTATTATTTAGTTACTTTTTAATGATTGATTGATTGATTGATTTGCCAGCGGAAGGTGGGCATTGCTGCTGATTCCTGTGCATGGAGATTTGTTCCACCACGCAGCCCGATCGCCCGCCGAATGTCCATCTGCAGACGCCCAGTCGTCTATTACATATTTATGCGGCTCCACCCGATCGACCAACGAATCGTCCCACCGTGTGCCGTAACAAACCCCCGCTGCTTTTATATACCGCCGGACCGGCTGCATACGCTGGATTGGACATTGGACATGCTTGTTGTCAGCAGCGAGAGCTGCATGACGCATGGGGTAGGAGTATAGGATGGAGCGTGTAGGTGTTTGTGAGATGTTTCTTCTTGTTTTCCTTCTGTCTTCATCGGATGGAAAGTGTAGGCGTTTGTGAGATGCTTCTTTTAGGTTTTCGTGCTTCTTTTTACTTTCATGTTTATGTGACATGCTTCATTTTAGTTTCTGTCTGTGATCATCTTCTCTCCTATTCTACTTCTGAGTTTTTTGTTTCTTCTGTTTCTGAGTCTGGCAGTGTGTATATCTTTGATATTTCTTTATTCTATTCCGTTTTTTGTTGTGCCGATTTTTCCCAGTGTGTATAATCCTTTCCTAGCTTATTCATAATCCTCTCGATTGTTGTTATCCATGTGTAGCATGGCCTCCCTATTTTCAGTTTGTTGCTGTTCAGTCACAGCACTTTCTTTAGTAGGTGTGTCGTGTCTCGTCTTTGGACGTGTCCCCAGTATTTAATTGCATATGATTCTATTCTTTTGATTATTGTTTTTGCATCTAGTAATGTTCACGTTTTCTGTCGTTTTTGTGGTTTTCCTGTTTTTACTAGCAGTTGGATAATGTCCCTTTCACCTCTTCTCAGGATTCTTCTGTTGGCCTTTGTCGTTGCTGCGTTTTTGACGCCATATATCATCGTATGATGGTTATGTATATGTTTTGATTCTTTCCCTTACTGTTTCTCTCCTTTTTAGTTGATTCGTTAGGTATGTTCCTAGGTATTTCATTCTCTTCGTGGTTCTCAGAGTGTAGTCTCCTATTTTGTATTCTTGTCCACTTGTTGGACTTGTTTTTGTCAATGGGTCTCGGATCATTAGTGATTTCTTTCATTTCCGTGCTTCCTATGTACTATCTCTAGTGGTGTGTTCTCTCTTCCCTGTTGGTTAGTAGGATGGAAGATTATATGCTCTCCTTCTTGGTGTACTATTATTGTCCTGTTTTTCATATTCGCTGTTGCAGCAATTGTTTCCTGTCCCCCCCCCCCCAAAATCCTTAAAATCCTTCTCTTCTCAGATCTCGAATGAACGCATTTATTTTTTCCGTATTAGAGTTGTGTCTATTGTAACAGGCTGCTAGTTCATGGATGGATGCCTGCATGAATGGCATGAAATGATGTAAATGATTTTCGATATAATCAGCTACTTGTTTTCGTAGGGTTTTCGTTGCATTGGTATGTGCCTGTGATGTTATATTTTCTCCATCCTTAATGCTCCGCTTAATGCTCCATATAGGCAGTTTCCGTCGCCGTCGATTTTTTGTACCAGTAATTGGTGTGTTCTCGTTTCAACGTCCTGTATTAGTGTGTCCATTTTATTTGCTTTGTTTTTTGACTATTTCATTTCACAACACGCAAAATTTCTTGACCTATCGATGACTTAAATTTTATATAAATTATCGGTGTTTTAACCTATGTTTCTGAGCTTTTTTTTCGAGAGCTTTCTTCGACGCGTCTGTTCACTTTGAGAAACTCAACCGAACCCCTTTATATAGTTACTTTTTAAAGACAAAAACTCTTAGTTTTCGAATATGTGCTGATAGCAACGTAATAAGTCAATTGCTTTCAAATTCAACTTAAGACTCTGATTTTGAATAACGATATAGTACGCTATTGACTATTAATTGAATAAGGAACTGATGCGTTAAAAGTATTTTTTTGTTTCATATGTTCAATTGTACCCAAGAGATGACCTTTAACGAATTAGTTTTTTTACCCATGTTCTTTTTGATATAGTCAACAGCCTATAGTATTAATCTAAATTGATTTTTAAATGCTTGCAAAAGTTAAATGCCAAGTTTTAAACCTTAAATTTTGTAAGTTGCTAGTTTAGGTTTCAGTATATACTGTACTGTTAGCCTTCTGTGTGCAATTTGAAAATATTTTTCCACGGTAAAGATTTTTATTATTATTATATTAAACTTTGTGCTCGCTTATTATTCAATTTTTTGCTTCATTGAAATAAAATAATAAATCGATTTATTTGATAATGCAATTTATTTGTCAAATAATACAAAATTTTGGATTTAATTTAGGTTAAACATTTAATAACATGTTTTTCTACAGACCAACCACCGACAAACAATCGGCCCCTCGTAGTGGCGTCATGAAACGTACACGATTAGGCCAAAAGGAAATAAGTTTTTTAACAGAATTTTATTGGAGTCGGAGGAAGTCTGGATATTGTTCTCAAATAACTTGTTTGTTTGATTTTCCCCTTTTTGCTTCCAAAGTCCATCTCACTTTGTTAAAAGCCTTCTTATGTTTCGCGATTTCCATTCCGAAAAATTTCTGCGTCGAATTAACTTCGTTTTATATTTTTTATCAGTTCGGTAAATAATACACTCGATAAGAATTTTAAGTGGCCTCTATCTCTGGCGCTGGCAAAGAAATCAGGAATCAATAATTCACATTAAAATTAACTATAAACGTTGTTTTGCTCGAGTTTGTCGCAGCTAATTATGTCGGAAATAGCAGAGCAAGCGAGAGGGAAGACTTAAAATAATGGCACCTAATTAAAATTGAAAACGTTTTCATAATCACATTTTTTATACGATAGCAGCAGCTATATTACGGCTTTAAATAGAATTTTATGGTATATTATTATCGCCATCGAAATATAACTCAGTTTGCAGAATTTTCTGAGGAAATTGTTTTTCACAAACATTAATACGCTGAATACTACACTCGATACTCCTTTCGTCAACCAAGTAAGCATCATCTTGAAATGGTTAAAATAATAACCATCTCCAAATATCATAGGAAGATGATTAAAACTGTTTCTGCGAATGAATTTGATTCATATGCTATATAAATAGATAGTGTATGAGAGATCTGGACAAAAATCCTACACTTTTACACTTTACAAGTTAATTCTGGTCTGATCTAGGTTCCTTCATTTATTGTTGGATTTTACGAGACCTGTCCAATGGCACTCCATTCGATGGGATAAGTGTACATTTTTTTGGGATTCACTTCTAAGTGTATGGGAAGGGGTTCCCAAAAACACGAAAGTTTGTAGTTTTAAATTTCGGCTAGTTTGGTCAAATATTGACCGATTTGGCTGAAATTTGGAAAGAAAGTAGTCATTATCACACAAAAACTGCCGTCCAAATTTCAGCTAAGAATGTTGAATAGTTTTGCTGAAATTCCAGTTTCAGTCAAATTTTCTGAAATTTTCAAAACCAAATATCTCATGTCCTACGAGTCGAGTCGAAACGTGCTTGGCGGCAAAAGATAGCTTATTTTATGTACTTTTATAAGAAATTAGTCAAAATTATTATTTTTTCAACATTCGACAGTTTTTTAGCCATTACGGTATATACAGGGTGGCTACTTTTTATATTGAACAGTATTGCTGTCTCGTAAACCACAGCAATTATAAAGTCGGTTAAATGGGAAAAACGTTTCGTATTTTGAGGGTCAATAAAATGAGCTATAATAATTAAAAATATTCCGACTGGTTCCGGAGATATCACGATAAAACCCGAAATAGCTCATTTCCTGTTTTTTCTTTACCGCTGTTATTACAAAAAAAAAATGAAAAATATCATTTGAATATTTTGTTGTAAATATACTTTGCTGCATGTGGTCGTATTTAAATTTTTATTACAACGTTTCGTCTCTCCAGGGTCACCATCAACAATATATTTTTAAATACGAACCCTTCTTTTTTATTTAAAATTTTTAAAGCATTTGAAATGCTAAATTCGTGGGTATGTCACACTTGACAATTTTACGTTTCGTCAGAAAAATATTCACCTTTCATTCTATTGGCATTTTGCCCTTCACAAAATTGTTTTGCTTGTTAAGCAATACAAGGGGTGACTCATCATTTGAACCGTTAAAAGTTTATTTTATGAACAGTCCAATTGTTAAGTTGATAATGACTTTATTTCCTGCCCATTTTCCACAATAATATTGAGCAAAACTAGACTAGTAAAGTTAGTCAATACATTGGACTGTTCATAAAATAAACTTTTAAAGTTTCAAATGTATTGCTTAACAAGTAAAACAATTTTGTGAAGGGCAAAATGCCAATAGAATGAAAGGTGATTATTTTTCTGACGAAACGTTGTAAAATTGTCAAGTGTGACATACCCACGAATCTAGCATTTCAAATGCTTTATAGTATATTATGTAACAAGTTTTATAAACGTCATTTTAGTCACGAGTTTTATTAATCGCGAGCGACGCGTAGCGGAGCGAGTGTTTAATAAAATGAGTGACTAACAAGTTTATAAAACGTGTTGCATACTATACTTTTTCTACGACAGCAAATATCTAAATAAAAAATTTGGAAGTTATTTTAATATTTAATTTATTAACGTATCAATAACATGGTAACAGTAAAAAATTACTAAACTATTGTTCTACTTATTGTGCTTCACTTTCACAGCGTCGTTTAGGCTCATTTTTTTTTTCCAAAAAATACAAAATTACTTGTCTCTTGTCACAACGCTTCGATTTTTTTTGACAGATTGATGACAAGAATTACGGAAAACTAACTTGATTTTTGCCATTAAAATATCTAGAATTAACCTCAGCCGTGACTAATATCTCGTTGCTAAGTTCAGCCTGTGACTAAAATGCACGAAGTCACGGTTTGTCGAAAGCGTGTTTAAAGGATTATTTAGCGTCATGGAAACGTATACGATAAACGTCATTTTAAAGATGGAAGTAGAAAAAACATTTTAAATAAAAAAGACAAGCCCGTATTTAAAAAAACAGTGCTGATGGTGGCCCTGGAGAGACGAACCGTTGTAATAAAAATTTAAATACGACCAGTTGCAGCAAAGTCAATTTAAAATAAAATATTCAAATGATATTTTTCATTTTTTTTGTTTTTTTTTCGTAATAACAGCGCTAGAGAAAAAATAGGACATGAGCTATTTTGGGTTTTATCGTAATATCTCCGGAACCAGTTGGAATATTTTTAATTTTTATAGCCCATTTTATTGACCCTTAAAATACGAAACTTTTTCCCATTTAACGGACTTTATAATTGCTGTGGTTTACGAGATAGCAATACTGTTCAATATAAAAAGTAGCCACCCTGTATATACCGTAAATGGCTAAAAAACTGTCGAATGTAGAGAAACAAAATTTGGCTAATTTCATATGAAAGTACATAAAATAAGCTATCTTTTGCCGCCAAGCACGTTTCGATTCGACTCGTAGAACATGAGATGGATTTGAAAATTTCAGAAAATTTGACTGACAATGGAATTTCAGCAAAACTGTTCAATATTTTTAGCTGAAATTCGGAAGGCAGTTTTTGTGTGATAATGACCACTCTCTCTCTCCAAATTTCAGCCAAATCGGTCAAGATTTGACCAAACTAGTCGAAATTTAATTTATTCAAATTTTTATATATATATATACATCTATACAGGAGGGGGGATGGTCGGATTGTCGCCAAATTTGAACTAAAAGTTCCCTCAACATTGACAATAAAAGGATACCATTTTGTTTCCTTAATTCATTATGGAACTGGTGATAAACATTTTTTTTTTAAATTCACCCCTAAAAATTTTTAAAATACCCCTTTTTGGCCAAAAAAACATGGTTGCACCCCTTCGCGGAACGAGAAATTTCGGTATCTTATTATTCTTACCAAGACAAACACTTTCCACCGTGTCGCATTCCATTTTCAAAATTTTGCCAATCCGACCTTTTTTCCCACTATTTGACTCCACTAGTATATGCATGTTTGGAGCATATTTAATATCCGATAAGTCAAGAAGTGTGACAGCTAGATCTACCAACCCTGACATATTATTTTGAAATCAGAGAAAAGAGATCTAGAAGAAAATGTAAAAATGTATAGGGTTTTCCATTTAAAAACAAACTTCATTGTTATATCACATGACCTATGCAAGCAATTGTTTTTTTTTTTATTGAATTTAAGAAAATATATATACAACCCTGCAATTTTTATACGATTTTTTTTATCTCCAATAATAACAGAATAAAGGGGGAGGGGGGTTCAAATTATAATGAATAACCTTGTACATACCAAAAATGAAATATCGTCACAACAAAGTTCGATAACCATAACTTAGCTTGCAAAATAATCTTCCAAATTATAGTACTCTAAATCTACCAACATACTTTTAATTTTTTTTAAATTTATTTTGTTTTCATTTTTTTTCCATTTCTCTGGTAGATTGTTATATAGTCTTCTACACATATAATGTGGATTCTTTTCCGTTATTGTTAACCGATGTACTGGGTAGTTTATATCAGTACACCGTATTTCATTGGCATGAGGAATATTATGAATTTTGAATTTATCTTTATTTTTAAAAACAAACAAACATTCATAAACATACACTGCAATAATAATTAAAATTCTGTTATTTTTTTGAGACATTTACTAAAAAGCGCACAAAACGCATTGCCATCCGTGTTTTTGTTACTCCCTGCGTTCGGCGGGTAAGTGATCTAAATTTTTTTTCGTAAAATATATCTTGTTACCTGCATACGACTACAAACCAACAATTTGAAAAAGAGAATCGAAACAAGCTAATCATCATACTCTCGCCGATTTACTGCACTTTTTATATAATTGTTGCACATTCTGTGGTATACTCTCCACATTTTATCGTAAATAAAAAATAATATTTGTTTATATTAGCAACGGCCTTGTCTAACTGCGAGATGAATCAAAGCAGCTTGGTCCATAATCTTATCACATTTGTGGTAGATTTACTGCTGTTAAGTTACCTAACTAGTTGGTTTTGCAATGTAGCAATATTATTTAATATAAATATATGAATTTAATAAATTTAAATTATTAATAACTTCTTTATTTCTTGGTCGACTTTGTTCAAAAACAATAAGGTTCTTCCTGTAGCTAACTCTAACTTACTGTTCAAGTTTCAATACAATCGGACTTTTCGTTCTTAAGTTAACGTGCTTACAAGAAACGCGATGGATGGACAGACAGGCAGACATATAATTTTACATATTACAGAACCCATTATGTACAACATTTCTATTCTCAATTTAGAAATTTAGTCTAAAGCGTTACTACCAGGATACATCATTACAAAACATGTTTATGATAGAATAACACCGTGCTTGAATATTAGATACGATACCCGTATACGAATATAGTTAACTAGATATGTTATGCGCTTACCTCAAACGAAAGTAGTCGATTGCTTACCTGGCTCTCCATTACAAGTTACCTGCTCTTGGTTCAATCTAAATATTGCCGGTGGCATAGCCGTAGATTAATAGTTATTTATTTACTTTTATTGAATCATTTATGGAGTTGTTCATTAAATTAACATCATTTGTTATAAATAAATAATTTACGTCATGCCTATAAATTAATATAAAGTAGTAAAACAATATTTACAATAATTAAAAAGTGATTCTAAATTGTCTGTTGATGGTCATGACATCGCTGGTGTTATGAACATTCCTTTGTCGGTCTTTTTTTAAGACTTTTAAACTTGCACTGGATAAACTATACGAACTAAGTTGCGCATAACGAATCGTTTTCATTTAATATTTTAAAATTAACTGAAATATAGAAAACTTTGAAGGACGCTTCTAGTAGCTCTACTGTTCTAGTTGTAGGATATAAATTTACCACAACTCTCGGGTAATCAAATATCTGACAGCGAAGTACCTAAAATCCGTTACAAGATTTCCTTAGAGTCGACAGTTTCCACGGCCTTGTCATCTGCTTCTGAACTACAAAATCTTCATATCCGACCCTCCTGTAGTGTGTAGAATGCCAAACATATTCCCTTCGCCGTTATATTTCACGCGTTCCGATATTCTCGCAAAACTGTATCGATTAAATGTGTGCGTCTTGGGGCCGGAAGGGCCCGGCATATGCGGTCACCAAAGTGAGACATCAATCTTATCTGTTTCGCGCTGAGAGCAGTCTAGAATTGCTTTACTACTGCACCACCGTAAATCCCCGAACTTTCAGCCCGTCGAGATGGATTAGATTCTCTTTTCATGTTTTACAACAGTTTACGACACAATTGGGGTTTTTCAAAGCGAATATATAAGGGCGCCCATGTGGTCCACGCACCGCAAAAAGAGGTCCCGAAAATGTTTCACTTTTTTGTTGGGCCATAAACAATGATGTAATGATGGCTTGTAATTAAAAAACAACACGCCTGTTTTGTTAAATCCCTTAAGACGAGTACACCGGGGAGGGATAAGTTCCTGTTAATTCTGTAGGAAAAATAAATTCCTCCTGTCGATCATTTTCTTCATATAATAATTTACCTTGTTTATCAAAAGTAAGGATGAGGATAATATAAAATCCAGTTTCGAAGATGAAGCGGATGTAAATAAACGCACGACTATCAGGTCACATTAGGAACTATAATAGGAGCAAGCGTAGATATGTATTTTTATTTAGATGCGAAAAATTGACGTTAAAGCAACGATAATTGCGGGTAATACTTGGATTGGTGACCTCCAAAGAAATGCAGCAATCGCAGCGTATGCGTATACGTAGAAACTTTGCTATTTTCGACGAGGATTGCGTCGTGAACACCATTCTTCGGAGGTGATGAAAAACAGTCAGTCCCTTACCTATGAATAAAAAATCCCTACTTATTCTTTCAGGTTAGGTGTTTGCCCTAAGTGTAATATTTAAAGTATGTTCACTGATAGAATCCCGGTAGTATAATGTAAGGAATATCGTCCGCAGCTTTATCCTTCCTTCTCTTTATTGAAATGTTGTTTGCAATCTAATCTATAACGAGAGTTTTAATTTTTGTGGTCAAGTTAGGACCGACATGCGGCATTTCTATTGTTTGACAGCAAATCAATTTGCGTAACCCATATCGTCGTCGAATGCGGTTGGCAATTTTAGAGGCGGGTCGATTTTCTGTGCAGGTATAGTGCACTTATTTCAATTAGTGCCTATGAGGGCAGTTTTACTCTTGTTCAATTGTTAAAATTGTAAACATGCATCCTGGTGAATTTTTAAATCCAAAACATAGTTTTGAATTTGTTGGAATATTTAAAAAAAATGAATATAGTGGATTGTCAACAAAAGCTGTTCAAAGGCGAGTGGATGAGGCTTTAAAAATCGATGTAGAGACTGTAAGAAAAATAGCTAAAAACGACAAAAAAATGTGGAACCTTAAGCTTCGGCTAAATGGAATCGCAAATAATCCATAACAGTTACACGATGCTGTAAAATATTAAATAAAAAATGTTATTTGCGATATGGTGTCTGATATTTCCTTGGCTATTCTTTTAGAAGAGCTAAAATCAAGAGCAATAGTGATTAAGAAATTAGGCTTTTCCTTTAAAAAAGATGACAATAGAAGAGTACTGTGTGAAAGACCACAAATTTATCTAAAACGGCTAGAGTTTTTACGCAAATACGTAAAAAAATTGACAAGTAATGATCTCAAAGATGTAGTGTTCTTAGTCAAAACTTGGATCTTTGGCAGAGGAGAAAGAAAGATTGTTTTATGACGAAGCCATTCTTGCTGTGTAGAATGAGGTTTTACCTCAAGTGTCGAGCTCAATTTGGTCCAGATCACATAAATAAATGGATTTTAGACATGATGGAGAGGTTCATACTGAAGAAGTTACGCCACTCATTATAAGTGTTAATAATGAAAGCGACGATGAGGACTCGAAAGAATTAGATAGTGACGAAGAGAACTACATTTAGTTATTTATCTTATACCTAGGTATTTGTATTTTACTGCCATATTTGTTTTATATTAGGTCGGCATAATTAGTATTAAGTATATATTTTTACTCAAAGATTACACATACTTATTTGAGAAAATTCTATTAATAAATAAAAAGATTTAGCTACAACTATTTAAGTATACTTATTTTGAATATTTGCTCTATCATATTTTTTACTTGAAACCAAAATAATTCAATGTTATAATTTATTTATTTAACTCAAATTACTATAAATTTACAATAGATGTATTATATATGCTTTTAATTCAATTTCCTTTAAATAAATCTAATTATATACATCAAGTAAAATATAAAACAAAACGACGCCACTGTGCATTCGAAAACACCAACGAGCCCACGGCATCTTAGTTCAGATGTTCGTGACGTCACATCGGGACTCTATCAGCGAACAGAGTATATTTAAAATTCTTTTACGAATAATGAGGGACCCACATAAACTAGATGTAAGTATTATGCTCACAAAAGTAAATATCCACAAAAAGTTGCTGTTAATTTGTTTTTGTCAGCGTCACTTAAAAACGAGCTAAATTGAACTATGGTTATTCTGATTATGATTAGCCTCCCGCATCACCTCAATTCGTTTTATCGTTCACTTCAGAACATTGTGTATAACAACAAAAAATAACATATAATAAAAATATTAGACAAGCAAGCTATGACCAGATCTAAAACCTGACTGATTCGATGATAAAATTTTAAATCTATCAATATGTACTTTGCCCTGATAAACAAGACCCCCATAAATGACAAAATCGTTGAAACGAGATAAAGGAGGTTAACTTCCAAGTTACCTGCCAGCTTGTGTTCTTATCTAGTATTGAGGTCTTAAAAATGTATTTTTGCTAAACTAAGTAAAAACACGGCAAATGTTATTCGATATATTTCTTTTGCGGTGTTTTAGCTTAGTAGTGACAGTTTATTGTGTTTCTCTTTCGTATTACGAAGTATTTGAGGTAATACGGAGTATTATAATATTAATAATATACAGTTATAATATATACGATCTCAGTTGGGACAGCATACAAACAAAAACTCGGATATTCACCACTTCTCGTCTATGGTCTACGTGGACCTGATCCGACTGCCACTTAAAAATGTGAGCGTAATTAGATGCCTAGAGTTTTATTTGTCAACTAAAGAAGATGTCTACTTTAGTACGAGTTTTCGTTTTTATGATGTTCCAATTGAGATCATATATACTATACACACATTTAGATGTATTTTACTGGATGTTTACTTAGTAAGTAAGTAGATCTTGATACCAGCTATAAGAAACTGATTCTAACTCATTTTCAACAAAAAAAAATATTTTACGGAGGTTTTGCTTAACAAGGCAGTGCAGTACTCTTATTTGATTATTAATAATTTTTTCAATAACTTTTGACAGACAGTGTAGAATACTGATAGGACGTAAATCTTTTAGATCTTTTGAATGAGTAACTAAGTAGAGGAAATTACGCGATATTTTTCCATGTTGCAGAGTGCACTCCTACCTCTAACACAGTGTTAAAAATGTGACATATTGTATATCTCGGAATACTTATTATACTCTTCTTATTTTTTCTATATGTTAGAACTATTTGATGATGTCAAACATGCAATTGGTGCAATACACAATGATTTATCCGTTATCATGTACAACGATCTAAAGGACAAATAAATATTATTCTTTATTCTTATTATAATGTACGGTTGTAGTCATTATTGACAGCCCTGTAAACTCTTCTGCGTTTATTTTAGAACTGTTCTCAATGTTTGCAATATCGCTTTTCCTTAAATATTTCCTAAGGAAAAGCTGATAACTTATTGTATCTTTGTTCACGGTTCAAATTAAACACATCTACAGGGAGCTGCGGGATGTGTCCATTTCAAAGTTATAAAGTGAAGTACACATCAAATTTATTTGGTATATGAGGGTTTTTTTCTGCAGTCACGTATAGAGATGAGTCCTGTCAACATATATCGTCGGTTTGTGTGAAATACGGCCTGAATTCCGGAACCCTGTATAAGAAATTCTGTCCGTTTATTTAAGCATAACCCGGTGGGTTTTTTGCTGGGTAGGGCTCCCTGGATATGCCACCGTGCGAAAATACGAATATACGGATGCGCCTGCTGGGATGTTGATTCTAGAAAAGTAACGCTTGCAATTTCCTCTCCGATCTGCCGGAATATTGCGGTTTTCTCTACAAATATTTTTCTTGCATGCAAATGATTTATCTTGTCTTTTTGCGTGTTGTGATTTCCAGATTTTCGACGGGGATAATCAGGAGTACATCGTAAAAATACACAAATAATGATAATACTATGAGGGCATTTATAAAACATGGGGTGTACTTTTTTTCATTGAATTCTTTCCATTAGCCAACCATGTAATGTATATTTAGCGCCCAATTTATTTATTTATTTATTTAAATTACACCATTCTACAGATAAGATACCCAACTACAGAACAGGAGGATAAGTATAGATATAAGTTAGAGTTCTAAAAGAAAACAGTAAAATAGTAGTTGAGGCAAATATGCATAAAACATAATAATATAAGCATATAGAAAAAGAAAAACAAAGACATTTATTCTAAGTATATGACCCTTATGTCATTAAGGCTGCAGGAAAATATATCTCACTGACTTCCTAGTAGATTACAATTGTTGCACATTGTATTTGTATATAGGTAAATGTTGAAGTGTGTTTCACATATCTGATAAATAATTTTAATTTTTTTTTTTTCAAAATGGCCGAGAAAATGCAATTGTTATTAGAGTTATAAAAAATGTATAATAAGTAACCAAAATTACATTTTTTTCAAATTGCTTTCGAAAGCTGGCGTCGAGATCTACATTTTGAAAAAAAAAAATAATAATTTTAGACTTAATGACATAAAATGGAGGGCATTTTAAATTTTAGATAACAAATGCAATTTTGGCCAACGGGTTCAATACTTTGACACCAACTTTTCAGGGTCTTTTTATTACATCAAAAAGTATATTTTCTGAAAGTTTGATGCAAATTGGTCTAGTTGACGGTCTTGGCCAGTAAAATTTTTTTTTTTTTTTTGTAATATGTTTATTTACAATCTACATCTATACAGAGTATTAAGTAAATGTGTTGAAGAGAGTTTCGCTTGCTAGGAGAACATCCATTGATATTTCTCCTTATCGACTAAGTTTTCATTGTTGAAGTAAATCTAGAGGCCAGGTTTTTTGCAGTCTTCTCGCATTGGGACCATTAGCGTACAGTTGTTCAACTAGCTGGTTTTCGTGGTTTGTTATTCGTTGGCTGTAAGTAGTGGCGAATCGCTGGATTTCATCCGTGATGTATGGAATATTTAGATCATTATGGAGTGTCTGGTTACTGACGTACCAGGGGGCGTCAACTATCGTTCGAAGTATTTTAGACTGAAATCTTTGTATGATTTTTGTCCTAGTGGGTTTTGCACAACCCCATAGCTGAATTCCATAAGACCATATAGGTTTTAGCATTGTTTTATATAGAAGAACTTTGTTGGATAAAGACAGTTTTGATTTGCGGCCCATGAGCCAGTACATTTGACGGAATTTGGCATCTAGTTGTCTGCGTTTTGCTTGTATGTGAGGATTCCAGGTGAGTCGTTGGTCGAGGTGTAGTCCGAGGTATTTAGTTTCTGTTTTAACTGGTATAGGTACGTTGTTCATTGTTACCGGTGCTCCGTCGAGTAGTAAATGTGATTTGAACAGATTTTGTTTGGTTGACCTGTGTTCTCCATTTTCTGTACCATATATCCAGTGAGTTTAGGTGGTCTTGCAGATTTTCGGATGCTATTCTTGGGTTTTGATTTATTGATAGTATAGCTACATCATCTGCGAAGGTTGCTATTGTAGTATTTGCTGCTTCAGGTATGTCGGAGGTATAGATAAGAAAGAGCAGGGGTCCAAGGACGCTCCCCTGGGGTACACCTGCTTGGGTTGGGTAGAAGCTAGATTGGCATTCGTTGTATTTTACTGAGAAATGTCTATCGTTTAGGTAGGATTTTAGTAGAACATAATAGTTGCTAGATAGAATGTTTTTTAATTTAAAGAGTAAGCCAGTAAAATGAAAAAACAGTTTTTTCCCTGGTTTTTTCAGTTTTGTAGGTTATGTACGTATTTCATGGACTTGAAACCACAGGGAATTTATTGGAAATTTCATTACGAAGAAACTGGTTTTTAGTTCGCCCCATCCGACTTATAGAACCGGAGTTAATCACATTTTAAGCTCGAAAAATGCGGTAAAAGAAGTTTAATTGTTTATAGAAAAAGTAGCACAAGGTTTTCGAAGTCCAAAACTTTGGAATATATTTCCGATGATACCCCAAATAGGATAAAATCATAATCTTTCTGCATCCAAACTGTGCAAATTAAAATGCTTTTTTTACTGTACTATAAAGTTTATATCTTTAGACCTTGCATAAGGTCACTTGGGGTATTTGGGCCATGATTTTACAACCTGAGCGAGAAGATTATACTTTGAACTTGCCTGAGAACCATTAATAAGTTATATTAATATCTAAAATATTTTTTGTATATAATACAATATACAGTCTTTAAATATATAATATTCAAATCCCGACTCAAATTTAATTTTCTTTATAATTATAATTAAATAATATAAAGTCTGATGGGCCCAGTTACCCCTAGAAATTGGGGCAACTGGACCATACGGGTCTTGTTTTCATACAAACGATTGTTATTTGAACTGGGGTAAGTGGGCGTGTTGGTAAACATGTAAACATCGTAGAAAAATTACCACAAGTCATTTAAACCACACCATAGTCGAGTTGTCGACGATGTAAGAGAACTACTACATAACAATTAGGTGGAAATTTATTCAAATTTAGGAATAACACAACTTCTGTTAAAGTAAAAAGGGCAAAATTAAATGTAAAAAACATCCAGTTTCAAGTAAGCATAAATAACACAGGCCCACAAAAAAAGTGATCTACACCAGGGACCTGACATAGTAATCCTATGTATTTCGACGTGCTGAACACGAATCCAATGTCCGTTTAGCTCCGTTACCCACCAACTTTTTGTAAATCGCGAAAATAGTCTAAAGAAATAAGATTGCTTAGGCTATTTTCGCGATTTACAAAAAAATGGTGGGTGATGGAGCTAAACGGATATCAGATTCGTGTTCAACAAAATACATAGGGATTAATATGTCGGGTCCCGGGTTCAGATGGCTATTTTTTGTGTGACTGTGCGCGGTGATCTACATCTATCTAATAAATTAAAACAAAAACAACATACTTAATGTGCTTGGGGTAACTTGGTCCCAGCCGTGCCCGGATGCCCCAATTAACTGGCCCACTTACCCCATTTTTGAAAAATTGAGGGGGTAACTGGGCCACCCACTCAAGCTTATGACCTAACGCAGAATACATGCTTGCAATAATATTTTAGGGATATATCATGCTTCTAATTTATGCTAAATTACCTGTGACGTTGATAATATATACAGTAAACCTGTAGTATTTCATAAAAATCAAGATTACATCACGTTGCTATGAAAATTTGCACTATAAAATTTAAAAAATTGCTACATGAAAGCAACTACACTCAGAAACATGAGACTAATTGTTGTAGTGAGATGACATTGTCCTTCAGTGCTGCCAACTGCGTGAAGTGAAATTACCCCCACAAATTCTACGGAAAAAACCATGGCCCAGTTACCCCCTAGGCCCAGATACCCCAACTGACTTTATACACTTCCAAAAAATGGAATCGACATACATGCATAATCACTTATTTATTATTTATGCTCTAAACGGAAAATGTTGCGTCAAACACACATGGACATTAGAATTCCAAAAAGCGTTTTGACTTCCCTTCACAACATCTCTGTATTTCCGTTTGACGATCTGAACATCTTATAATAGCGTACAGAGTTACATATACAAATAAAGAAACAATAAGTTATGTTCTGCATATATACTCCACAAGAGGATTTTCATGTTGAATCGATCAAATCTAATAAGTATATTTAAATATATGTCTGCGGAAACTATACAAAAACAATATCTCGACGATTTTATTTCCCTTGAGTATTTTGCTATAAAATTTAAATTTGTTGAATATTTTATCAATTTGGTAAGTTTGAAACGAGAAGTTATAAATAAATTTGAGGATCTCATATTATATTCATGCACTTACTTCAAACTGAGTAAATATATAAAGACATTCTTAAATCTTCTCTCTGACTTGAGGATGCAGATAATGAAAATAAGGACAGCCTGTAGTTTTAAAGGCGTATTTAAACTAGATGTTACTAGATTATACTCTTCTTCGGGTTATTGAATTTCGTGTATATTTGTTGAACATTCCGCAGTTTTCTTTGAATATAGGTGAATTTTGTGTATACTTGATACATTTATCATCTTAATGATCTCCCAGTGATGCCATCTTAATGGGCAAACACTGGTTTAGGTTACCGTTCTTAAGAGAAACGTGACGGACGGTCGTCCAGACAGATAGACGAACACAGTTTAATGATCCGCTGAGTGGGCGTGGAGAATGTTGTCTGCTCAGTGGGCGTGAAGATTACGATGTATCGTTTGCATTTTGGAGGGGGAAAATGCTGCATTTACCTCAGAACGTCCTGCTATAAATAAATAGTGAAGTTAGTCTGGAAAATATAAAAAAAATTGTGGTTTTAGTTTGTATACATACATCAAATTTCAAGTTTCTGTACTCTTACCAGCTGGCTCTACATATTTCCCCTTATTTACCCCTATTTACCCCCAACCGTTCACCGGATATCTTCAAAAAACAATCCAGTTCCAGATCTCGTTATAATATATACGTGTACAAAATTTCAAGTCAATATCTTAAACCGTTCCAAAGGAAACGTGCGGACAAAAAAAGACAGGCTGACAGAATTTTTTTTTTCGTTCAAATTTGAAAACAGTGAAATATTTAGCTTGCCAAACATTTGTTGGTTTAACGGTGTTTTTATTGTGTCTTTAAAAATTGTTTAAAATTCTTGTTAATTGTGTTCAAAATGCCGCAAATTTATACAAGAGAAGAAAAAGTTGACATGTTAATTATTTATGGGGAAAGTAAAAAAAAAAATGCAATTGCAGCTATGGACCTTTATGGCCGACGATATCCTGATAGACAATGTCCAGCGAAAAATTATTTTAAACGTGTCGAAAACCAATTCCGAAGAGAGCCCAACAATGATCCTAAAGAAAACTTCATTATTGACGAAGGAACGGAAATTAATGTTTTGGCTCGAATAGAAGTTGATTTTGCATAAATACCACTATAAATCTTTTAAATAACAATTGCACCAGCATTTGTACAAAAGTGATTACGACGTAGGATGGAATATGGCTATTGGATTTTGTATAATAACGTGCAGCCCATATACTTATTAACTATATACTATGAGTTTCGTTCCCAATTTGACGCCAAGGAAAGCCTGTCTCTCTATCCTTTAAGAGGACTTAGTATTGTGCGCATGTCTTAGTGGGCGGAACATCGACGCGAGAATGTGACAGTTCAACTAAATATAGAAGATGAGTGGTCACAATCTAATCGGAGAAATTGTGCACTATAGGCATTATATCAGTGGTTCCAAGTTCCAATTCCAGACATTAATATTATAAGCGCTTGTGTGTTCTAAGATTGTGAAGTTGTTTTATGTATTTTATTGTTTATCAAAATAGGGATTTGTATTTACATGGTGTAAACCTATATCCACAAAAATGAAACGGTGTTTTTTGTGTAAAAGCCAGCCGAAGCAGGACCCTAACCTGTCATATCATCGGTAATAAATTTTATTTAATAATCAAAAATCTAGTTACATGTGCTAATCGTGAAATGTTTTTAGTTTTCCCAAGAATATTTTTGTTTGATCTTTGCATAAAGTGCGTTGTTTTGGGGTTAAAAATTCTCAAAATTTTAACATTGAAGATTTTTTCACCAAGTTTTACTGAAAAAGGTTGACTTTTTAGAAAAAATATCAAGAACAATTTTTTTTTACTCAAAAAATAAGATGCCGTCCCAAGAACTAAAGAAAAAAAATGTTTACCATTTCTTTCAATGTCAAATTGTTTTTTAACAATCTTGCCTTTTTACGGCTGAATCACCCATAAAACATAAAAATATAAATTTTGCCACTCATATTCGTAAAGTAGAATTTTTAGCTGAACATCGAAACTTCCATTAGTACCCTAAGACCCACTTTTTTGCTAATTCCACTGGACTATAAGTTTTTCTAATTACTGCTTAGGTATTCATTTATTGATTAAATCATTTAAATACCAAGAAACGAAAGCTTCCTAATAGCATGTGAATCATTCCAAAAGGGTGGTATATATTTTACCATAGTATACGAAATCTCCGTTTTCTACGGTTGCCGGTAGATTTCTTTGTTTTGGGACCACTTACCTGTTACAGCGCGCGCTTCCTTCTTCATCAGATCGTATCGTCAAAGTCCTCCATAGAGATAGAAAACTATCTCGGTCTCTAGCCTCAAATCCGCACATAGTGGCTTATGGAGTATTACCAGTATATAGTTAATAAGTATATGGTGCAGCCAAACAATGATTTTTAGGAACTGATTTTAGTTTAGAACGAGTCAAGGTTTACAAATTTGGGATTATTTAATCGAAAAAATATTGGTCACAAGGAAATAAAAATTTATTACGGGAGGGTAACTTCCAAGTGTAGTTCGGTTTCAATGTTTGGCTTGGAATAGTTGGTAGTAGAATCATTGGTCCAATAATATTTGAAGGACCTCTGACTGGTGCCAGATACTTGAGTTTCCTGTAAAATGAGATTGAGGACATTTTAAATGAGTTACCTCTAGATTAAAGACAAGGAATGTATTTCCAACAAGATAGCACTCCTCCCCATAATTCAAGGATAGTAATTGATTACCTTCAACAGAGATTCGGAATTTCGACGAATGGTCCTGTGAGGTGGCCTCCAAGGTCACCTGATTTAACGCCCCTTGATTTCTTTGTTTAGGGTCATTTAAAAAAATATTGTCTATGCAACCGCCGTTGCAACCCGTGAAGACCTGAAACTACGAGTAAGACGAACAATTAATAGCATAACGGCCCAGCAATTGCCGAACGTTCTTCGAGAAACAGCTGTGCGAGTTCAGAAGTGCATTGACGTTAATGGACAGCATTTTGAACAACTGTTGTAATGTTTTCTAATCATTTTTTGTAATCCAAAACCACCTTATGTGTAACAAGGTAATTAGAATAACATTGTATTTTCCTATTTTCTTTTAGCTGTAGTTTTGTTTGTATTTATCGCATATTTTAATACGACATATGAATAAATTCCTTATTAATAGTACTAATAAATGGTACCACGGTACCGACATGGGTTCCATTTGAAAAAAAATCAGTTTTGCCCCAAAAACAATTTTGGTGAATTTTATTTGCTCATAAATCACGTAATTTAGTGTTTTTAATGGGATTTAGATTTTTGTAGCATTACACGGATCATTTAGAATAAATCGGAACCGTTATGGCACACTTAAATGGAAAACTAAAAATTATATTATAAAAAAATTGATGTTTGAAATGTCGCTTATTTGGCATCGTTGGATTCAGAAAATTATACAGAATTCAAAAATGCAATAATATATAGGGTGTTCCATTTAAAAATCGAAAGTTAGTGTCACTTCCGACGAAGCTAGAAGTGGAAAAGAATTGTATGTCAAAAAGTGCCGCTTACTATGTATGTAGCATATGTTAAATTTCAATCAATCATCTTCAAAACTATAGGAGGAAAGGGGGCATACCGTGATCCTGTTACACCCGGTATAATGGAAATTATTGGAAAAAATATTTTTTTCGATCTCACTTTAAGAGGATGAGGATGTACTTCCTTAGAGATGCATTTTTGGACTAAGGTAAGTTGGGTTATACAGACGCAATATGAACTCAGGAATCACAGGTTCCCATCCGGGAACTCGATTCTGGGACACCCTGTATTATGTTTTTTGGAGTCTTGTGCTTAGTTTTATTTCCACGAGAAATTTAAGATAACGTTATTCCTCTGTTCGTAAATAATTCCTCTGCATGCATTTTTTTAAAATCTGTTTTAAATCCCATAATATAAAAAATCAAATGTGTTCCAAAAGTACAATTTCTGTTCTGTTTCTGATAAATATTTTAATAAAATTTTATAATTAGAACGTTTTTTTAAATTGTTTTTAGTTTTTATAACCGAAGCTTTCAAAAAGTAGTCTTTGTGGAGAATCACCCATAAGCACTCGTTTTATAACACTATACTATACCTTCAAACTATAACAGCGTATTACGCTATTTCAACTGGTCCATGTGTGTCTGAAAGCATCACTGGATTTAATAAACTGTATACTTCGCACACACACATTCATCTTAGTCTTACCGCGTTGTGATTTTGTGGTGGCTCCGTGAATAATACCGGTAATTCGAGACGGAAAAGTAAGCGGCACGCAAATAAACGCACCGCACGCACGTTACCATACAGGTCAGATTAATCAAGTAGGACGGTTTCTCCGCTGTACTGGACTAAACCTATTTCGACCGCTTTATTGCCATCATAAAAACAGGTTTACAACCCAACGCCGTTTTATACCGTCATAAATTAAATCTGCAAAGCACGGAAAAAATTCGACAATCTCCGCAACTTTCAGCCCGGATTGTATTTGCTAATCATAGTGTCAGTTTTTTTTTCTATTTGGCATAAACATGACCGTTTAGTTTTGCGACATCCAACAAATTAGGTATACACCTTTGTGAGATTTTTGAGAAAATTTATAAGAGGTGTTTAGTGCTATAATATTTTAATTTTAATAAAACTTTGGTACCAGCGTACTGCTGTATTTTATGTATTTGTTCATTGAAGTATTAATTATTCGTAGGGTCTGTTAGACACGACAAGGATTTTATATCATTTAAGCCGGAGCCGTGTCGCCGCACGATACCTATCAACTCTACTCGCAAGGGGGATTCAAGTTAACCTTCAGACTCCCCAAGACAAAAATAGACAAAATTATACTTACTGTGATTGCTACAGTCTGCTTTCTCCGTCGAAATCTTATGTCGGGCGGTGCACTTTTAATGAATGTATCTTATAATTAGCACTTTCTCAGAAATACCTCTTAATAATTAAGACCGTCGATGGATTCTATGAGTACATAGACGTGACGGGATCAAAGGTGGCCCACGGTAAGCAACTGTACGTCCGGCTCACGCCACAGAATCGCACGTCGGTCACAAATCTTATAATTAGTGGATCAATAAGAAATCGAATTCAAAATATATTTTCATTTATTGAAATAATTCATAAATATTCAATACTTAACTAATGTATATAAAGCAAACATCAAATAGCACCACCACTCGGCAAGCCGTTACCTCCCTTAGGAGTGTAACTCATCCAGCGTCAAGACAACTATGACAATCGACTGTACAAAAATATTCATTTTTTTCCTTCTTCAATTTTTGGGACTTCCTGCCACATGTATGTTTTCTTTTTAAGCGGTGCTCGGGGAATCTACAAAATATCACAAATATTCAGACTCCTAATTAGTAATGATTGTAATATGTTTACGGAAATTTTTGAATATTATTCACTTTTAATTTTGCATTGAAATTATCGAAATGCTTGTCAGGATGCTTAAAGAAGCTATCTATATGAGTTCGATGGTTTTCCTGCCTTTATAATGCGGGGCACAGACTGAAGTGGTGGCGGTAGCGGTACGGTAGCGGTGGCGATCGTAAGGCGGTACGAACCCGGACACATTGAAGCGGTGGCGTGGCATTGATTGTAAAAAAAAACATTCATAAAGATGGAGCATTTGGAAGAAGAAGTAATACTTCTAGCAGCTCTAATAGACGAAGAACAGGAGCGAAAGTAAGACAAACTTTAGTATTTTATTATATGCATTTTCAATTATTACAAAAAATTTTAGGCGAAAAAAAACAGAAATATTCATGAGATCAACTTGAATCGCAAAGAATATGGAGAATTCCACAGGCTATATCCACAACTTAGAATGGATGAATTTGATGATTTTTTATGTAAGCAATTAACATTTCTATTTGTAAGTTTGCCTTTTTTTAACTTTACTATCAGCGGCCTGCGGTCAAATATAACCGGCTATCTTTGCCCACCGCAAGTTTACCGCGCGGTAGAACGTGGACGTAGCGCTCTGACCACCAGCAAGCCGCGCGTTGGTCTGAAAGCTCCCATTGAACTATGTGGCTTATAAAAGATCGCCACCGCTACCGAAACGCTACCGCCACCGTTTCAGTCTGTGCTCCGCTTAAACCTACTAACGGCATCGAACCCAAATATGTTTTTTTTCCGTCGACTCGCCTTTGAGCGACTACTATGGCGATGTCTGCCTGAGCCGGGATAAAAAGTATTTTGAGTTCGTCGAAATCGACTCTCCGACTTTAAAATTTTTTGACTAATTTTTGGTACATTCTAGTAGTTTCGACAAGGATTATGCTCTCCCTCTTTGAGGAAAACTATTTTGGTTTTTATTGGAAAAACCGTCCCATTGATTTTTTCTTAAATTTTGGCGTTTAAAATGGCTACTCGCTACATCCTGACTCAGGATCGCTCTGTGAACCACTAAATTCTTAGTTCTTTTGGAAAACCAAATTCGTGGTACTTTCGAAAAATTCATCTCGAGGAGCGGTTTTCCGCTTTGTCTCTTTATTGTACTTTCGAAAAACTAAATTTTTGGTATGTTCAAAAATGTGTATGTTCCGCCATGTGTGGTTTTATTCGTGGTACTTCCGGAAAACCAAATTCGTGGTACTTTTGATAAGTTTGTCGGGCGGCTCCGGTTTTCTGCCCCTTGCATCTTGAAATTTTTAATAAGTCAATTTTTTAGTACCTTAGAAAATTCTAATGACGGAACCCACAGGCAATTGACCATCGTCCTTAAGATGAAAAAAATATGGTTTTTTGGTAATTTTTAGTGCAGTACTTTTTTACGCAGATTTTGATAAAAGATGCCAAAGGTGGTTATAAGTCTTTTTTCTACATAGAAAATACTATTTTGCTCCCTCATTTCAGGGAGCAAAATAGTACTTTTCCTCCCTCGGGAGGAAAATACTTTGCCTCCCTAGGGAGGAAAATACTTTGGCTCCCTCTGGAAGCAAACAAGTAAAAACTTCAAATAGCTGTAATAGTAGTGTATAGACTTCTTTTATTGATACACAAACTTCCTCAAAATGTACAGTTTTGCTTTTCTTTGAAACAGATTTTTTATTACTTATTTTTATTTATAAAAATTGAAAACAGTTTAAATCAAGGTTTATATTAACATCAGTAACTAAATATTGTTAAAATTTGTGGTACAATTAGGTAGTTAAATTACTAATGGAGATTCCCCCTGAAGAAATATTGGCCCTGCTGGTGGAAATCAGTTCCTGTTTGAAGTCTTGGACGCTGATGAAGTACTTGTAGAAACAAAATTTTCAAAAACACGACAACGGTTTTTGGTACTTGAAGTAGTACTTTCTCCCGTAATTATTTGGCTGGCTACCTCACATTTTTTAGAAATACAATCATCTAAGTACCCTTCTGCTACTGCGTTTGTTCGCCATCCCCCATGTTTTTTAGAGTGAGAATGTCACTTCCAGCATTGACTAATAACGTAGCTGAAGTACGGCGGAAACTGTGTCCAGTATAGCCTTTCGAATCGTCCAAATTTAAAAATATTGCTATTCTGTATGAAATTTTGGCAATTGTGTTTTTGCCAATTACCTGGTTTGTACATTTCCCTTTAGCATAAGTTACAAAAAATCTAAAATTACATGTTTTAGGGGACCTACAGTCCAGATATTTTCTTTACATATCCAAGACAGATAATCCGTTTAAAATCTCATTTGTTATTGTAAATGTTCTTTTGATATTAGTTTTTGAGTCAGGTATTTGCACCACCAAAATATCGCCATTATCACTGTTATCCTCAAGTACCATATTAACTTATTCATCGCTACGGCATGCTCCAGCAATTCCAAATATAACCACGACCTGAAAAAGGAAAATGGACTTATGACAACTGCCTAAAA